>CM076847.1:143572906-143989713 GCA_039519185.1 Astragalus membranaceus | reverse complement strand
GACGTTTTTGGAACCCTAGAACTGAAAGAGGAGCGATTCCGTCTGCCGGCTACTGAAGAATCAAGACTTGGGAACAAGGATTGAAGCTTCATATGTGTTCATCATCATCTTCCACTTGTAATTTTCTTTATTTCTCTTCATTAATCATGAATAGCTAAATTTCTTTATGTTAGGGATGAAGGAATATTGATGTAACTCTATTGTCGCTGGTTTAGTATCGTATTTGTACCGTACTCTCTCATATTTTGTGTATCGAATTTCTACGCTTAATGCTTTTTATGGTTGGAAAACTCATACAATGATCTTTTGTTCAATTATGAAATGGGAGTTTTATTCTTGAATGTTTGAATGTCGATACCTTCAATTTGTGGTTTAGGAATAATCTATGAGTTGTAGTATATTACAAATTCTTACTTTAATGCTTGTTGGTAATTAGAATCACCTAAGGGATTAGGGCTTTTATTTATCGACAAAGGACTAGTTACCTAAGGAACTAGGAATTGGTTAATGTTGTGAGTTTGATAGCAAGATTAGAGAGAGGGATTAACTTTCAACTAAATCAGTGGCAATAGGGTGAAATCAATAGGAATTCGTCCCTGGCATTCTTTTCCATCGTATTCTTTCAACTCGTTTTTCGGCTTTTATTATTAAAAACACAAAAATATTTAGTTGCTTTACTTCGAGCTTGATAGCTCAACAATTATCAAACAAATCCCTTTTAATTTGGTTTCTATTAGCTGTTGTCAAACGTCTTAGTAAATTGACTTCGATCCTTGAGGACGATATCCGGTTCTTACCGATATTATTACTTGCAACGAATTTGGTACACTTGCCAATTTGTTAACAATAAGCAATATCAAATAAAAAACGAGTATCACAAAAAAGATGTCGCACAATGAGCGTTAAAGACACGCGTACAATTAAAGCGACGATAATAAAAACTTTTTTTGGGTTTTTTCAATTAGCCGGACAAAATTAGGGTATGACAGCTGCCCCTCTTTATTTATATTTTACTAGGAAATGTGGAGGGTTTTCCAAATTTCTCGAGTAAAAATAGAAATAAAGATAAAAAAGATACTAATTTTGTCAAGGCTACGATTTTTTAGAATTTATTGGAAAATAATGGGTTGACAGAGAACGCGAGTAAATAAGGATCACCGGGGATCTGAAGAAGCGCTGGGGCTCTGATGGTCTAACTCGCAGTCGATGCTTGGCGCATTGATTGGAGCTAAACTGAAGGACCGACGGGGTCTGAAGGGCGTGCCTAAGCCTGATGGACCAATGGGTCTGAAGGAGCGCAAACTAGCAACGGTACTAGCAAGACGGTCTGCTTGGGGAATGGCCATTTTCGAGCGGCCGTGGGTGGCAAGGTCAGGTCGTTGACCTGATTTGCACACCTCGAAGGACATGCACTGTGTTTTTTAGGCGGACACAACTAGTCTGAAGGACCTGGGGTCGGGTGATTCGTCGCGCTCAGTGGCGACATAGTGATCTTGAAGGTAGAGTTTGAAGTCGTTGCTTTGACATACTGGGTCGAACTGAACTGATGGACCTGGGGTCGGATGATCCGTCAGCTGCTCGATAACGCGACGTGCGATCTGGAATGAATGACCATTGGAGGTCTAAAGGAGCGCTGGGGCTGCGAGGGACTGCTGGGGGTCTGAGACTCTGAATTGTGATATGAGACCAGTGCTTGGAGCACTGACTTTAGGGAACAAACTATTGGGATTGACACATGGCGTACTTGCCTAGGACATACCTAATGAATGCATTTACCTGAGAAGGGAAAAGCTATCTATACTTGGCATATCTAAAAGTGCGATGAATGATCGTGCAGTATGTGAAATGGTAGGTGTCCGATGGGATGAATGAAACGTGGCAGATGATGTGAGTTGAAGTTGGTGGAACATGGAGGTTGACAAACAACGTATGTGAATATGAATGTGATTGTGCACGATTTTTCTTCTTTTCACTTTTTCCTTTTTTTCTTAGTATGTCATGAGTGTATGAAATGCAATGTGCGAATGTGACGCAAATGTAATACCTTGATGCGAATGCCATGGTGGATAAAGGAGAACACGCGAATGCATGGTATAATGATATGATTAGTGATGTAAAAAAAAACTTTGGCAAGCGATGAGACCGCCATTTTCCACATCTATCGAAGCAAAAATGTTACACATGTGACTAACGTGCAATGATTGGTATCTGATGGGATGATGAATGAATTGGGTATACCATGGATATTGAACTTGATGGGATGGGATGAGAAAGTTGACAAACGGTTGTATGCGGATGCAGATAGAATATGAATGCAATTATACTGCCTAGATGCAGGTGCTACGATGAAATGCACGGTTGCGTGATTTACGCCTTGGTGGGGGTAATGAATGCAATGTGGATGATTTTTCTTTTGCCTTTTCTTTTTTGCTCTTTTTTTTGGCTTTTTTTTTTGCTTTTCTTTTTGGGCCTTTATTTTTGCTAGTCCTTCATGTGTGTGCATGTATGCAATGTCATGTATGTACAATGTGGAAACGAATGAACTACAAAGGCCCGTGAACTGTGGATGCTGAAGCTGATCAAAAAAATTGATAAGCTGTATATGTGAGTGCAGATGACGTGCAAATGCAAATGTAATGCTTTGATGCAGGTGCCATGGTAGGTTCATGTTTGCATGGTGGAATGATTTATGCTATGATTTTATTGATGATGCAGAAAGATTTTTGTAATGATGAGAGATGAGGCTTTTGATGCAGGAGGCACAGAAGTGAATATTTTGAAATAATAGTTCTTTGGAAAAATTGGATTTGAATTGAATGCAAGCTTTAACAATCTCAAGGTTGTTATTCACAGACACTGGGGTGCAACAGCACTTGTCGGTATTTAAAGACTTGTTCACACTGTTTTTCCCTTATGATGTCCCATGATTGTTTGAATTTTAGGTCCACAAAGTTAACGGAGTGAGTGTTCAGCACCACATTATTGACTTGCGTTCTCTCCCCTTGAAGCATTGTTTAGTAGGCATGTAGAGTAGTGCAAATACAGATGAATGAGTCAGTTGACTCGGGGTATGGACAGCTATGACACGTGAGGGGATGAATGGTAGGTTTTTGCCAAAGTCATGAAAGGTAGGCTTTTCCCAGCTCAAGAAATGTGGAACTGCCCTGATTTAGACTACCAGTGAAGGTGATCGAATAGTCTGCCCCTGTCTAGTTATGACAAAACAAGGGGTGTAGGGGAGATAATGAATTGGGAATGCCATGACTTTGGAATGAAGGGGGCAAGCAAGAGATTTTGTCTCAACCCATGGCGTTTGGTGCCGCCCCAATCCTGACGAGAGCAAGGTTGCCCCGATTGGAGTGACATTGTGAAGGGCTGTATTTAGGATAATGGGTTGAGAAGATGCCTCAGCATGGTTGTGTGGATGTGGATATGACAAGGGGATGAGATGGGTGGAGAGCGAATTTCCCCGACTTTAGGTGAAGTGAAGACCGATGGGATTGCCCCACTTTGGAATGATATTTAAATGATTGCTTTTAGTGGGGTTATGAAAGGTGACTGAGTTAGGGTCATGGGTCTTTGTAATGGGTCATATGGATTGGATGTGGTATATGAATGGGATGGATGCCGGACACTTTCCCTGAGTTCAAGAAGCATGAAAGGTGAAAGGTATGCCCCACTTTGGGATCTAGGTGATGGTCCTAGTCTAAACTTTTGGCTCTTTGAAGGTGACTCTCACAGACTATGATAATCCTGAGTTTTTGATACGATGAAAATTTCACTTGGTGATCACTAAACATTGTCTTGATATCAGTGCGATTTGAATGAATATTGGAGTACAAACCCTTTGAGTTTTTTTTCTTTTTTTTTCTTCTCTTTTTTTTGATTTTTTTTGAGCGAACATATTGTAAATAAATAAACTTATTTGTCCTAAAATTAAAACTTTGAGAAAACAAAAGCAATCAGTCATTGATTGGAATGGACTTTATAGGGTTGTAATGTGGTCAATGGTTATGGGCTTGTGGAGTATAGGCTCAAGTGGGCTCAGAAAGGTGTTTGATGGTTTATTGATTAGGATATCTTCTGTGTTTGGTGATATTATGTATCAGCTCACAATTTCTACTGCTTTTGCTTTTTTTCTTTTTCAATCCTTTTTGAATTTCACATTTTTCTATTTTGTGGTCTTTATTTTTCCTTTTTTTTTAGTACAGTGAGCTGATAAAAGCGATACACCATTTTTGATATGGAATTGATTCTTGTCTAGGGTGATGGAAAGATTTTTTGATTTTTTGGCTTTTCTGGTTTGCGGTGGGTAGCAAATAGTATTTCTTTTTTTGGATACTTTTTGAGGATATAGAAAGCCGGCCAAACATCATTTCAAATCATGATTGCTTGTTTTCTCAAAAATTAACCCTAATACAACAATTTATTTATTTTTCTTTTTCTCTATATTTCTTTTTCTTTGCCCTAACTTTTGCTTAGATTGCTCTTTGGAGTTTTCAACCTAACAGGCTCTTTTTTTTTTTGATTTTTTTTTGTAAAGGACTTGCACCAAGGGAATACAATGTTGACGAGATATCTAGTTATCATGAATTTGCCCCAGCATGAAAATATATATACATGATGAAAATTCAAATGTGTGAAATGCATGAATGGATGATGAGATGTATAGTAGTGCAATGATAACGGGCTGCATGTGAAGAGAATGATTTTATTATGAATGTGCGGTGATTTTTTTTTTATTTTCCTAGCAACATATAATGCCCATGATGACGGATATGCAAATGCATGAAGAAATAAATTTTTGATCCTAAATGCAATTATTTTTATTTTTTTAAGAGGTAGTGCAACATGTATGCAAACTCTCATTTTTTATTTATGGGATGATGAATGATGCAAGAGTGATGACACTAAAATACATGTTTATTTATTTATTTGGAAATGATGCATGCATGGAGTAATGATGGATTTGAGCTTGGATCACAATATGAGTGAAATGGTGCATGAATGCCACTATGTGATGTGATGTGATGTTGTAAATGAGTGAAAGAATAATAACGATGTCGTAAATGATGCGATGCTTACACTATTTGATGATGATATTTTGTGAATGATTATGAATGAATGAGATGCTTATGTTGTATGGATAATAATTGCTTCTTGTTTTTTTTATGCGATGAAATGAAATGCAGGATACATGCATTTATTTTTTAATGCGTAGAAAGAAAAGAACGCATAATGATTTTTGAATATTTTTATTTACTTTTTTCTTGGAAAAGGGAAATGAGATGCATGAGTATTGATGAACCAGTTCGCCTTTGAATGAATGAACGAATGCGCGTGAGATGTGAAGGTATGGTTTTATTCATCTCATCGGGGAAATTGTAAGTTTTTGTTTGACGCCGAACTGAAAGAAACTTATGATTTATTAATGCAAATGTTTGATCCATCTTGTCAGAAAGAAAGTCTTACAATTCCCCTGGGTCATAGAAATGTATGAAAAATAAAATGTTAATGTGCAATAAAAATTTTTATGCTATGCAAAATGGAAAAGGTAAAAATGCATGAGGTATGCTAAAAAAAAAATTAATTGCCAAAATAACATGATTTTTTTTTGAAATTTTTTCTTTTAAGAAGACTGGAAAAATGTATCAGTGTTTGTTTAAATGCAGGGATATGAGGCTCCTTTGTGTCCTACGAGGGTTCCTTAGAGAATAGGTCTAGGGCTTGTCTGTTAGGTGAACCTTTCAAAGGGTAGCTCTACAAGGTCCTAATAAGGTTCCTAGAGCCAACGACCCCGTTCGAGAATGCTAGTCCAACCATAGGCAAGCTATTAGAAGTGATAGCACCCTCGAAGGGACCAAACTCTAGGTGAGACTTTCGTAACCATCGAGCTGGACGTACATCCAGAGGGCCATTACTACGCAGTCTCGTTCTAACTTAGTTTATGCTCCAGTCCGGGTATAGGACTATTCTCACGTGTGTGCAAAAGAGTGATAGTGGAGTGTGTGAAGGAGCAAAATACCAGGAATACCCCCCAAGCTGCAAAACAAACAAACACACATACAACAACAATAGTCTTCTACCCTAGGGTTTATATACATAAAAGAACATAATTGGCAATAAAATAAAATAATAATCACATATACAAACATAATGGTCTTCTATCCTAAGGTTTACATATCATATGAAAATAATATAATATGCAATAATAAAAGACAAAAGGATAGGGTAAAAATAAACATTAAATCAACAATTAATCCTACAACTAATTAGACTAGGCTTGACTCTCTAAAATATCCCCAGTGAAGTCGCCAGCTGTAGCGACCGAAAAATCCGAAGGAGGGATTCTTCGAAGTGCCAGATGAAGCCGCCACCAATATTTATTTTTAGAGAAAAAATATTGGAAAAAAAACCTTTTAAAAGGATAAGGAGGTTTTGCGGACCAGGTTTAGGCTCGGGAGTCGTTTATGCGTAGGGAAGGTATTAGCACCCTACGACATCCTTCCTAAGGAAGGTTACCTTTTAACTAAATGTGTAAACATTTAATAATTCAAAAATAATGTTTTTACCCTTATAATAATAATAAAAAAGACTCGATAAACAGTTAGTTATTTTTGTACTTTTTGAGAAAAAGGAGAGAAGTGAATTAAAAGAAAAAAAGGTTTTTTATTAATGCAATTGACAGAGGTCGGCCGCCCTCTGGTCCTACGTATCTCCGGGTAGAGAATCAAATCGCACGTAGTTCTTGGTAGAAAATATTTGTGTGTTGGTGTTTTTTAAGTGCTTTGAAAGTGGGAGAGGTATTCGTGACGACCAAACAAGCAAAACTCAGTGACCATTAGTAACCAACTACTTTTATGTTTGGGAAGACGCTTATTTGTCATTTAAAAAAAGGTTTGCAAAGGAATGTTTATTTGTAGAAAAGAAATTTACAAAAAAAGAAAAGGGGTGTATATTTTAAAAAGAGGGGGTGTGAAGAGGAGCAGGAGGTTGTATTTTAAAAACTGGGGGTGTAGATATTAAGCAGGCCAGTTCCTATACTGGGTTCAGCAGCCGACGAAGCCTGGGCTTCTCAGGGGGGTCTCACGCAGCAAAGGGAGGGGTACACGAAGTAGGCGCAAAAGGCACTATAAAAGCCTAAAAAAACGAAAACCTAATTTTCTAACCCTAATTTCTCTTTCAACGGCGCTATGTCCTCTCCCTTCCACGCCAATCCTCTTCTCCTTTCTCACAGCACCATTTTCCTCTCCCCCGTAGCCACTGATCCTCCCCTCTTCACCACTCAGCGTCGCCCTCTCCAACCCTGGCTTTCCTCCCTCTCTCCCCTCTGTATCGTTCCCCCTCTCTGTTTCTTTCATCGCCGCCACTACGAACCCTAGAGCTCACTCTCTCTTTTCCATTCTCACCGCTGCCAACATCAACCCTAATACTCACTCTCTCTTTTCCTCGCCGCACCATACACTTCCATGAGAGAGAACACGAGTTTGCAGAGAGATAAAATGAGATAGGCTGTAGTGGGAACCACGCCGGAGGGAATCCAAACACGGTGGTGCCGTGGTGGCGCCGGCGGGGCGAACTGACGGGGAAGCGACGAAGATAGGAGGAGAACGACGGTAAGAACGTGAGGGACGAGTGCTGGTAAGAAAGACTCACATCGCCGACGGTGCGCTTTACCGGGGACGACGGTTCTCGCGGTGGCCTACGGCAGTGGAAGGTTTCCTCATTCCAGGTTAATTCCCTATTTTTAGAGACTTTCCCTTCCTCCTTCTTCTGATTTGATTTGGATTCGTGGGTGGTGGTCGTTGGGTGGTTTGACGGTGGCGAGAGAGGGCGTATTTGGTGGTTTTGGGTTTGAATCTGACGGTGTTGGTCTAATGGGTGGTTTTCGGCGGTGGTTGTGAGGGTTTGGTGTGGGTGTTGGTGAAGATTTGGTGGTTTGGCCGTGAGTGTTGGCGGTTTGATGGAGAGATGGTGAAGTCGTTGTGGGGTTTGTTGGCTACGGTGGTTGGGAGAGAGAGGGGGCGTAAGGCGTGGTGGTCTACGACGGCGTGGAGGAGTTGTTGATGGTGGTTCTGTGGTCACGGTGATGACAAAGGTGTGGCCGTTTGGGGTGGTTGGGTGGCGGTGAGGCTACGGTGGTGGCCACCGCAAGCGGTGGCCGGGAGTACTTCTGCCCTTTTCCTTGTGTTTTGGCTGCTGTTTTTTATTTTGATGCTTCTGTTTTGGCTGCTGTTTTCGTGTTTTTTTTTCTTCACTATGTTCTCTGTTTAGGGGTATTTTCTCTATAACTTGGTGTCAATTTTCGTTCCCCCTCTGTCTGATACTGTGGCTGTTTTTATAGGTGGATGGGGTGCTGAGGGCAGTCAACAATTAGGGCAAAAAGATGGCATCAAAAGGACAGCATCTTTGAGGGAATAAAAAAGACAACAGCTGGAGCAATTTTAGGGTGCCAAGGACAGTCAAAGAAAGGACAATGGAAAGAAAATGGGATCAAAAGGACAACCCTAGGGAAAGCAGCCAGCATGCTGCGCCCCTCTCTTTGATTTTGCAATTTTGGTTTTTGTATTGTTTTTTTTGTACTATTTTGGCTTTTTTTTTTCTTTTTTGGTTCACATATGTAAAAAGACTATGTTATATGACAAGAAAATAAAATTTGACTATTAGGTTCTTTATTTATCGTTTTATTATTATCTTTGGACCGATGACGATAGGCTAAATAAATAATAATAGCGAAATAAAATGAACATCAAACAAATCGTTACACGAGAGTGCCAGAGACACACGCGTCTAAAGCGATACGTGACGCAACAAGAATACGGGCTTCTTTTTTTTTGGATTTTTATCGATCGGACAAAATTAGGGTATGACAGTATTAACACCCCATTTTTGATACTGTGTACCCACCCCTTCGGAAGTTTATTTTTGGATGTCATACTTTGTTAGGATCTCTATATCTCTATAATCTCTATAATCAAAACATATAATTAAAATTAGTAGCGTACGGGTGCCGTGGTATTCTTTTTATAAATGAGCTTAGACAGTATTTAAATAGTTTGAACATTATTCCGTGAAAATAAAGACAAACTTAAAGTAAATAAAAAAGAGTTTCAAATGAAAAATAGATAAATATTAAAATCTAAAAATGTAAAAGTAAAAAACAATCTGTGCATATATCCCGTGTTTTTTTTTATATATCAGTGCAGTGTTTTTTATATATGAGTGTTGTTATCCCGTGTTTTTTATATATCAGCGCAGTTATCACGTGTTATTTTATATATATATATATATATATATATATATA
This sequence comes from Astragalus membranaceus, assembly GCA_039519185.1. Lineage (NCBI taxonomy): Eukaryota > Viridiplantae > Streptophyta > Magnoliopsida > Fabales > Fabaceae > Astragalus > Astragalus membranaceus. Next base: position 143,980,409 of record CM076847.1, on the reverse strand, counting down.
TATCATTGCAGTTATCCCCGTATTTTTTTATATATCAGTGCAGTTATCCCGTGTTTTTTTATGTATGAATGCAATTATCTCGTAGTTTCAATTGATTATTTTAGTTGATTAGTAGATTATAGTAGATAGTAAAAGATAGATAGTAGATTATCAATAAGAGGAGACAGTAGATTATCAATAAGAGCGTAAACAGATTTCGGAAAGAAAAATTAAAATTTTAAGGTGATAACTTTTTCCAAAAATGTGATAGGTTTTTTGTTTTTTTTTAAGTGTGACTCATTTACATTTTTATTGGTAATTTTAGTAGAGTAGTGTTTGTACAAATTTAGAAATTTAGTTAAAAAAAACTAAATTGAAGTGATAAGAGAAATAGAAGAATTGTTTATGGGAAAAGTAAAAGTAAAATAAAAAAAAGGAAGAAAAAGAGTGTAGGAGAAAAGTGAAAAGGAGGAAAGGGAGTGTAAGAAGAAAGAGAAAAAAATGAAGAAATAGAGTGTAAGAAGAAAAAGAAAGAAAGAAAGAAAGATAAGGTAATGACATTTTTACCCTTAAATTAGATATGTGCTTTGTTAATAAGAGATTCAAATTGGTAATTTCATAAGAGGTTTGTCTATTTATCTATTGTTGTGCCCGAAAAAGTCCCCGAGGGAGAACCTTCCTCGTTCACAACTTTTCCTATGACAATGAAGCCGCCACCAATATTTATTAAGGAAAATATTAGGAAAACCTTTTTTGGAAAGCGATTGGTCTTGCGAAACTAGAGAATAGGGTTCGGGGGTCGGTTACGCGCGGGGAAGGTGTTAGCACCCCACACGTCCTCTCTACTGAGAGGGAACCTTTAATTAAATGTGTGGTTTTAGTGTGTTGACTTGAAAATACTTAATTTTGCCTCTCTACTTCTTATTGAAAAATTCTTAATGAAAATCTTTATTTATTGAAAAACGCTTGACGGGACATGGCCCGCTCCTACGTATCTCCCGGTGCGATGGAGAACTCAAAGCTACGTAGTTCTTCTTTGTCCTGAAAAAGGTTTTTGTCTTTTATCTTTTTAGTGAGTTTTCGAAATAGGACGAGCATTTAGTGAATGATTTAACTAACCAAGGTTATGGGTAATCACCGCTAAGTACTCTTGAAAATGAGAGTCACTACCGCCAGTCAGACGAACAAAGGTTCTGATTGACTATTAGTATCGACTCGTTTTTATTTGTTCTTTTGAAAGGGGTTTTCGAAAGAGATTGATTGGCACGAATGATCAAACTAACAAAGGTTATGAGTGATCATCGCATGTTGTTCTTTTGGGAAAAAGACATCGCCACCAATGGCTAGACGAACAAAGGTTCTGATTAGCCACTAGCGACGATGGGTTGAAAATGTTTTTAGAAAGGAAAAGGTCTTCGTTCTGAAAATGATCTTGGTTTGCAAAAGTGATTCTTTTTTGTTATGAAAATAACTCTTTTCTTTTTGTTACGCAAATGCTAAACTTTTTATGATTGCGCTTGACGAGAATGTGACTCGCTCCTACGTATCCCAAATGGGAATCAAAGCGACGTAGTTCTAACGAGCCTTGAAAATTGTTGCGTCAAAGACACACTTAGAGCAAGTGTACTCTATCGCAGAAGTAGTATAAAAAATATCGTCTCCACAGGGATTAATTAACAAGTACCAAACTACTTAAAATTAATTATTATTTAGACGAACGAATGTTTGGTTGTTATAGAAACTAAAATAAAAAGAAATATATAGCAATAATTAAATGTAAAGTTTAACCAATGGAGAGAGAGGCCTAGGGTCACGGTTTCACTTGCAAGTTTCGATTCCTCTATGTCTAATTCTACCTGAATCCCCTTATTTTATTCAATTACCAATCCCTTTACAAAAGCTATTAACCCGTTTGGTCATTCGCGATTAATATTCTTTTCCCTAAATTAACCCTAGTTTGATCATGCTAGAATTTAAATTGAAGGAAAGCATAAGGTACAAAAAGGTTGAATGATTGGAAGAATAAATTAAAGTTTGGTCATTCATTAATTATAGTCCCAATTATCCTATAGGTCCACCAACTAATTGCAGTACGGTCGCTGATCAACTAATTGATTATGAACATGCAAAGGGTTGTCAATCCTAATTATGTGATAAAGCAATAGGATAATATTAATTGGAATAAAAATTAGGGACTCAAAGTATAAATTAAAACATAAAAAGGTCTCTAATCAAACAAGATCCACCTAGACCCTAGAAGAGGATTTAGCTATCCATAGTGTTCAAGAACAATGAAATAAAATTAGGAGTCATAAATTACAGAGATAAAAATAACCCGGAATAGAGAAATTTCTGATCCTGCAAATTTCGTCTCCTTTTTCTGCTCCAGAGCTCTCTCGCGGTGTCAAGAACAGGTACCCAAAGCTTCACTCTCTCTTCTCCGGCTACTGTCGTGCGGTGGCTTCCTCTTCTATTCCTTTGAATTCAATTAATTATCAAAGAATTCTCTTTGCTGTGCGTTGTGCTGTTCACGTTCTTTTCCTCTCCAATTTTCTATCCTTTTAATTCCTTTTTTTTCCCTTCCTGTGATGCCGCCTCCACTTCTATTCTCCCTTTCTGCGGCTAGGTTCCCTTGGTTCCTTTTTATTATCAAAATTAATTCCCCTCCGTGTGCGTGACTTTCTCCTCCTATCATTCAAAGCTCTTTTTCCCTTTTCTTTTCTTAGTGTTCACGCCTAGGTTTGTATGGAATTGGACTTGGACTTTATTTTTCCACACTTGGGCCACATTCTTCTTTTGCTAATGACACCCCTATTTTGTTTCAAACAACTCATTGAAACAACTTCTTTATCTATCTTCTTTCCTACAAAATAAATAGCAAATTGAGTCACTTAATTTGTTAGATAATAATAATAGCTATAAAAATGACTCAAAAGTGTCTCTAAAAATGCACTAAATTGGAGCTTATCAACTCCCCCGCACTTAACCTTTGCTTGTCCTCAAGAAAATTTTCTGGCTCAGCATTATTTTCAAATAAGGAATAGAGACAGCCAAATATAGGACCCAAAATTTAAAGCACAATGACAGACAATAGACAATATGGCACATATGAGGTGTCAAAAGGTTGCCCAATTAGAGGCTCATGTCCCTGAAGAATACATTTCTGTGAACAAATGCACTCGCTCACAATCTCTCTAAGTGTTTAGGGACTAGGGAAATATACACTCAAGTTTCCACAAAATGCACATTACCATATGCTTGTAATTTGACCAAATCTCCACTAAATAGTTCACATGCATGCAAAAGATTTGGTGTTAAGGGTTGTAATGGGGCCAGGGTGAATTCATATAGGGTAGGAAATAAGAAAGAAGGGATAATCAAAGGGCTAAAAACAGGAAATGAATAGTAACATTTGAAATCAAATATGGAGCTCCTATCTATTTTACAATTTTTGCCCAAACTCCAAATTAATTCCATTTCCTTCTTCACTCTTTTTCTATTGAGTAGAACTTTTTGATTTGCCTTTTTTCTTGAGTAGACTCTTTTTTTTTTTTTGGATTTGCCCTTTGGCTCTTTCATTCTTTTGATGTGTCTTTTCCTCCTTCTTGCTTTCTTTCTTCTTTTTTTTTTCATATTTTTTTCATGAGAAAAAGGTAAGTACATGAAAACTCATATTTTGTTTCCTTTGTAGGAGAATATTCTTGTAAACACATGATTCACTCCTTTTCTTTTCTTCATCTTGACAAGATAGACAACTAAAGTATAGGACGAAATTGCAATTTTCAATAGTTGCTCCACATTTAATTCCAAATGGTTACCACAAACACAAAAAAAAGGAAAATTATATCTGGGTACCAAAGAAAAAAAAAATATAACAAATAAGCTCAAAGGGGGCAACTAAGAGATAAATTCAACAAACAACTCTGAGGCCAAAAAAATACCTACATTCCCCAAATCTTTTTACATGATGCAAATCAATTTTCGCCTTGAAATGGTCAAAAGACAAATTCTAGAATGTAGCAAATTGGGAAACACACTCATACAAAGAGAAGGGGTAAATTTTTTTGATTTAGTATCAATCCCCTTATGAAGGCTCAGATCTCACATTTAGAAGCTAGTTCACAAAAAGTACTCAACAGGCACATATGCTAATTATCAGCTTCCTAAGGACATCCTCACAGTTACAATTAAGCACAAGTCTGTCAAGTAAAAGGCAAAATCTCTATTTTTTTTTTCAATTTTTATGTCCAAAACTAGCCAGAAAAAATGCTATCAACATATGTAGTGGGTATATGCATTAATAGAGATGAATTGACAAAGTTAAACTCTCCTCCCCCACACTAGCATAAAGCATGGTCCTCAATGCAAAATGATCAAATAGAAACCAAAAGAAATAAATGAGAGAGAGAGTAATAGTGACTTCCCTGAGAGAGCTTGTAGTCCGAGCTTATCCCTAAAAACAAAACAAAACAAAAATGAGAGAAAATAAAACACAGGTTGCCTCCTACGAAGCGCTTGTTTAACGTCCCGAGCCTGACAGTACTAGAGTCAATCCTTGAGGGCAGTGACATAGCTCACTTGACTTAGCCCTTCCTCAAAATGCTTCACACGCTGCCCATTGACCATAAAAGTGGTACCATCTTCATGGGATACCTCGAGCACTCCATAAGGAAAAACTTGAGTAACAGTGTAGGGTCCATACCACCTTGAGCGCAACTTTCCTGGAAAAAGACGCAAACGTGAGTTATAAATTAAAACTTTCTCACCTACATGGAATTCACGCTGCTGGATGCGCTTGTCATGCCACTTTTTAGTCCGCTCCTTATATAACTTGGCATTCTCATAAGCTCCCAGACGGAGCTCATCCAATTCATCGAGCTGCAGCAACCTGTTTTCACCTGTAAGCTGAGCATCAAAGTTTAGAAATTTTAAAGCCCAAAGTGCTTTATGCTCTAATTCAACAGGCAAATGACATGATTTTCCAAAAACAAGACGGTAAGGAGACATCCCAATGGGGGTTTTAAAAGCAGTTCTATAGGCCCATAGTGCATCATCAAGTTTCAAAGACCAGTCCTTTCTTGATGCACTGACTGTCTTCTCTAAAATCCTTTTCAGCTCTCTGTTTGAAATTTCAACCTGGCCACTAGTTTGTGGATGGTAAGGAGTTGTCACCTTATGGGTGACACCATATTTGCTCAAAAGATTTTCAAATTGTTTATTGCAAAAATGGGTGCCACCATCACTAATAATTGCTCGGGGAGTGCCAAATCTGGAGAAAATATTTTTCTTTAAAAATCTCACTACCACCCGAGCATCATTAGTGGGTAAGGCTACAGCTTCTACCCACTTAGACACATAATCTACAGCAACAAGAATATATTGATTTGAAAAAGATTTAGGGAAGGGCCCCATAAAGTCAATACCCCATACATCAAATATCTCACAAACCAAAATGTTGTTTAAAGGCATCTCTTGACGCCTAGAAATATTGCCACTCCTTTGACAACTATCACAAGCTTTCACAAATTCATGAGCATCTTTAAATATAGTAGGCCAATAAAAACCACATTGTAAAACTTTATATGCAGTTCTATTTGGGCCAAAGTGGCCACCTACCTCTCTAGAGTGACAATGCTCAAGGATAGAAGTTACCTCATCCATAGGCACACAACGCCTAATAACCTCGTCTCCACATACTTTAAATAAGTAAGGGTCATCCCACAAGTACTGTCTAGCATCAGAAATTAATTTCTTCTTTTGCTGAAAAGAAAAATCAGGGGGAACAACCTTACCCACCAAGTAGTTGACAATGTCTGCAAACCAAGGAATAGTAGAAACAGCTAAAAGTCTCTCATCAGGGAAAACCTCCTTGATCTCCCCATCATTTGAGGCCTGCATCACACTATGGTCAAGCCTTGAGAGGTGGTCAGCTACAAAGTTCTCTGAGCCTTTCTTGTCTCTAATCTCCAAGTCAAACTCTTGTAGCAACAAGATCCACCTGATTAACCTGGGTTTTGCATCCTGCTTTCCAAGCAAATATCTAATGGCAGCATGATCAGTATAAACAATAACTTTAGAAAGAACAAGGTAATGACGAAACTTGTCAAATGCAAATACTACAGCTAGTAACTCTTTCTCTGTGGTAGTGTAATTCCTTTGAGCATCATCAAGAGTACGACTAGCATAGTAAATGGTATAAAATACCTTATTCTTTCTTTGCCCCAAAACAACCCCCACAGCAGTATCGCTAGCATCACACATAATTTCAAAGGGAAGCGACCAATCGGGGGCAACAACAACAAGGGCACTAATTAATTTTTCCTTTAAACAATTAAATGCCTTCAAACAAGTGTCAGAAAAATCAAAAGTGGCCTCCTTAACCAAGAGGTCAGTCATAGGCTTTGCAATTTTTGAGAAGTCTTTAACAAACCTCCTATAGAATCCGGCATGGCGTAGAAAACTACGGACCCCCTTAACAGAATTGGGTGGGGGCAACTTTGCAATTACCTCAACCTTTGCAGGATCAACTTCAATGCCTCTAGTGGACACCTTATGTCCTAGAATAATGCAATCTTGTACCATAAATTGACACTTCTCCCAATTGAGCACTAACTTGGTATCCCTGCATCTCTGCAACACTGAATTCAAGTTATGTAAACAATCCTCATAAGAGGATCCAAAGACGGTAAAATCATCTATGAATATCTCAATGCATTTTTCAACCAAGTCAGAGAAGATAGCCATCATGCATCTTTGGAAAGTGGCAGGGGCATTACATAAACCGAATGGCATCCTTTTATATGCAAATGTTCCATATGGGCAAGTAAAAGTAGTTTTTTCTTGATCTTCAGAAGCCACTGGTATTTGCAAATAACCGGAATATCCATCCAAACAACAATAATAATCATGACCTGCCACTCTCTCAAGCATTTGATCAATAAAGGGAAGGGGGAAGTGATCTTTTCGGGTGGCATCATTTAATTTTCTATAATCAATGCACATACGCCACCCGGTAGTTTTCCTAACTGCAATTAATTCATTTTTATCATTCTCCATCACAGTGGTACCTCCCTTTTTAGGAACACATTGAACAGGACTTACCCACTTACTATCAGAGATAGGATAGATGATACCTGCATCAAGAAGCTTAATCACTTCCTTTTTTACCACCTCTTTCATGTTAGGATTGAGGCGGCGTTGAGGTAGTGCCCGAGGTTGGTAATCATCCTCCATATAAATCTTGTGAGTGCAAATTGAGGGACTAATGCCTTTTATATCATGAATAGACCATCCAAAGGCTTCTTTGTTGGCCCTTAATACCCTCAAAAGCTTATCCTCCATGGTATCTGTCAAATCTGCAGAAATAATCACAGGCAAAGAGGAAGGGGGATGCAAGAAAGCATATTTTACATTTGAAGGAAGAGGCTTTAATTCAAGCTCAGGAGCCTCTTCAATTGAAGGTTTGGGATTTGGAGTATTACCCCATTCCAATTCCTCAAATCTATAGTTACTCCAGTTTTTCTGAGGGTGGTGAGCCTGCAAAAACATTAAGAACTCTTCTTCCTCACCACCCTGCAATATGCCAAGTCCCTGCAAAGTAAGTACTTTTTCTAGAGGGTCCTGAATTCTAAAATCATCAAAACTTTCAGAGGTAACCACATCATTAATATCCATAGCTTGAATAAAATTACAAGAAGCAAATGAGGAGGGATTTTTTAATGAGTTCAAGACTTGAAATACAACTTCCTCATCTCCAAATCTCAAAGTCAATTTTCCCTGCTGAACATCAATTAAGCTTTTTCCTGTAGCTAAGAAAGGACGCCCCAAAATAATTGGGACTTCCTCATCTTCTTCCATATCCAATACAACAAAATCAGCAGGGAAAATAAACTTATCAACTTTAACTAAAACATCTTCCACCACTCCACGGGGGTGGGCAATGGATCTATCAGCTAGCTGCAAAGTGACGTTAGTAGGATGTGGTTCCTGCAAACCAAGCTTTCTAAAAACAGAAAAAGGCATCAAATTTATACTTGCCCCTAAATCACATAAAGCCTTTTCAAAATGAGAGTTACCAATTGTACAAGGGATAGTAAAACTACCTGGATCTTTAAGCTTAGGTGGTAACTTTTTTAGAACTATAGCAGAACATTCCTCATTAAGCCTAACTGTCTCAAAGCCTTCTAACTTCCTTTTGTTAGAAATAATTTCTTTTAAAAATTTGGCATATTTAGGCATTTGAGCAATAGCTTCAGCAAAAGGAATGTTGATATGCAATTTTCTAAATATTTCAAGAAATTTGGCAAATTGCTTATCATGCTGCTCATTTTTAAGTCTTTGAGGATAAGGAACATTTACCTTTGCTTGCTCATATTTTTCCCTTTCGTTTTTGCTTTCCTCAAAAGTGCTCCCCTCAGTAGGAGCTTGTATTTCTTTCTGGGGCGCCTGCCCGTCTTGATTGTTTTCTTGAACCAGCTCCTTGCCACTCCTAAGAGTGACAGCCTTGCAGTGCTCATTTCTTGGATTAGGCTCAGTTTGGGTAGGTAGTGAGCCTTGAGGCCTTTGAGACAACACAGTAATGAGATTTGAGATTGACCCTTCAGGCTTCCCAATTCTTCATCTGTCTGCTGCATAAACTTTGTGAACACATCATTGGTATCCAACTTTTTCTCCTTTTGCCTTTGCACATGTGGAGGCTTATAGGAGTTCGAGCTTTGCTCCTTTTGTTGTCCTCCCCAAGAGAAATTAGGGTGATTTCTCCAACCCGGATTGTAAATGTTTGAATAAGGGTCATTTTGGGTCCGGTTGGAATTCTGAACATAATTGGCCTCTTCAGTTGAACTTGTTGGCCGGCCCTGTGCTTTTATCAGTTCTTCAATGGATTGCAACCTCTCATCAGTCCTGTCCATGTAATTGGATAAAACACCCATGCACGGGTGTCCAACTTTTTCCATGTATCTAACTAAAGCATCTTGCATACCAGGCCTTAACTCACTTTTCTTCTGACCAAGATAGTTGACTTCTTCAGTTAGGCCTCCCCAGAGGTTATTCGTGATGTCACTAGTGGAGGTAATTATTGGAGTAGATTGAGCTTGTACCTTCATCAAATATTGCATCTGTTTAGAGAGAGCATCCAGCTTTATGTTAACACTAGTGTCATCTTCAACCTTGTAGATCCCAGCTGATTTCTTAATGTGTCTGTCACTTGTCTCCCATTGGGCATTATCGGCTGCTATCTCTGCAATTAAGTCATATACTGTCGCAGGTTCCCCATTCATTAGAGAGCCCCCACAAGCCATATTAATAATTCCCCTATTTTGAGAAGATAATCCGTTGCAAAAATATTCCAGTAATTGCCACTTCTCAAATCCATGATGTGGACAACTTCGGAGTAAGTCTTGAAATCTTTCCCAAGCTTCATGCAAAGATTCTTGCTCGAGTTGAGCAAAGCTGATTATTGCACCTCGGATCTTAGTAGTCTTACCTGGAGGAAAATATTTGGTCAAGAATTTTTGCTTCAGTTGATCCCAAGTGGTAATGGACTCAGCAGGTTGAGAGTCTAGCCAAGCAGGTGCCTTGTCAACCAATGACCATGGAAACAATCTCACTCTAATGGCATCAGGAGTGACACCATTACAAATTACTGAGTCTGCCACCCTCAAGAAGTTTCTAAGATGGGTGTGCAGGTCTTCTGTTGGTGCACCTCTGAACATAGTTGAATTCTGAACCATTTGAATCAAGCTGGGTTTGAGCTCAAAGTTAGTAGCTTGCACAGGTGGATTGACTATGCTTGTAGTGATATTCGCTGTGGGCGTAAAGTAGTCCCGAAGAGTTCTTCTCGGATTGGCAGCCATCACTCTTGTCTCTTTTCTTATCCTTCGAGCAGTTCTTTCAATTTCTGGATCAAAAACCAAAATAGGCTCCTGGGAGCGGGTGAGCATGCACTAGTAATAGTAATAAAAATAAAACTAACTAATAAAATAAAACTAAATATAATTTTTTTTTCTTTTTATTAAATTAAAACAAGAATTAAAATAATGTCTAAAGCAATAAAAAATTTTTTTCGTTTAATATTATTAAATTAATCCCCGGCAACGGCGCCAAAAACTTGTTGCGTCAAAGACACACTTAGAGCAAGTGTACTCTATCGCAGAAGTAGTATAAAAAATATCGTCTCCACGGGGATTAATTAACAAGTACCAAACTACTTAAAATTAATTATTATTTAGACGAACGAATGTTTGGTTGTTATAGAAACTAAAATAAAAAGAAATATATAGCAATAATTAAATGTAAAGTTTAACCAATGGAGAGAGAGGCCTAGGGTCACGGTTTCACTTGCAAGTTTCGATTCCTCTATGTCTAATTCTACCTGAATCCCCTTATTTTATTCAATTACCAATCCCTTTACAAAAGCTATTAACCCGTTTGGTCATTCGCGATTAATATTCTTTTCCCTAAATTAACCCTAGTTTGGTCATGCTAGAATTTAAATTGAAGGAAAGCCTAAGGTACAAAAAGGTTGAATGATTGGAAGACTAAATTAAAGTTTGGTCATTCATTAATTATAGTCCCAATTATCCTATAGGTCCACCAACTAATTGCAGTACGGTCGCTGATCAACTAATTGATTATGAACATGCAAAGGGTTGTCAATCCTAATTATGTGATAAAGCAATAGGATAATATTAATTGGAATAAAAATTAGGGACTCAAAGTATAAATTAAAACATAAAAAGGTCTCTAATCAAACAAGATCCACCTAGACCCTAGAAGAGGATTTAGCTATCCATAGTGTTCAAGAACAATGAAATAAAATTAGGAGTCATAAATTACAGAGATAAAAATAACCCGGAATAGAGAAATTTCTGATCCTGCAAATTTCGTCTCCTTTTTCTGCTCCAGAGCTCTCTCACGGTGTCAAGAACGGGTACCCAAAGCTTCACTCTCTCTTCTCCGGCTACTGTCGTGCGGCGGCTTCCTCTTCTATTCCTTTGAATTCAATTAATTATCAAAGAATTCTCTTTGCTGTGCGTTGTGCTGTTCACGTTCTTTTCCTCTCCAATTTTCTATCCTTTTAATTCCTTTTTTTTCCTTCCTGTGATGCCGCCTCCACTTCTATTCTCCCTTTCTGCGGCTAGGTTCCCTTAGTTCCTTTTTATTATCAAAATTAATTCCCCTCCGTGTGCGTGACTTTCTCCTCCTATCATTCAAAGCTCTTTTTCCCTTTTCTTTTCTTAGTGTTCACGCCTAGGTTTGTATGGAATTGGACTTGGACTTTATTTTTCCACACTTGGGCCACATTCTTCTTTTGCTAATGACACCCCTATTTTGCTTCAAACAACTCATTGAAACAACTTCTTTATCTATCTTCTTTCCTACAAAATAAATAGCAAATTGAGTCACTTATTTATTTAGATAATAATAATAGCTATAAAAATGACTCAAAAGTGTCTCTAAAAATGCACTAAATTGGAGCTTATCAAAAATGAAAGTCTTTTTGCTTTGGTTTTGAAAAGTAAAGGGCGTTCATAATGATCAAACTAACAAAGGTTATGGGTGACCATTACTAGAACCCATTTAAGTGCATGTAAAAATCTCTTTTGAAAAAAATGAAAGCCTTCGTGATGACCAAACTAACAAAGGCTATGGGTGGCCATCACTAGCACTCCATTGTTAATAATCATGCAAGTAAAGGCTTCGCAAGACCACTAACAAAGTTTTTGATTTAATGAGTTTTCGCAATTGGATTGATTTTTGTTTAGAGAAAAGAAAATCTGTTATTTGTTATTTGAGAGGAAAAGGTTTGTGAAAAAAAATAAGTTTACTTAGGGAAAAGAAACAAAATTAAAAAAAAAAAGAGAAACAGGGGGGTGCAATAGTAAAATGGGGTGCAAATTATAGGGGGGCTGTATTATTAAAACTGGGGTCCAAGCAGCAGCCCAGCCCACTATAAGGCTGGCTAGCCCACGAAATTGTGGGCTTTCATAGGGGGTTGCAGAATGGAATTGGTGGGGTGCAAAACCTAATCTAATTAAAATTAAAACTAATTAAAATCACACATATATAAAGCAAAACTTAACAATCCTAACCCTAATTCGCACCCTTCCTCAGCGCCGCGCCCTCCACCCCCAAATCGCCCAACCCTAAAAAATTTCTCTCTCTCTCCTTGCTGCGGCTGATCCACACCGTGGCCACATCCACCTCTTCCTCTCACTTTGATCTCGTTTCCCTTTCCTCCATTCCAACTCTCTCTCTCTCTCTCAAACCTAATTTTGTTTCCCCTTTCTCTCTCCACCACCGAAAACACCCAATCGATTTCGTTCTCTTCCCTCACTCATTTCCGTTTTCCCTTCTCCTCACCGCCACTAGCGACCCTAGTTTTCTACCTTGATTCGGCGTTCTCTATTCGAAAAAGAGGGAGAGAGAGAGAGAGACCGAGTTGCCTGGGTGTTGGTTCGCGAAAAGGGGATTTTGGGGTCACGGTGGTGGTGGTGGTCATGTTTGAGCTACGGTTTGGGAGTTTGGTTGGTGACGCGATGGTTATGGTGGTTGTGGGTTGCTACTGTGGCTGGGTTTGGTGGTGGCGTATGGGTTGTTGCGGTGGGGGAAGGGTGGTGGTACGGTGGCCTGTGGTTAGCGAAGGTGTGGGTGATGGCTGAGGAGAGGGTTCGGTCGTGACGGATGGTTTGCGTACGGTGGTTCGCCCGGCGGCGACGACCACCGCTGGTGGTGGCGGTTTAAAACAGGTCCGATTCTACATTCTTTTTGTTGCTAAATATGATTTTACCCTCTTCTCTTAAACCTAATATTTACTGGACCATATTTTCAGTATTGATTCTAAATTCTACTTAGTTTTTTAAACACTTCTAATATCTGCATTTTAGCTTTCTAAACTATTCTAGTAAATAATAAGAATGCGGACAAGCGTGAAAATCAGACCAACCTGGCCTCCTGGATGAAAACTAATTTGTTGTTGCTTGTTGCCGCCCCTTTTACTCTACTGCTTATTTCTGCTGCCCTTTCTTGCTTCTCAGTAATTCGAATCCAGTGCCTTTTTTTTTGTTCAAGTGTATTAGAACCCTGTGATGAATTCTAATTTTTATGGCCTCCCCGTTTTTGCGTTTCTGTTGCTGTATGTGTATATTGCTGTGTTTGTTACTGTCTGTTTTGTATCTCTGTGTATTGCTCTGTGTGTTACTGTCTTCCTCCCCCTTAAACTGATTTCTGTTCATTGTATTTATAGGCAGGGAAATGTGGTGTAGGAGCAGAGGAGCAAGTCTCTTGGGGGACAACTGCACAACTGCTTCTGAAAAGCACAGGCAGCAGCAATGGATGGGCTGAAGTGTTCTTGCCTAAACCATCAAAGAGCCAAGGGACAAGGAGAAGGCAACCTCAGCCTCATTCTCCAAGTGGGCAGTCGCTGCTGCCCTGTTTTTTTGTTTCAGAAATGTACCCTTTGGCTGTTTTTTTTTGTCTTCATGTAAATAAAAATAGCTGACTTTTATTTGTACTATTCTGCTTTTTAATTTTTTTTTTGTTTGTATATGTAACAAAATAAATAAAGGGACAGCTGATTTTAATTTATTATTACTATTTTTTATTATTATTTTATTTTTTCTTTATGATAATAAAAGCAGTAAAAACAGCGCGCAACGACTCACACGACTCGAAATGAAACGTGCGCTCGCCTTAGGACTAGGAACGCGTACGCGATTTGAATACGCACGCGCGTACGTTATTAAAACCGATTTTATTTTATCCTCACTTCTCTAAAAAGAAAACGGTAAAAACAACGCGTAGTGACGTAACTACTCACACGACTCTAGACGAAACGCGCGCTTACGTTATTCATTATTATTTTTAGGCAAAAATACACTGCAGGTCCTTTAAGTTATGTATTTGTAACAAGTTGGTCCTTTAAGTTTTTTTTGTAACAAGTAGGTCCTTTAAGTTATCTAACGTGTTCATCGTTGACCTTTTTGGGCTAAATCATGTTATAGGTTCAGTCGTTTTGAAACTGGTAGTGTTCTGTTAATCCAAAAATTATGAGGGTTAGTGATTTAGAAAGTAGACTTAATTCTGGTCATTTTGGCACCAGTTTGGTTGAATTTGGAGTTGTGTAGCTTGAGTTATAGGTCTCACAAGTTAGGGTAAAAGTCTGGGCTAAATCTTGATATAGGTTAAGTCTTTTTGAAACTGGTAGTGTTCTGTTAATCCAAAAATTATTTGAGTTAGTGATTTAGAAACTAGACTTAATTCTGGTCATTTTGGCACCAGTTTGGTTGAATTTGGAGTTGTGTAGCTCAAGTTATAGGTCTCACAAGTTAGGGTAAAAGTCTGGGCTAAATCTTGATATAGGTTAAGTCTTTTTGAAACTGGTAGTGTTCTGTTAATCCAAAAATTATTTGAGTTAGTGATTTAGAAAGTAGACTTAATTCTGGTCATTTTGGCACCAGTTTGGTTGAATTTGGAGTTGTGTAGCTCGAGTTATAGGTCTCACAAGTTAGGGTAAAAGTCTGGGCTAAATCTTGATATAGGTTAAGTCTTTTTGAAACTGGTAGTGTTCTGTTAATCCAAAAATTATTTGAGATAGTGATTTAGAAACTAGACTTAATGCTGGTCATTTTGGCACCAGTTTGGTTGAATTTGGAGTTGTGTAGCTCGAGTTATAGGTCTCACAAGTTAGGGTAAAATTCGGAAAATTTAAAAAGGTCAACGATGAACACGTTAGATAACTTAAAGGACCTACTTGTTACAAAAAAAACTTAAAGGACCAACTTGTTACAAATACATAACTTAAAGGACCTGCAGTGTATTTTTGCCTTATTTTTATTATTTATTTTGGACTCTTCTTTTTTTTGAAAGCAACGAGCGCCAAACAAAATCGTTGCACGAGAGTGCCAAATACACCCGCGTTTAGAACAATATGCGAAGCGATAAAATTTTTGGGATTTTCTGATTAGTCGGACAAAATTGGGGTATGACAGCTGCCTCTCTTTATTTGGATTTTACCAAGAAATATGAATTGGCCGAGACATATTTCGAGGATAAAATAGAAATAAAGAATTCAGAAATTATACCAATTTTGTCTACTTGGAGGAACCCGAATTTTCTTTTTCTCTTTCTTCTTTTTTGAATCAACACTTGGAGTGTCGATGAGGGAACAGTAAATGAACACTGACGTGCAGACAGAAAAGGTAAAATGGGCACTTGCGTGCAGACAGAAAAGGTAAAATGGGCACTTGGCGTGCAGACAGAAAAGTAAAATGGGCACTAGTGTGCAGAAAGCGGTAAATTGCCCAGGCTGCCTAAAACCTGTAATCCTTAAACGAAGTCTTGACGAATCCGAGTTTGCACGTGGCTTTGAGGAGCACGCTCTTCCTGTTGGCCTTTTCGAGCGACCGGGGGGATCGTTATCAGCTCCGGAACTGATATACAGATCAATGCACGGCGTCCACTGTATCTTAGGCTGATACAACTATTCCGTTGAACCTCGCATGGGGCTGCGGTCCATCGCGTTGCTCGTACACGATGTGAGACCTGGGCAGAAGGGAGCGATGATCTATCTGGGCTCCAATCCGCAATGCGCGCCTGAGCGCTCTCTTTTCTTTTCTTTCCTTCTTTTCTTTTCTGTTTCTCTCTTTTCTTTTTCTTTTCTTTTTTTTTTTGTTTCTCTCTTTTCTTTTTTCTCTCTTTTTTTTTTCTGAACTCCCAACTTGGGGAGCATTTTCTGGAATCTGAAGGCGAGCATTAACACTGCGGTGTTTATCCTCTCTCACTTGTCTGCAGCTGAAAAATGAACCAATGCATGCAATGCAAATGCCATGATTGCCATTTTTTTTCTTATGATGAATGTAATGCAAACATCTGAATTTCTCCTTTCTGTTTTGCTCTTTTTATGAAATGCAGGTATGCGAATGCAAAATTTTGGTGTTTGATGATATGTAATGCTCTTGTGTTTTGATGAAATGGCAGATGACATGCAATGGAAAACTTTCCTTCCTTGCCTTTTTTCTATAAAATGTGAATATTGCTATGAAATGATGAATGACATGGGATGTTTTAGCTTTCTTTTCTTCTATGAGATGCAAGTATTGATGTGACGCAACTGTATTGCTTTGATGTTTGATGGGATGATGAATCTTCGGTTCTTTTCCTTCCTTGAGTGATCAATTCTATCGTGATGACTATTTCGAATGTACATTCGACTTAGTCTCCTATTTATTGAAAAGGATTTTGTATTTTGAAAACTGATTTGATGTCTGATGCAGTGGTGATGAATGCTTGGTTTGCTAGAAAGAAAGCAGTAAATGAACACTTGGCGTGTCGATGAGAAAGCAGTAAATGAACACTTGGCGTGCTGATGAGAAAACAGTAAATGAGGATGAACACTTAGCGTGCTTTTAATGAACCACTTGGGATCCGAGGGCATTTGAACTCCGAACTGAAGGAGTGACTGAACTCTAAATTGAAAGAGCATTCGAACTCCGAACTGAAGGAGCGACTGGGAATGAGATTTTGAGACTGACAAGTCCAGGATGACTGACTTGAGAATTAGATTGAAGATTGACACTTGAAGTGCTGATTCTTAGAACTAGGCATGAGGATTAACATCTTGTGTTCGTCCGCATTTTGCTTAGCAATGCAATGAATGAGACATGTAATGCAAACATATGCCATGATTGATGTCTTGAATATTATGGAATGCTTTTGTTCTTTTGTATTTGCTTCTTCTATGAAATGCAAACATTAATATGATGCGATGCTCTGATGTTTGATGCAATGATTTTTGTCCTTTTCCTTTTATGAAGTGCGAACATTAATATGATGCCAATGCAATGAAAAGATTTCTGCTTTTCTTCTTTACTATTTTCCTCTATGAAATGCAAGTAATAATATGGTGCAACTGACGTGGAACGTTTTTTCTTTTTGCTATGTGATGAATGCACAAAATGTGAAGATGCAAATGTAATGCTTTGATGCATATGCTATAATGAATAGATTGAAATGCCTAGATGCATGAGGTAAACATTTTGTGATGATGAGACGCGAGACTTTGGATGCAAGGAATTGAGATGATTATTGACCATTCTGTTGAAAAATTGAATTTGATTCAAACTCCGGTGTTCTCAAGGTTTTTATTTACAAACAACCTCACTTGTTTTCTCTTTCTTTCCATGATGACTGAATTTCAGATATCACGTAAACAACTTGTGTTCTCTCTTTTGAAGCATTGTCTAGTACGCATGCATAGGAGTGCAAATGTGAGTGAATGAGTCAGTTAACTTGGAATTGGTTTAGGGCATGGACTTTTATGGCAAGTCAAGGAATGACAGACATGGTTATTGCCGAAGCTCATGAGGGATCAAGAGATACAAGATTGCCCCAATTCAGGTCTTTGATGAGTGAATAACTTGCCCCTGTCTGGTGGTGACAACAACTAGGGGTGTAGAAGATGATGAATTGGGAATGCTTCGGCTTTTGAGATGAAAGGTGGAGCACAAGAGATTTTGTCTCAACCCATAAAGTTTGATGTTGCCCTAGTCATAACAAGGACGAAACTGCCCCAATTAGAATGACAAGGCCTTGTTTAGGATAGTGAGTTGAGAGATTGCCCCGGTGAGGTTTTGTAGGAATGAATGAAGTGAAGGAATGGGAACGCGCTTGCCCCACTTTCGAATGACATTTCAAATGGTTTCTTTGAGTGAAGTTGTGAAAGGCGATAGAGTTATGGTGATAGTTATGAACTGAGGGTGATATATGAATGGGGTGGGCAATGAACAAACCTCCCCAAAGTTGAGTGGAGTGAGGTATGAAGGGAATGCCCCCTAATACACACTTTTGGTTTTCTTTAAGAACAACCCAAATGCAATGAAAGTTTTGACTTTTTAATATGAGGAGAGGCCCCACTTGGTGACCACTAGACCTTGTTTTAATGCAACATGAATGCATCTTGGAGTGCAAGTCCTTCTCCTTTTTTACCAACTTTCTTTTTTAATTGTTTGTTTTTCTTTTTGAGCAGCTTTCTTTTTTCTGCTTGTTTTTTTTTTGAGCAAACACGTCGTAAATAGATAAACTTATTTGTTCTAAGATTAAAACTTGAGAGAACAAAAGCAATTAGTCATTGATCAGAATGGACTTTTTAAGGTTGTGATGTGGGGAAGGGGATGATTGAGCTTAATGAAGTGTTTGGGGTTGATGGGAGGATGGGTCTTATTCAGCGTTGGCCGATGGTCAATGGTTTTATGAAGGGAATAGTTACTAGGTTTGAAGAGGTGTTTGGGGATGGTTGTACCCAATGAGGTGTTTGAAGGCTTTATGAAAGAAGAGATGGTTAAACCCAATGA
The DNA here is from genome assembly GCA_039519185.1 of Astragalus membranaceus. Classification (NCBI taxonomy): domain Eukaryota; kingdom Viridiplantae; phylum Streptophyta; class Magnoliopsida; order Fabales; family Fabaceae; genus Astragalus; species Astragalus membranaceus. The sequence continues at coordinate 143,962,080 of CM076847.1, read as the reverse complement.
ATTGAGGGCTTTTTTGAAAGGAGAAATGATTGAACCCATTGAATTGAGGGCCTTTTTGGGAGGAGAAATGATTGAACCCATTGAATCTAATGGCCTTTTTGGAAGGGGAGCTCTTATGTGCTTCATGGCAAAATGTATTGACTCTTAATTTATACCCCCTTTGTCATTCTTTCTTTGTTTTGGGATTCTCCTTTTTGAAACTTTGTTATTCCCCTCCTTTTGTGAATTTCCTTTCCTTTTGACTTGGGTGAAAATGATATACCATCTTTGATGTGGAATTAACCCTCGTCTAGAGTGATGGAGATATCTTGGGCTTTTCTTGGCTTAAGATGGGTAGCAAAGGGTATTTTTGTGATTTTGAATCTTTGGCTTAAGAGGGGTAGGAAATGGACTTTCTGGGATTTTAGGTTTTTGAGGGTATGGAGGGATGGCCAAACTTTATTTCAAATCCTGATTGCTTATTTCTATAAGACTTAACTTTAAGGCAATAATTTATCTATCTTCATGTGTTTGCTTTTTTTTTTACCCTAATTTTTGGCTGGACCGCTCTTTGTGAGTTTTCAATCCGTCGGGCGCTCTTTTTTTTGCCTAGGCCGCCCTTTGCGGGTTTTTAACCTAGCGAGCTTATTTTATCTTTTTTTTTATTATATATTTTTAGAAAGACTTGCACTAAAGGAATGTGATACTGATAAGGAAAATTAGTGATCACAGAGTTGCCCCAGCATGAAGGATTTAAAGTGTTAGTGAGAATGAACCAAAAAGTCAAGTATGCACTAATGGGAGAGAATATGCTTTATGGGTGGACGGGGCGGGAATAGACTTGGATAAGAAATGAAGGAAATTGACTGACTCAAACAAGAGAAACTGCACCTGGCATGCATGCTCACTAGAAGAACGCTTCACAGAGAGTTAACATTGGTAAAAACATGATATTAAAACCTTTTTTTTGATGAACTGTTTCAGTCTTTTATCATGGAATGGATGAGATGTAATGTTTTTTTTTTAAGGAAATACAAATGAGCTATTGATGTGAAAAACTGAGTGCTTTGGAACACCTTGAGTTTGCAAATGAGTGAGGGTAAACTTTTCCAAAAAGGAAAGATTACTTTGCAAGAACATCTCGTCTCTCATCACGACATTTTTGTTGTATGCAATGCAAGGATGAAAACATTATGATATATTCATGATGAAAATGAAATGCATGAAAGCATATTCACTTGAAAAGTGTGTTTATTCTAAAAGTTTTTTTTCTCTTTGATACTTTCTTTTTATGCAAGACGAAATATGAAATGCCAATGCATCTTTGGATGATGAATGATGCAAGAATGATGTTTCTTTTCAAAATGATTTTTATAGAGGCAAGACAAGATATGAAATGTCGGTGCCCCCTTTTTCTTTTGCATGATGAAAGATGCAGGAATGATGCTTTTTTTTCTTTCTAAATGATGATTTTTAGAGGTAAGGCAAAGTATGAAATGCCAACGCCCCTTCCTTTTTGAAAGATGCATGTATGGAGGAATGATGTATTTGAACTAAACTGACGAGGTTAACATGAATGCTACATTTTGAATAAATTTGATGATGATTTTTGTTAATGATTATGAATGAGATGCTTTCTTGTGTTCCATTTTTTGTGCAATGAAATGCATGATACTCACAATGATTTTTTTTTTAAAATGCGTGGAAAGACATGATCTTTATTGAATGGAAATGCATGCAAAATGAGAGGTTAATGTATTATTTTTCATGATGTGTGAAAAAGGACAACAATAATGCATGAAACGCGCTCCTAATAAGACACGATTTTTGGATCTTTCGAGAAAATTAGGGGAAAAAGCTTTAGTGAATGGAAACGCACACGTGCGGAGAATGCACTCCTGACAAACCTAAATGAGATTGAGAAAAATGCATGTATGAATTTTATCAAGCTTTTGTTTTATGCCATGCAAATGATGTCTTTATATGAAAATGACGGCGATTATGCGACTTGACATGCATGTGAAAAATAAGATGAAAACATTTTTTCGAGTTTGGTGACTGAAATTTTGGGAACATCACCTCATATAGCCCGGTAAAAGAAAAGACTATGATGATTTTTTGAAAGTTTTGCTTTTTACCCTTTTTTTTGAAAATTTTGTTTTATGTATGATGATGATGCTCTATGTGTATGCAGGATAAATGAAAGGGTTTTTATTGGCAATAATTCAAGCTCTTTTTTTTTATTTTTAGAAAATGCGGGCTGTACGTTATTTCGTATGAACCGGTAAGAGAAAGGCTACAACGGTAACCCTTTCTTCTTTGAAAATCTTCTTTTTTTTCGTAAAAATGATGGCGTGAGGCAATCAATTGTTGTTACTCTGAGTAACTTGCATGAAACATTGAGTGGATCCTGACTCAATACTTCACGCAATATACTGAAATGCTTCGACATTTGGTTAACTCAAACTTATTCTCTTATTTGAAAACAAACCTCACTTGATAGGGTCAAAGTGCCCCAATATCGTAGAGTAACATCTCAAATTTGTAGTGCACAAACAAATTTGAGATATTACCCTTCGTCATTCGAAGGCGCACTTTTACTCATTGAGCTTTTACATGAAGAGCTTTTCTATTTTTCTTTGTTTAGAGAAGATGCATGCATTGGAAACTTTTCATTTTTTTTTCTAGTTTTGGAACATGATTTTGAAAATTATTTGGAGATGCAAATGATCTATTATAAAAAGGTTTTAGAAAGGATGTGCTTGACGGGGTATGACCCGCTCCTACGTATCCCCATTGTAATGAGGAATCAAAGCTTACGTAGTTCTACTGGGTCTTTTTTTTTTTGAAATAATGCTTATGCATGAATGCCGTGTTTTGGATGAACTTGGCGAGGAGCTTTTTCCTCTTTTTTGATTATAAACGAAATGCTTAAGCTATGAAGATGATAATTGTTTTTTTCATTTTTATGCAATGAAATGAAATGCAAAATGAATAATTTTTTTTCGAAATTGGAACTTTATTTAATGCAAATGACGCAATGATGTAATGATGCAATGATGCACGATGCAAGATACTTTTTTTTTTGAGGTTTCTGCATAAGGAGGGTATTCACGGGCGGAATTTAGAAAACCTTCACACTATATGCCACCTCATATAGGTGTTTAAGGGAAAATCATATCTTTTTTTTTGAAGATCTTTGAGGGAAAAATTAACTGGACGAAATGCAACAATGCAGCACACAATTTGAGAAGCCCTTGTGACCTAAAAGGGGGTAGAACCTATGATCTAAGGCACTTTAGGGATAATCTTCTCATGTAGCTCTATTCACACCCTCACAAAGGCCATCAGAGCCACAGTCCCTCTCATGAAAATCCCCGTAAATGCAGCAAACTGCTAGATACGAAGCATCATAAAAGAGCACAACTCTGATTGAAACTTTCGCGAGTAGCCAAACGGACAAAGGTCCTGATGGGCTCCCACTACTTGAATCCACTCATCTTATGGTATCCTAATAGACCTGGGTTATGGTCTCTTTCTCTAATCATATAGCCTCAAGGTACAAGTGTGTGTGTGTGCGAAGGGCATTTCCTTAAAAAACTACCCCACCTGCAAATGAAAATCCAGAACAGTCCAGACAATAGAAAGCAATAACATGTCATCTACCCTAGGGTTCAATACCAATCAAATACAACTAATCTAGGATGCCGACAATAATGCACTACTTACCTCAAGAAAGCGAGCAAAGAAGAAGGGGACATGACAAGAGAGAGGAAATATGCATGAGGGAACTAAGCATTTAAGCAAAGAAGTAACTATCTATAATTTTAAACAAAAGCAAACATAGAAGAAGAATGCATATGGATGCAACATGCTTATGTAAAAGAAGAAGAATAGAGGCAAAGCAAGATGTTCAAATCAATCACACAAACCACACACTTAATTAATTAGGCTTGACCCACTTTTGAAAAAATGTTTTTTTTTAGTCCCCAGTGGAGTCGCCAGTTGTTGCGCCCGAAAAAGTCCCCGAGGGAGAACCTTCCTCGTTCACAACTTTTCCTATGACAATGAAGCCGCCACCAATATTTATTAAGGAAAATATTAGGAAAACCTTTTTTGGAAAGCGATTGGTCTTGCGAAACTAGAGAATAGGGTTCGGGGGTCGGTTACGTGCGGGGAAGGTGTTAGCACCCCACACGTCCTCTCTACTGAGAGGGAACCTTTAATTAAATGTGTGGTTTTAGTGTGTTGACTTGAAAATACTTAATTTTGCCTCTCTACTTCTTATTGAAAAATTCTTAATGAAAATCTTTATTTATTATGAAAAAAGGGGAAAAAGGGTTTTTAGAAAAAACGCTTGACGGGACATGGCCCGCTCCTACGTATCTCCCGGTGCGATGGAGAACTCAAAGCTACGTAGTTCTTCTTTGTCCTGAAAAAGGTTTTTGTCTTTTATCTTTTTAGTGAGTTTTCGAAATAGGACGAGCATTTAGTGAATGATTAAACTAACCAAGGTTATGGGTAATCACCGCTAAGTACTCTTGAAAATGAGAGTCACTACCGCCAGTCAGACGAACAAAGGTTCTGATTGACTATTAGTATCGACTCGTTTTTATTTGTTCTTTTGAAAGAGGTTTTCGAAAGAGATTGAATGGCACGAATGATCAAACTAACAAAGGTTATGAGTGATCATCGCTTGTTGTTCTTTTGGGAAAAAGACATCGCCACCAATGGCTAGACGAACAAAGGTTCTGATTAGCCACTAGCGACGATGGGTTGAAAATGTTTTTAGAAAGGAAAAGGTCTTCGTTCTGAAAATGATCTTGGTTTGCAAAAGTGATTCTTTTTTGTTATGAAAATAACTCTTTTCTTTTTGTTACGCAAATGCTAAACTTTTTATGATTGCGCTTGACGAGAATGTGACTCGCTCCTACGTATCCCAAATGGGAATCAAAGCGACGTAGTTCTAACGAGCCTTGAAAATGAAAATCTTTTTGCTTTGGTTTTGAAAAGTAAAGGGCGTTCATAATGATCAAACTAACAAAGGTTATGGGTGACCATTACTAGAACCCATTTAAGTGCATGTAAAAATCTCTTTTGAAAAAAATGAAAGCCTTCGTGATGACCAAACTAACAAAGGCTATGGGTGGCCATCACTAGCACTCCATTGTTAATAATCATGCAAGTAAAGGCTTCGCAAGACCACTAACAAAGTTTTTGATTTAATGAGTTTTCGCAATTGGATTGATTTTTGTTTAGAGAAAAGAAAATCTGTTATTTGGGAGGAAAAGGTTTGTGAAAAAAAAATAAGTTTACTTAGGGAAAAGAAACAAAATTAAAAAAAAGAGAAACAGGAGGGTGCAATAGTAAAATGGGGTGCAAATTATAGGGGGGCTGTATTATTAAAACTGGGGTGCAAGCAGCAGCCCAGCCCACGAAATTGTGGGCTTTCATAGGGGGTTGCAGAATGGAATTGGTGGGGTGCGAAACCTAATCTAATTAAAATTAAAACTAATTAAAATCACACATATATAAAGCAAAACTTAACAATCCTAACCCTAATTCGCACCCTTCCTCAGCGCCGCGCCCTCCACCCCCAAATCGCCCAACCCTAAAAAATTTCTCTCTCTCTCTCCTTGCTGCGGCTGATCCACACCGTGGCCACATCCACCTCTTCCTCACACTTTGATCTCGTTTCCCTTTCCTCCATTCCAACTCTCTCTCTCTCAAACCTAATTCTGTTTCCCCTTTCTCTCTCCACCACCGAAAACACCCAACCGATTTCGTTCTCTTCCCTCACTCATTTCCGTTTTCCCTTCTCCTCACCGCCACTAGCGACCCTAGTTTTCTACCTTGATTCGGCGTTCTCTATTCGAAAAAGAGGGAGAGAGAGAGAGACCGAGTTGCCTGGGTGTTGGTTCGCGAAAAGGGGATTTTGGGGTCACGGTGGTGGTGGTGGTCATGTTTGAGCTACGGTTTGGGGGTTTGGTTGGTGACGCGATGGTTATGGTGGTTGTGGGTTGCTACTGTGGCTGGGTTCGGTTGGGGTGTATGGGTTGTTGCGGTGGTTCGGTGGTGGCGTATGGTGGTCGAAATGCGAAGGTTCGCGGAAGGGGGAAGGGTGGTGGTACGGTGGCCTGTGGTTAGCGAAGGTGTGGGTGATGGCTGAGGAGAGGGTTCGGTCGTGACGGATGGTTTGCGTACGGTGGTTCGCCCGGCGGCGGCGACCACCGCTGGTGGTGGCGGTTTAAAACAGGTCCGATTCTACATTCTTTTTGTTGCTAAATATGATTTTACCCTCTTCTCTGAAACCTAATACTTACTGGACCATATTTTCAGTATTGATTCTAAATTCTACTTAGTTTTTGAAACACTTCTAATATCTGCATTTTAGGTTTCTAAACTATTCTAGTAAATAATAAGAATGCGGACAAGCGTGAAAATCAGACCAACCTGGCCTCCTGGATGAAAACTAATTTGTTGTTGCTTGTTGCCGCCCCTTTTACTCTACTGCTTATTTCTGCTGCCCTTTCTTGCTTCTCAGTAATTCGAATCCAGTCCCTTTTTTTTGTTCAAGTGTATTAGAACCCTGTGATGAATTCTAATTTTTATGGCCTCCCCGTTTTTGCGTTTCTGTTGCTGTATGTGTATATTGCTGTGTTTGTTACTGTCTGTTTTGTATCTCTGTGTATTGCTCTGTGTGTTACTGTCTTCCTCCCCCTTAAACTGATTTCTGTTCATTGTATTTATAGGCAGGGAAATGTGGTGTAGGAGCAGAGGAGCAAGTCTCTTGGGGGACAACTGCACAACTGCTTCTGAAAAGCACAGGCAGCAGCAATGGATGGGCTGAAGTGTTCTTGCCTAAACCATCAAAGAGCCAAGGGACAAGGAGAAGGCAACCTCAGCCTCATTCTCCAAGTGGGCAGTCGCTGCTGCCCTGTTTTTTTGTTTCAGAAATGTACCCTTTGGCTGTTTTTTTTTGTCTTCATGTAAATAAAAATAGCTGACTTTTATTTGTACTATTCTGCTTTTTAATTTAACTTTTGTTTGTTTGTATATGTAACAAAATAAATAAAGGGACAGCTGATTTTAATTTATTATTACTATTTTTTATTATTATTTTATTTTTTCTTTATGATAATAAAAGCAGTAAAAACAACGCGCAACGACTCACACGACTCGAAATGAAACGTGCGCTCGCCTTAGGACTAGAAACGCGTACGCGATTTGAATACGCACGCGCGTACGTTATTAAAACCGATTTTATTTTATCCTCACTTCTCTAAAAAGAAAACGGTAAAAACAACGCGTAGTGACGTAACTACTCACACGACTCTAGACGAAACGCGCGCTTGCGTTATTCATTATTATTTTTATTATTTATTTTGGACTCTTCTTTTTTTTTGAAAGCAACGAGCGCCAAACAAAATCGTTGCACGAGAGTGCCAAATACACCCGCGTTTAGAACAATATGCGAAGCGATAAAATTTTTGGGATTTTCCGATTAGTCGGACAAAATTGGGGTATGACATCTATTTATACAAACAAACCTCTTAGACATATATCAACAAAATTACTTTAATAGACATCTCATAAGCTTGCCACATGTCTTAAATTTAGGGTAATTTAGTAACTTACTCACATCAAGACAAAAACTATTAGTAGTTTTGACTTAAAAAAGTAAAAAGTCAAATTTGATGTGACATAAAGTAATATCTACTTCATATTATCTTTTTTTTGCCTTTATCTCTTTCTTGATTCTTCTCTCTTTCACTCTTCTCTTCTCTTTTCTCTCTTTAATAATTTCATAATTTAATTAAAATGATTAAATTAATATCAAATAATCTAAAATTTACTATTTATTATGATCTACTGAAACTTCTAAAACTAATCAATTTAAGTACTAACAACGGAAGCGATAACGGGAGCGACAAATTCAGACTGACAACAGAAGCGGCAGTGGGGGAGGCAACAGGGAGCGGCAATAGGAGCGGCAACAGACACTGACAGTGGGATTGGCAGAGGCAAAGGCAACGGGGGAGCGACAACATGAGGGGCAACGAGAGATTGACATTGGGATTGGAAACGGGAGAGGCAACAAGAGAGCGCAACGAGAGTGGCAACGGCCACATGGGTGCATATCTTATATTAAATCACATTTTCTTTTTCTTCTGATTTTTACTCCATTATTAAGATTAGAATAACATACGGACTTTTTTAAACTTTTTGCAACACAAGTATTTTAAGCAAGTTGAAAGATACTCTTTTTATCAAGTTTTTCATTTGTCTTTTATTACATTTTGCATTTTTCAACGTATTTGTATTTTCATAGTAAATTATAATAAATACAGTGTCACCCGTACAGATTTCCGTAGGGAATACTAGTTTATTTGGAAAATGAACGACAAAAAATGATACACTTATGGAAAATATACTTCGAGAGAGTGTGCGTGCCTGCGTGGTATAATATTGAGGAGTGTTAATATTAATACCTTATATATTGCATTTCTTTAAATGAATATGAAATGGGTTACAAAATTCAACTTGGGTCGAGTTTCATGGGTAAAAGCAATAAAAGTGCTATAAAAAAAAACCAATCGAAATGCAGCATATAAGGTATTGATATTGACACCCCTCAGTTGAACTTGGGTGGAGTCTCTCACGGGTAAATGAATATGGAGTAGTTGAATTTGTTTCTTAAATTTCCATAAAATTTATTACACTTAATCCAAATACCCACCAACCAAAAATTTTCATTCATATTCTTTTTAGTAAAAGAATGCTTTTTAGTAAAGAATGCTTAATGGTAATTTTAGTTGTCTTCTCTTTGATGCCATTTAAATTACCCATCTATTTCAATGTTATTAAATATATAATTCATTTAATATATGTTTATGAGTTTTGTAAAGCTATAAAAGAAAAATATTATTCAATTGTATTTTGAGTTTCTAAAAAAACCAAAATTTTGGGACAAAACTAAAGTTTCAAAGACTAAGGGCAGTGGCAGATCCTAAAAATTTCTTCACTGATGGCAGGAAATTAATTTATCAATAATATTTCACAAAAGGAAAAATTAAAAGTTTTCAGAAAATAGACTACCACGCTCACATATGTGATGAAAAAACTCCAAAAAGACATCTAAGCTTCTACTAATTACCTGTGCTATCTGTGCTTTTTCATATTCTAAAAACGTTGAATGATATTTTCATTGTCACTACATATACTGTGGTGGTGGTGTAGTGGTGAAAGATGGAAACGGCTAGAGAGAGAAGGGGAAGAGTAAGGAAGAAAGAGAGTGAGGGAGAGAGGGTGGGAGGAGCTATGTGGTGGTGGTGGTCGTTGTGGTGATGACAGTTCACTTTGTAGGAGAGAGATAGAGAGAGAGAAATAGAGAGAGAGAGATAAAGAGAGAGGAGTTCGTGGTGGTGGTGGTGGTGGAAGGTGGAGAGAAGAAGAGATAAAGAGGAAAGAAATTCGTAGGAGAGAGAGGAGAGGAGTTCATGGTGGTGGTGGTGGTGTGGTGGTGTTGGAGGGTGGAGAGAATTCGTAGGAAAAGAGAGAAGAGAGATAAGATGAAATGAGAGTGTGTGGTGTGTGGTTCTTTGTAACCTTGGTGTAGGGAAATTTTTTTTGCCCTTTGCGAGGGACTTAGTTCCGTCGCTAACAACAAATCCCACTTCCCAAGGACTGCGCAACGGTTAGATTCAGGTAGCGAGGGACCAATTCCGTCGCTAATGACCTTGTTTTTCGTGCTAAAATTTTCAAATCCCCGCCCTCACTTAGTGAGGGATTGGTCCGTCGCTAATACCATTAACTTCGTCGCTAACCTGGAGCTGGAACGACATTCCACATTCTCTCGCAAATTCTCTCGCTAACGTCAGTTTTAGCGAGGGAAAAACTTTCCCTCGCTAATAAGCTATTTCTTTGTAGTGTTAGAAGCAAAACCTATTTTTTTTATTTGAAATTGTTTACAAAAATGAGTTCGATCTGTGTGTTTGAGTTAATAGATATTAATGGGGGGGGGGGACCAATTTTTTAATGGAGGCAAATAATATATTATTATATATTTACATATGAATTTTATTTTTTGGTGGGGGCAATTGCCCAGATGCACTATAGCTTGCATCCGCCACTGACTAATAGAGCGTTTGTTTCAAGTCATGAAAAGTAATTCTGAAGAATAATAACCTTTTCAGGAATATAATAATAGAATCTTATTTCTATGTTTTTTTTTATAAGCAAATGTTAGTGGGGGGTGGGAGAATGTTAGTTTCCGGGGTTTGAACCCAGTACCTCCTTCTTGCAACTTTGCAACTCCTTCTTGCAACTTTGCAACTCCTTCTTGTCCCTTAGCTCGCCAATTGAGCTACCTTCCTGGGAAGTGTTTGACAAATAATTTTAACATTTCTGAAAAAATATGTAATTAAAAGATTTCAAAAAATAAAATATAAAATTTTGTGGGAATCTACTTTTTCACCCTATCCTTAGTGGCGAATCCAAAATTTTTTGTTGATGGGGGCAAAATATAAATTATAATATTTTCATCGAAGAATTTTTTTAAGTCTTTACAAAATACACAATTTCTTGACAAAAAAATTAACCTCCAATATCTAATGTATTTTGTGTCACTATGTGTACTTAATATTAGATGTGTAGCAAAATTTGAAGAATCAAAAGATAAAATTTAAAAAATAAAGATAAAATTTATATCAATTTTATTTTCTTTTCTATATTTTATAACTTTCCACATTTATTCTTAATAAAATTGCTTTCATGAGGGGTGATACCTATATTTTTATGGGGAAAATAAAAATTTCTCAAATGCCTCCATACCACGCAACATGCATCTGAGAGTGCCTACCCTCATAAACATTTGAAGTTGTTGAGAGTTATTTCACTCGTAGAAATTTGTATAGTTTTTTGACAATTCTATAGGGAATAATCATGGAATAAATACATGGACATGGATGTATGTCAAAGAATATTAATTCTATTATTGTCATAAAAAGAATATTAGTCCAATCTAGACTTTAAAAAAAAATACCCCACAAAAATAAGTGATGGGGGTAGCAGGCATGAGAAGGGGAAGGCGCCCACATAGGTAGCAACAATCCTCACGATCTTCCAATCCAGATTCATTCATCCAATACCAAGTAGGTAGTTCAGTTGGCAAATTAAGAAATACCGAAAGAGTACACCAAAAAGAGTGTAAGAAAAATGTCTCCGATTCAACCCACAAAAACTAACATTTCTCCCGCCTCTGACATTGTTTATAAAAAAAAAATCACTCATTTTATTCACCCCACACAAAAAAAACCCTGGAAACAAATGCGAATTCCGAGGAAAATAAAAAAGTGGAAAGAGAGATAGAAAGTAAATGAGATGAGATTAAGGGCCTAATAATGAAGACAGAAGCATACGTGGCAGCTTAGGGTTCATCCCAAGTCCTAAAAAAACCCGTCCCCTACCCTTCTTCCCATTCCCCCCCCCCCCCCCCCCCAAGACTCACTCCGATACCAACACTATAGTATACTCACTCCCACTCTCTACTTTCTTTCTCTCTCTTCAATTCTCAACTAGTACATGGTCCCACTTACCTCTTTCTGCCGGAATCGGAGGCCATGAACGGCGGCGCCACCCTCAGCTTCCGATCCATCCTCGACAAACCCCTCAACCAGCTCACCGAAGATGACATTTCTCAACTCACTCGCGAAGACTGTCGCAGATTCCTCAAAGAAAAAGGTCTCTTTCTCTTTCCTCTCCTCTCTTCTCTTCTTCCCCTAACAAATAAAAAATATCAATATTTTTCCGCTTTTGTCCTCCTTCTGCTCCACGATTTCCGCCACCTGAGGAACCTCCATTTTTTTTTCCTACCCCTAACCCAATGCTTGTGTTCTTGCTTATTTAAATAAAATTTATTAATCGGGATTCGGATTATTTAATTTAATTTACTTTAGACTGCAATAATATAATGATTTAATTAATAATTAGTGAAGAAGACACGTGTTCGTACAGGGATGCGCAGGCCTTCCTGGAACAAATCGCAGGCGATCCAACAAGTCATTTCCCTAAAAGCACTTCTTGAACCTACCGACGATGATTCCCCCGCCCCTATCTCCTCCGCCATCCACCACCGTCCTCCTCATCCTCCCCAAGTCAGTATCTCTCTCTCTCTCACTATTTCTTTTTATTAGTATCCCTTTGGTTGTTGAGAAAATGCTAAGAATCGTTTTTACTCGATGATTTTAGGGGAACCGGAGTGAAACTCCGGCGAAGGGTCCGACGACCGAAGAGCCCGGTTTGCGTGCTGTTGCAGAGGAGCTTCAGAAGTCCAGTTCACCTGTTGCTGAAAAACCGACGGAAACTAATGATGCCAACGCTGTTAGCCCCGGGTCTGTTCTCCATTTTGGCATTTTCTTTTCTGCTTTTTCAATGCTCGGCACTTTTTTATTTTTATTTCTTTAGTTTTCGGTTCATTGATAGATTTTAGTGCCGTCACAGTACTTACAATCTCATGCTGCTTAATTTAAAATTTTCCATTTAGATGTTATGTTTAAGTTGAGACGTGATTTATGGTGGTTAAATATACGGAAGACGTTAGATGAAATTTTCTTCCATGAATCTCCGTTGGTCTCTATGTCAAGGCCTGTTTCTTGTTCCTAGCATTCAACTAGTTTACCTATTTATTTTGAAGGGTTAATAACTAATGTAGTCCATGACTTCAACGATGGATATAGTAGGAAACCGTGTGTATGCTTTGTTGTTGTGGAATCTCAAGGAAATGTTACTTTCAGTTGCAATAGGTGGTAATTATATCTAGCTAAAAAGAGAGCTGCATCAGTGCTGTAATTAGCTGTTTCTCTAATTCAAGATGTAATAAAACACCTTTTTTCCTTTGAAGTAAAAGCTGCATTTATGCCATTCTCTGTAAGTAGGAGTCTGGGATAGTATTTAAGTGAACAGAACTTTCATTATGTAGCTGCTTTCCATATGAAGAGAGTGAGTCAGCTGCTTAAAGTCAAATAATTTAGATTCAATAAATTTTGTGTAAAGTATACATGACTGACAGCACGCCAATGTTCTGTTTAAATATTGCCCATTCAAGTTCTTAACATTGCTTATAAATGTGATGTGGTCACAGAGGATGTGCAGCTAGTGGGCCATTTGGGCAAATGACAATTTTCTACTGTGGTAAGGTGAATGTCTATGATGAAGTCTCACCGAATAAGGTAACTAAAGTTGTGTCGTCTTGCATGAATGCCTTGCCATACATCAGTAAAATTTCACCTTCCGATGCAATCATATTTGTGTTTGCAGGCACGAGCAATCATGCAGCTTGCAGCAAGTCCAGACCAATATCCTCAGGATGATCCTTTAAATAAAAAAACAGCAGTTTGGGCTTCGCCGTGCAACTTACTGATTGATAAGGATGTCCCCTTCTCCGTTGACACAGCAATCCTTCAAGTTGCTCAAACAGGTAGCAATCAGCAGGTTGCAAGATCGCTTGATTTGCTTTGAAGTATTAGTACTCTGTGTGCAGGAATCCTTTTTTCAATTCCCATTGCACAATTGTCTGGAACTTCTTTAAAGAATGCTTTATTTCATATGATAAGCACTTGCAGACAATTATTTTAGCCTTTTTTAGCTTAGATACCATTCGATTTCTTATTTAAAGAATGATATAACACAAGTTACCTTTCTTTGTTTCAATGGTTAAAAAATCACAAAAGTGGATTCCAGCTAATAGTTGTTTTTTGTTGTACTATTGTTATGCCATGTTCTACAGTTTTGCATGCTATTAAGTGTCGATTGTTCTTTATATGTGCAAGTGCAAAAATCATTGGATGTGCAGACATTATTTGACCAAATCAACTCTGAATACTGATTTTTGAATTAGAGCTTTGAGTCCTTGTGTCTAGAAGATGAGAGAGCCCTGGTTTGTTTAAAGTCGTGTGGTAACATTCATTGTTAGGAACTAAAAAATGTTTAACTTCATATTTGTTATTCTTAATTTTTGTTTTACAGATAAGATGGTGGAATATCCCCTGCAATACAGGGAGAAAGGGAGTGCAGCTCGTGATGCTGGTAGGAACGATTAAGTATTTAATTTTTTGCAGTCGGCTAGGACTTTTCCATGTAATATATTTTTTAGCATATTCGCAGAGAAACTCAAGTAGAATATGGTTGATAAACTACTTACTGAATTTGGAGCTTCCTTTATTGTGTTTCCTTTGATATGTCTTGCCCATGTCCTTTCTTTTGATTTGGCAAGTTTTTGAAGGCCCTGTTTTGTTATTTTCTTGGCATTGCAGGTCATGCTATAATGATTTTAAGAATTAAGAATTGTAAAATTCACCTGTTGTTCTAAGTTTTTTATCGGTAGAACGCAATACATAAGTTGATCCATGTGTCCCACCCTATCTAGTGGGAGTTTTTGTTGCTAATGTCCTTGAGTTGTAAAGATACGGCTATTTTGCTACCTTAGTTTTGGATGTCAGCTTGACTTTGGAATGTGTGAGCCTCTTACTTCCTTAACCATCATGCATGGCTGCTGGCAAATTGCTACTTTTAGTTGCACCCAAAAAATGCTAATATTAGAGTACATGAGTGTTTCTAATTTGTAAGCTGTGTCATAGGATGTGTAATTATTAGAAATGGATCATGTATATTTGTACTGGTGCTAAGAGCCTCTTACTTTCTTAACCATCATGCATGTCTGCTGGTAGATTGCTACTTTTAGTTGTACCCAAAAAAATGCTAATATTAGAGTACATGAGTGTTTCTAAATTGTAAGCTGTGTCATAGGATGTGTAGTTATTAGAAATGGATCATGTATATTTGTACTGGTGCTAATACCATTCATCATGTACGGTATATTTTTTTTGCCTCATAAAGATGCTTTTCTTTTCTACAAGATATGTGTGAATACCAATACTCTTTCCCATATATTTTCATTAGAGATTGCTAGTCATTTATCTGTCTTGGCAGCATGACACATGCCCCGCAAAATACATGGCCAAAAGAACTTTTTGTTCTTTGTAATTCTGAAAGGAGTGAAATATGAAGAAATCTTGTCGGTTTTATGTGCAAGTACTACAGATGTGTATAAGAGAATACTCTTGATGTATTATATTGGTAGAGTATTAAATAATTGATATGCAATTTTAATGACACATTGCACATTCATGCACAGACATGGTAGCATAATATTGAACTTAGGTTACACGAATATCTAATAGCTGCAGCGAAGAATTTCTGTTTAAACTTAATGCCATGTATCACGCTTCCATACCTCAAATTCAAATTCTGAGAACCTAAGCATCGGTAATATTTGTTTGTTTTATAAAAGATGTAGAGGGTCAGGCAAGCAGAAAAGTGTCACTGCAGCGATATCTTGAAAAGCGAAAAGACAGGTATCTGATATACTAAACCTTCATTTGTTTATTGACATCAATTCCACCCTCCTATTACTAGTTTTTAGTTTTAGTGATAGCCTTCGGAATTATTCTATTACTCTGCCTTTTATGTTAGGGGAAGATTGAAGGGCAAGAAACTGACTGGCACAGCTTCATCTAACTTCGAGATGTATTTGAACCTTCCAATGAAGGTCCAGTCCTCAAATGGGAATTCAAGCCGTAGTAGCACTGGTTCTCCACCACAGCCCAGATTGCCTCTAATTTCCAGCGACCAGCCAAAAGTTGGCCTTCCCATTGATCTCAATGACAAAGGTCAATCACAAACTTTTCCTTAACTGTTAAATGTAACAAAGTAATAACATTTATTTTTTCGGAACAGGAATATGATAATAAACCTTTAAGAGTATATCAATCAGAGAATTGTAAACCATTTGACAAACTTACAATGGATATTTACCTTTCAAACTTGCAATGGATAGTATTTGTAATATTTGTGACCGTGATCAAGTACTAAAGGTTAACTGTTCGTTATGGCTCATTAAGCCCAGACCCCCTTTGTTATTTCAAATGGCCATTAGGCGGTTTTACTAGATGAAGTTCCCAGGGCAAGTTTGGGGAACGACGATTCTGTCTTCCCACAGGTAACTGCCAACCATATGCAACCACCCACCCACGACGTGAGGAAGGCACACGAAGCCATGAAGACACGACCTAGAGTAGGGGAGAACAATGACTTGGGAGTGTAAGGGCAAGATAAGGGCCTTAGAGGCTTGTATAAAGGGTTTTGGTTAATGTTGGAAGTCATTTGTGCTACTTCACCCAAAAACACAAGTAATATAGAGACTTGGACCGTTTTTTAAGCTTTGGGATTTAGATTTCCCATTTGTAACATGAACAATAACCACAATTTGATGAACCATTGGCCTTAATGCTAGATTACCGAAATATTGTTCACTATTTTCTGCAATGAATTAATGTTATCTCTGTCTTTGCAGATGTTCAAGAATGTTAAAACTCAAGACTAGATAGATGATAGATTGTGCAGAGATCTTTGAAGAGAGACCGACGCATAAAGCCTGTAATGTATAACTGAAGGGGAGTGACCATAAGCTTCTGGGAACCTATTGCAAGAATCGGGCATCCTTGCGTGATCAATTTTAGTAGCTTTAACTGCTGGGAAAATTTATTTTGTTTAGGATAGTTGAGTGTCCCACTTACCTGATCAATTTTGTAATATTATTATCCATCTAATTTCATCCGTCGGGAATTTCTTGTTTCCATAACTCAAGGCTTTGAGTTAAAATGTAGAGCCAGCAGCAGCCATTTTCCCAGAAATATGATGTGTAAATTCACTGTGCTGCCTGCCCCTTGTTAATTGTTAATAATAGCTTTTGTGCAAGCTAAACTGAACTCTTACTCCTCTCTTATTTTTATTTATTCTATTGCTGTCCATTTTGATTTTCATCTGGGTGATTGACTCCACTAAGAATTTCTTTTGGTTAATCTGGGATTCTCATGGCATAGTTGTGGCATTAATCTTAAGGGTTGGAGTTGTAGTTGTAGTTAGTGGTTATGTAAACTCGATATAAGTTACAATTTAATGGCTTAATTACAGGTTTTTTTTTGACCAAAGACTTAATTACAGTTTTGGTCACCCTATTTTCCCCGATTCACGATTTTGGTCTCCCAAGTTTTAATTTGACGATTTTGATCATTCTATTTTCCCAATTTGTAAAATCAAGATCCCCCTCTTAGTTGGTCAAAATTGAAAGTCAATTTTGACTGACTTATCCTACGTCGCAATCCACGTAGACTGCCACGTAGGTGCACTGTTCACTGTCTCTCATAGCCCTCTCCTCTCTCTCACTGTTCATCTCTCTCTCTCACATCCCTCTCCTCTCTCTCACAGCCCCCACCGTGAACCCCTCCCCCACCGTGAACCCCTCCCCCTCCTGAACCCCCCCTCACCGATCCTCCTCCCTCTCTCTGGTTCGCAACCCCCCTCTCTCGCCGTTCTCTCTCTCTCGTCGCTCTCCCTCATCTCTTTGGTTTGATCCTCCTCTTTCTGGTTCGCAACCCCCCTCTCTCTGGTTCGATCCTCCTCTCTCAAACGCCGTCACAACCCCCTCCTCCTTCATACATCACCATCGCAGATCTGAGAAAGGGGGAGAAACGAAAGGGGGGAGGGGTTCACGGTGGGGGAGAAACGAAGGGGGAGGAAACGAGGGGGGAGAGATGCGAAGGGGAAGGGGAAAACGAGGGGGGGAGAGATGCGAAGGGGGGAGGGGTTCAGGAGGGGGGAGGGGGTCACGGTGGGGGGAGGGGTTCACGATGGGGGAGGAGTTCACGGTGGGGGAGGGGGGTCACGGTGGGGCTGTGAGAGAGACAGTGAACAGTGCGCCTACGTGGCAGTCTACGTGGACTGCCACGTAGGATAAGTCAGTCAAAATTGACTTTGACCAATTAAGATGGGGACCTTGATTTTACAAATTGGGAAAATAGGGGGATCAAAATCGTCAAATTAAAACTTGGGGGACCAAAATCGTGAATTGGAGAAAATAGGGGGACCAAAACTGTAACTGAGCCAAATTTAATCAAAGTGAGACAATGTTCTTGGTTCCACAAACAGACAATGATATTTGATGTATTCTTTGTGACTAAAAAAAATACCAGTGAAATTTAGGTTTTAATTCAAGATGGTATTTAATTTTAGGACTGAAAATGACCATCAGGAAACCACACGAGCACATTTATTTTTAAAGTTATTATAGCACTATATCAGTTGAATTAGCTCCTATTTTGTCATGTGATATTCTGAGCTTCTAGCACTTTGAAAATTTCTCTGCCATAAACTTAGATCAAGTTAACAAGAGACTGTTCTCAGAAAGAAACAATCCGATAAATAAAATCATAAAACGACAATGACGATTTTTCATGGGTGGAAACCTCTACCACATACATACGGAGCTACGCCACAATAATATTATACAATTTTTTAATTACATTTTTTATGGCTTATAACAATATTTCCTCAAAAAAATCTTAATAACACGGGGGAATGTATATTCCAGCAGTTTCTTATAGAAAACGTATCATAAATCAGAATCACGACAAGCTAGGCTTATATAAGAGACGAGGGTCCTTGATTCTGAAACTTGTGAAAGTAGAAATTTGAAGTCATCACTCATGGCGATTGAGGTGAGTTCTTCTCTATGCTCCAAGGACTTAATCTCAATATAAGGCTTTTGATATTAATCAAATTTAAAAATTGTAACAGGCATGGTTCATGGACGATAGCAATGAAGACCCAAGGCTTCCTCACCATACCAATCCCAAGGAAATTGTTTCCTTGGACCAATTAGCAGGTCATCACTCTCTCTCTCTCTCTCTCTCGTTTAACTAATTGTGACGTTGCGGGAAAATTGTAAATTTTGCAGAATTAGGGGTCTTATACTGGAAACTGAATCCAATTGACTATGAAAACGATCAAGAGTTGAGGAAGATTAGAGAAGCCAGGGGATACAATTACATGGTACTACTACTGTATTTAATTATTTTATTAATTTTAGTTATTTAGTAGCAATAGCATAGTTGTTATAGATATGGTGATTTCAATATTAAAAATAGGCCTCTAAACTTTGTTTGAATTTTGCTTTGAGATATTTTTCATTAAATGAAGGCAAATTTTTAATAATGGACATCTCTTTTTTGCTAACAAATTGTTGTGAATGTTGCTAGGTGTTGGTAGCATTTCTTTGAATCTTGAATGTTTCTGTTGTATTTGAATATGTTGTAGGATTTGCTTGATTTGTGCCCGGAGAAAGTGGACAATTATGAAGAGAAGTTGAAGAACTTCTACACTGAGCACATTCATCAGGATGAAGAGATACGTTATTGTTTGGAAGGAAGTGGTTACTTTGATGTGAGAGACAAAGATGATCGCTGGATTCGCATTTGGATCAAGGCTGGTGATCTTATCATTTTACCTGCTGGAATTTACCATCGTTTCACTCTTGACACAAGTAACTATGTGAAGGTAACCAACCATAGCTAGTCTCAATTTAAGGTTTCATTTTTGTGATGTGGAAGGAAGAAAATAATGATGCAGTTTTAAGATTGTTTAAATAGACCATAATTCATCTGTAAGGCTTAGCACAACCACTTGTTAGGTTGGATATTTTCTGCGGTTAATTGAGTTCCGACCCGAGATCTCTAGTTTGCGTGTGTGTGAGTTTACTCCAGCTGCAGACAAAAAAAAATAGACCATAACTCAGGCTTTTATTGGTTCATTGAAATTGATTGTTTTGTTATGTGTATATTTGTGTGCAGTTAATGAGGTTGTTTATGGGGGAGCCAGTGTGGACAGCATATAATCGACCACAGGAAGACAACCCTGCTAGAAAGGAATACATAAAGAGCTTCACTGAGAAAACTGGAATGCCGCTTGCAGCTCATTAGGGCCTTTAAATATGTGCTAGTCTATTTGTATGGTTCTAGACATTACAAGTTAAGGTTTGATATGGATCTTTTGGTATATTTGTGTACTTTTACTCAAGAGAAGACCAAACCATGAACCTAAAACAGACCATGCATGATGAAATGAAATTGTCTTCAATAATTTTTAGTGCATATATATAGTATCTGTTATGTTAAATTACTACAAGTTACCCAATGTCCTAGGTTCGAATCCAGTATTGGGCATGTTAAATTACTACAAGTTATGTTAAATCTCTTGAGGGAGAGCTTTGCCACCCATTGTGGTCCTACCCCGACTCGAGGAGTTAGTCTTTGCAGTTGCGCGCAAATGATATCTAGTTTATACCAAAAAAAAATCACTACCTGCTTTTTGTCACTGTGAAACTACTGTTATGTTCTGTGTTCAGTTGTTTCAACCAAGTTTGTACGTTGAGGAGATAATGGCATATATTGACGTTCGTTAGGCATTGACAAAGTGTGCTGCTATTCATAACACATCAATGTTTGGGTTTATCAAATACCAATACTGAGGTTATGGCATTTTCAAGTTTGGTCTGATTTCTTAAGGAAGAAATATACGGCTTTTGTTAAAAAAAAGGGAAGAAATATAGGAGGAAACCTCAAATCTGGTGGTGTCATCCTGTTCTTGTTTTTTACTTTGGTTGTTCATTATTTTTGGGCTGAGTAATCCTTCTTCTATGTGGCTGATATTTGCACCCACCCTTTTTCTACTACATCTCACACATTTCAATAATATTTTTCTTTCAAAATACCCTTATTATTCAAACAGCACATTTCAAAAAATTATCAACAACCAATTTATCCCGTAAAAAAATTGTCAGCAAATCGAAAAGTGTCGTGGCTTGCTTACTCCAAGAGCCCATCCCCATCCTTGATATTTATACAGTAATGTTATTTGGACCAAAAATTGGACCAATAAGTGAACCAAAAGTATATATACACGGAGGGAATACTACTGGAATACGGTCGACCCAGTTTTATTTCATTTTATTTCAATTATTATTTTTAAATTAAACTAACTGTTACGCATTTCTTCTTCTTCTTCTTCTTCTCCTTCACTGCGTTAGGTCACACCCCACGGCCATTCTTCTTCTTCTTCTTCTTCTCTTCCTCTGGCTGAAGCTCTATTTTTCTCTTCCTCTCTGCAACTCTTCTCCTCTACCTCCGCTTCTTCTTTCTCCCTTCCAAACGACAAAACCCACGAAAACAGCTCAAAACTTCTTCTCTTTCAATTCCATCTCCTTCTTCTCTTTTTTCTCTTTCAATTCCTTCTCCACAATTTTTACACGACCTTCTCATTTTTCTCAAATGTTCTGCAACGATTCTTCTCTTTTCTTTCTTTCCCCACCGTCAAGAGCTTCCGCTGCATCACGAACGTGAACGCGTGGGGGAGTTTCGGTGCAGAGGGGGAGGAGGCGACGAACCATTTGAAGCGCAGTGATGGAGGCGTTTAGGTCAAGAGCATGAGCGATGCTCCCTTCCTCTGGTAGCAGCAACTCTTTCCCCTATTTCTCTCTTCCTCGATCTCTTTTCTAGGTATGCTTGAATGAATAATTTCTTCATTTTTTTCCTACACAGTATTGTGGAATGTGGTAATGAAATCTTTTTTAATTTGGAGGAAAAGAAAGGAATAGAAATATAAATATTGTTGATGTTGCATTTGATCCTTACTTACATCCTTGGTATGCATCAAATTGTGTTGATGCTGCTACCCAAGAAATTGTCTAGTTTGCATTAGATTGAATTTTCTTGTTACTGCTACTGCTGAAAGTTGATACTGCAGAAAACTATTAATGTTACTTGTTACTATTGCTGAAAATTGATGATGAAGTTTATGCCTCACATGGATATGGGCGCCTAATTCATTTATTTCTTGCCATACTATTGATTCTCACATATTTTCCCAAGTCCGTTTCATTCAATTCTAGGGGACTTATCTAGTTTGTTTCAATTCTATGAAGCATTTGAATTTTCTCATTGGCAAAGACAATAGGCATCAACATCATTCTGCATAATTTGAAGCATTTGTGTAATTGTGTCTGATTGAGTATTTATTTGTGTGTGGTAAAGAATTATTAAAATTGTCAACATGTGTGAATACTTCTCAGTTCTCACTTTCTGAGCTACTCCCTTTTGTCACACTATTATATAATCAATAAAGATGATTCAATTCATGTTCTAGAAACTTTTATTTGAGTTTGATAACTTGTATTTGAGTGCAGCACCATGGAGGGACTAATTTTGGCTGTACTTCTAGGGGACTCTTCATTGCCACCAGCAATGACTATGATGCTCCCATTGACGAATTCGGTATGCAATAGCAGTAATAAGGTTTATATTGTTTTACATGCTTTGAATGAAGACAATTATACATATTTTAAGATCCCTCAAAATATAAGGAAAGTGTTGACTTGAGTATGTTAAAAAGTACATGTTATGTGTATAATTTTCTTGCTTCATATCAGAACTTTAGTCTTGAACAAAATCTCCAAGTTTAATTTTCTTCAGCACCACCATTGGCTTCTTAGATAACAGAGTCAAAACTAATATAATTTTGCACCTTTTTGGGTTAATTTTTTAAGGAACTACATTTCTCTTCAGAGATAATTGTTGTGTGGTTGCATAGTCTCTTATTACTTTCCTTACAAAGAGCTCTTGATAGAAGACTACCTTTTACATACTTTCATGTCAAGTCTAATAGTTCCACACGCCTGTTATATATATAGCTGATATATTTGCCACTTGCTTGTAATTGTAATCCATTAAAAATGAAAAATGTCATTGAAGTTGTCATTCCACAATGAGTTGTTTGCATAAATATACCTTAATGGTACAATACGAAGGGAATTGGCTTAGATTAAACAAACTTCGATGTAAGTTTTTATCAAGTAATTACAGTTTTTGCTTGGTTTTTGAATTAAATACAACATATTCTATACAGCTCTCTACTTGTTAGTTGTGCATTAGGGGAAATTCCTAATAATTTATTGCTTGCTTGTTTTGTATAAATAGTGCTAGTATTTGTGTTTGCATGTTTTATTGGCTCTGACTTCTTTCCTCATTCCAGCATGTTGTTTTAGAACCCTTTGAGCCATCACCCTTTATGCCTGGAGGTGTAGAGTATTTGAAGATGACTACAATCCAGTCAGAAAGGACCTCACTAAGAAGGAAAACAATATTGTAATTGTATATGACAATGATGCATCCAATGAAAAAAACATGTACTTAGAGATGTATCTAGAAAGTTGTAATAATAATAGTAGATACTTTAGATCTTGTACTAAATTGTAAACAAAAGAGTTGTACTCTTGCAGCATTGAATTGTAATTATACAGTTATGAGATTCAACGGTTAACCAAAATAGAATATGTTGTTATTACAAAATCAAAATCCGAGAATTGCTTAGCACTCTTATCTCTCTTGGTCCCATGATAAACTAGTACATTGGTGCTTCCTTTCAAAGTAAACCGATTAACTTCACTAACCCACAAGGTGGCAACACCACATGACAAATGACATCTAACTTCTCAGTTTGAATCAGATCACCAACTTCATATTTTCCTTGTGAAACTAAAAACATCAGCCTACAAGTGGGTATTAAATGAGTGGGCTGGGACCCATAAATGTAAGCAAAATGGCATAGGGTGTTCAAAAGACATCTAACTTCTGGGTTTGAAACATATCACCAACTCCCCTACTCAAATACCCAACTTTTTCTTTTAAATGACCAAATCGTTATTTTCATATTTTCCTTGTGAAACTAACCATCAGACTACAAGTGGGTATTAAATGAATGGGTTGTGATCCATAAATGTAAGCAAAAGAGCACAGGGTGTTCAAAAAACATCTAACTTCTAAGTTTGAAACATATCACCAACTCCCCTACACAAATACCCAACTTTTTCTTTTAAATGACCAAATTGTTATTTTCATATTTTCCTTGTGAAACTAACTATCAGACTACAAGTGGGTATTAAATGAATGAGTTGAGACCCATTTGTTGATATATCAGAATCTAACAGAGCCTTAATGGTCTTGTCCCATCAATTGAGAATCTAAGACTGATTAACCAAGTGACCACAGCCATTACCCAAGTTTTGTAAACACTTAACCAACTTGTGTACATACAAAAGCATTTGGGGAAGATACTGTCAACTCACGTGAGACACAAATTAAGATGCTTAGAACCTTAATATGTCATAATCTAACAGAGCCTTATGATTAAAAAGTGACCATAGAAACTACCCATATTTTTTAATTATCACTTGAAGTGGTAATAGACAACGACGAGGCTTTGGAGGGCGGTTAACATGGTTCGGCACGAAAATAACCAGATGCAAATTTGAATAAACAGACACCAACTTGTACACGCTGCATGCAGAAGACATGATTCGGCGCGAACCATTCCAGACGAAATCAATTTGCATAATTACCCCGAGTATTGTACAGGGAAAAAATGAAAATACAGGTTGGTTATTTTTATGAAAAAGTTGGGTATTTGTCTAGGTGACTTGGTGATCTGATAGAAACATTTACAATTAGATGTCATTTCAACAACACATGACCTTATGATTACATTTATAGGTCCCAAAAAACGAATTTAGTACCCAATTCTTTTCTCATGGCGAGTCTCTCAGGGAAAAGATGAAAATACAGATTGGTTAGTTTTATGAAAAAGTTGGGTATTTTTCTAGGTGACTTGGTGATCTGATAGAAACATTTACAATTAAATGCCATTTCAACAACACATGACCTTATGATTACATTTATAGGTCCCAAACCACGTATTTAGTACCCAATTGTAATCTCATGGCGAGTCTCAGACGGAAAAGATGAAAATACAGGTTGGTTATTTCTATGAAAAAGTTGGGTATTTGTCTAGGTGACTTGGCGATCTGATAGAAACATTTACAATTAGATGTCATTTCAACAACACATGACCTTATGATTACATTTATAGGTCCCAAACCACGAATTTAGTACCCAATTGTAATCTCATGGCGAGTCTCAGAGGGAAAAGATGAAAATACAGGTTGGTTAGTTTTATGAAAAAGTTGGGTATTTTTCTAGGTGACTTGGTGATCTGATAGAAACATTTACAATTAAATGCCATTTCAACAACACATGACCTTATGATTACATTTATAGGTCCCAAACCACGTATTTAGTACCCAATTGTAATCTCATGGCGAGTCTCAGACGAAAAAGATGAAAATACAGGTTGGTTATTTCTATGAAAAAGTTGGGTATTTGTCTAGGTGACTTGGTGATCTGATAGAAACATTTACAATTAGATGTCATTTCAACAACACATGACCTTATGATTACATTTATAGGTCCCAAACCACGAATTTAGTACCCAATTGTAATCTCATGGCGAGTCTTAGAGGGAAAAGATGAAAATACAAGTTGGTTATTTCTATGAAAAAGTTGGGTATTTGTCTAGGTGACTTGGTGATCTGATAGAAACATTTACAGGTTGGTCATTTGTACTAAAAAGTTAGGTATTTGTGGTCCCAAACCTCTGATTTATTACCCA
This sequence comes from Astragalus membranaceus, assembly GCA_039519185.1. NCBI lineage: Eukaryota > Viridiplantae > Streptophyta > Magnoliopsida > Fabales > Fabaceae > Astragalus > Astragalus membranaceus. Next base: position 143,936,649 of record CM076847.1, on the reverse strand, counting down.
ATTGTAATCTCATGGTGAGTCTCACAGGGAAAACATGAAAATATAGGTTGGTCATTTGTACTTAAAAGTTGGGTATTTGCGTGAGTTGGTGATTTGATACAAACTGAGAAATTACATGTCATTTGGACACCCCATGACATGATGATGCTTACAATTATAGGTCTCAAACTACTGATTTAGTACCAATTGTAGTCTCATGGCCAGTCTCAACGAAAAGATGAAAAATTAGGTTGGTCATTTCTATGAAAAAGTTGGCTATTTGTCTAGGTGACTTGGTGATCTGATAGAAACATTTACAGGTTGGTCATTTGTACTAAAAAGTTAGGTATTTGTGGTCCCAAACCTCTGATTTATTACCCAATTGTAATCTCCTGGGGAGTCTCACAGAGAAAACATGAAAATACAGGTTGGTCATTTATAGTTAAAAGTTGGGTATTTACGTAGGTGAGTTGGTGATTTGATACAAACTGAGAAATTACATGTCATTTGGACACCCCATGACCTGATGATGCTTACAATTATAAGTCTCAAACTACTGATTTAGTACCAATTGTAGTCTCATGGCCAGTCTCAACGAAAAGATGAAAAATTAGGTTGGTCATTTCTATGAAAAAGTTGGGTTGTCTAGGTGACTTGGTGATCTGATAGAAACATTTACAGGTTGGTCATTTGTACTAAAAAGTTAGGTATTTGTGGTCCCAAACCTCTGATTTATTACCCAATTGTAATCTCATGGTGAGTCTCACAGGGAAAACATGAAAATACAGGTTGGTCATTTGTACTTAAAAGTTGGGTATTTGCGTAGGTGAGTTGGTGATTGGATACAAACTGAGAAATTACATGTCATTTGGACACCCCATGACCTGATGATGCTTACAATTATAGGTCTCAAACTACTGATTTAGTACCAATTGTAGTCTCATGGCCAGTCTCAACGAAAAAATGAAAATATAGGTTGGTCATTTCTATAAAAAAGTTGGGTATTTGTCTTGGTGATCTGATAGAAACATTTACACCATGTCTATACAACATGTAGCAAAATATCAACCTAGTGACATTTACATCAAATGTGACGCATTTACATCATTTACTATTACGGTAAGACATTTACACCATTTACACCAATACCGCTAAAAATAAACATATAAGTTTAGTTACAACAAAATAGTTCTCAAAAAGTTTAGTATGTCATAGGTCACTATTAACCTCATGTCCACGTATCCAATGAGGCTTTCATGCCACATAATCCCAAAAAGTTTAATATGCCCATGATTTTCTTGTAGGTAAAAAATTCACGGATTTGTAGACAATTGTGACAATCCAATTTTCCATGTTTGCCATAAGTTGCAAGAATGGAATACCACCTCCAATCTGTTGAAAACAACTTGTTTAGCAACATGAAAATAAAACTAAACAAATGACTGAAATTCGATTTACGTGCCTATGAAGACGAACAAAAATTGTTGCTTATGTCATTGCCCAATCCTAAATAAGTTGGTTGTCCAAGGGTTGGACATTGGGTCGTTCCCAAACAGTTGTCTGTGAAATTCGACACTCCAGCATCTGTACTTATATATAGACTCCCTGACTGTATAGAGGAATTGTTACATAAGTTAAATATATGTAAGATGACTTTCTGACACAATTGCAAAATAAATAATTTCATTCAACCTTTGAAAACGGTACAAATTAGTTTCCTATTAGTTGGACTTGGCACAATCATGTGATACAAATTTCTCCACATTGTTTGCATCCAACAACTCTCCACGAGTTATAAATTAAGACAACCCAATGTCCTAACCATAAAGCTAGAAATTCTTGACATAAAGTTACATCTGAAACTCAATACTAGTACACAAATTTGCCGAAAAATCTCAAACGGATCAAATTAGTCCATCAACAAATAGAAACTTAGAAACTCTACATATTTATTACAATTTTAAAATGGGCACGAACAAAAGTAGTTGCATCTGTCACATCTCCATTTGTCATAACATCAAGAGTTGATTCAACACAAACGTCACCATTGATTTGATGACCCACCGTTCCAATATTTGCCGCCTACACATTATACAAAAAACAGGAAAATGCATTTCATATGGAGTTTCATGGTAAATACATTATTTGTTAAAAAAACAAGACAAACCTCGACATTGTGATGGTCATTAGCTCACTTGGGTCGCTTCTTCATTGAATTTTTAACAACTTTATCAACTTTAGATATTTTTCTGTTTGTTGGAGGACGACCTTTACGTTTGACCCTCACTGGACTGTGGCACGTAGGGGCACTGTTTGGGATTGATGAGCCATTCAACAATTTGGTTTTAATGCCCTCCATTGTAGGATCCATGTTTGGCATATCAGAAATAAATTGATGCAAAAGCTCATCCAATGCTTTTGTGGCATATTCTGACTCCGCAGCTGCTTCAGCAACCTCATAGAAATACTTGCACAATTTCTCAAACCTATCCATCTGTGGCTTCAATTGCTTCACACCATAACTGATATTAATATATGCATGCTTCCTTTTTATATTTTTCTTCCATCTAGGCAAAACGTACTTCTCTGGGACATTTGTAACCCTCTCTTAAGCACACACACATAGTACATGGCGACACAAAATTCCTCTAAACTCAAACAACAAGCATTCACAATTGACATCATGGTTGTCACGATTGAACACAACTTTTAGGTAGCGCTTTTTTTGTCTATCTCCAACCAACATCTCCTCCAACACATTATAATTAGCAACACAACCCTCCAATGTCACCAAGGAGGGGACACAATTCATTTTACCTCTAAATTCAGCTTGAACCTCCTTAAATTTTGCATGTGTGTAATTGCATTGGAACTGCATTTCGATTGACGATGTTGACCCACAAGGAATTATTCTATCCATTGATTGAAAATCGGCTTCAAATTCTTTTTCTGCTCTATTTTTGAGAGCATTGTCATATTGTTTTCAAATTGACCAAGAGTTGTTGTTGAATTGATATATCCATCAAAGAAAGCATGTATGCTTTCACTGCGTTGTGTTGTTGACATGCCCGCCCAGAAATCTTTCCTTAACAATGTGGGTGCCCATCTATGCCGCTCCTTATACAACCCACTTAACCATTCATTGTTTTGAAGCTCAAATTTTTTCTACGAATGAACACCACGTATCTTCAAAATCAGCTTGTGTAAGTATCATAAACCGCCTGTTTCATTGCTGCCTTTATCTTGTGATATTCACCAAATCCACTGAGTTTTTCAGGTATTTTTTTTCATGATATGCCATAAACACCACCTATGAAGAGTCATAGGGAAGACTAAATGGCATTTTTCATAGCCGTGCATTGGTCAGTGACAATACCAACGGGGGCCTTTCCTAGCATGCAACGAAGCCATGATTGGAAAAGCCACACAAATGACCCCGTGTCTTCTCTGGAAACTAGACCACACCCAAGTAATGTTGATTGACCATGGTGATTCACACCTACAAACGCAGAAAAATGCATGTCATATTTATTGGTCAAATATGTTGTATCAAATGTCACCACATCTCCAAAATATTCATAAGCAGCTCTACTTCTTGGGTCGGCCCAAAAGACATTCCTGACGTGAAAACCATCATCCAAATCAAGTTCATAGAAGAATTTCGAATTTTGTTCTCTCATTTGATAAAAGTAACTAATCAATGCCTTCCCATCACCTCCTTTTCCAATTGAACGCCTTTCCTTGTTGACATAATTCCTCACGTCCCTTTCACAAAACGGTATATTTGCATGCCCTCCCGCATCTGTAACAAGAGATTGGAAAGTTTTGTTGATCCTGACTCCCTCTTCATCATTGATTTGGATTGTTCTCTTCACGCGCAGATTTATTTTCTTGTTAACCCTAAACAACCTTGCCTTAGTGGGGCTCATCTCGTGACAATGCTCACCTTCAAATTTTTTGATTTCCCATAATTCATCTGTTCGTAACTTCAAAGCTAACCTGACAGGACAATTGCTGACTGTTATACCCCAATTTTGTCCGATCATTTATCACAATTGTTTTAGCCTCCGTGTCACAAGTCCATATCATTACGAGAACGACATTTCGAGCGCTGTCTTGTTTTAATTTAGACCGGTTTGTCTAATTGGGCCAATTCTTAGTAAATGGGCCTATGTTCGGTATTTTGGACTTAATTTAGCCCTTTTGATCAAAAAGCCATAAAAATAATAATGAAATAAAATCAGAAAATAAAAAATATATATTACAATAAAGTATCCAAATAATACAAAAAGCCCAAAAATACAAAAATATCACCAAAAATATACAAAAATAAGAATAATCCAAAAAAATAGAGAAGAACGAAAATAATAAAAGGGGGTGTCAGTAGCATTAACCTTCAGCCCAACAAGCTGCTTGCCCAACAAGTCGACTTGCCCAGCAAGTTAACTTGTCCAACAAGTCTCTTCACCTAACCCTTCACCTATAAAATGAGGCTCTGACCACAGTGATTCAACAAGAACACTGAACACATTCTCTCCCTCTCCTAGCGAATCTCTCGCTCTCTCTCTCTCTCTCTCTCTCTCTCCCCCTCCCTTTTTTATTTTTTTAGTTTTATTTTTCTTTTAATTAGTTTATTTTTAAATATTCATGATAAATATTTTTCAATAGTTGCACTTTTCATTTTTTCTTTTTTGTTAACTTTTCGTTCATATTCAAAACAAAAACAAAATATTCCTTTGCCTCTCATAAATAAAGAAATATTTTCAAGAACAAAATAGGGGACTAAGTCGACTGTACAGTCGGGTTAGTCTGCTTTTTAGGTCACTAATGAACCGTTACGGATCATGGCCTAAAATCCCTATTTAAAACAAACAAATTTCTGAATTAAAATAAACACAAACACATTTCTTCCCACAAATCAAATCTTCAAAATAGGGGATTAAGTCGGCCGAACGGCCGGGTTAGTCAGCGTTCTAGGACGAATGAACCGTACGGATCAAGAGTCCTAGAACCCCTATTCAAACAAAATCAAACCACACATCAAACTATCTTCCAAGCTTCAAAAAACTCTATTTTCACAAAGTAGGGGACTAAGCCGACTGTACAGTCGGGTTAGTCATCGTTTTAGGACAAATGAACTGATCATTCAGGAGTCCTAAGATCCCTATATTAAAAAATACCAACCAACAAACATTTTTCTACCCAAGAACTACGTGTGATTTGATTCTCTACCAAGAGATACGTAGGAGCAGATGGGGGCCCACATCTGTCAATTGCACTAACAAAAACCTTTTTTTTTTCATAATCCTTTTCTTAAATTCAAATAAAATATCGAGTTTCTTCTTTCTCCTTACATTCACAATAAAAGGGTAAAAATAAATGTTTTGAAAATTAACCTTCACATCTACAACTAATTAGCAGGTAACCTTCCTTAGGAAGGATGCTGTGGGGTGCTAATACCTTCCCCACGCATAACCGACTCCCGAATCCGAATCTGGTCTCAAGGACCCTTATCCATTCCAAAAGGGATTTTCCAATGTTTGCCCTTAAACTAAACTTTGGTGGCGGCTTCATTTTTGAACCTTCGAGGAATCCTCTCCCGGATTTTTCGGTCGCTACAGCTGGCGACTTCACTGGGGACTCATTAAGAGAGTCAAGCCTAATCTGGTTAGTTGTAAAATTTGTTTGCTAATTTAATGTTTATTGTTACCCTTCCCCATTTGTCTTTTATTTTTATTGCATATTATTCTTTTGTGATATGAAAACCCTAGCATAGAAGACCACTTTTTGTATATATGTTTGTTTGTTTTTCAGCTTGGGGGGTATTCTTGATATTTTGCTCCTTCACACACTCCATTATCACACTTTTGCACACACGTGAGAATAGTCCTATACCCGGACTGAAGAATAACCTAAGTTAGAACGAGACTGCGTAGTGATGGCCTACTGGATGTGCGTCCTGTTGGGTGGTCACGAAAGTCTCACCTAGAGTTTGGTCCCTCTTGAGAATGCTGGCACTCCTAATAGCTTGCCTATTGTTGTTGATCAGTGTTCTTAACTGGGGTCGTTGGCTCTAGGAACCGTATGTAGGACTCTTTAGAGCTACCCTTTGAAAGGTTCACTCAACAGACAAGCCCTAGACCTATTCTCTAAGGAACCCTCGTAGGACACAAAGGAGCCTTATACCCCTGCATTCAAACAAACACTGATACATTTTTCCGATCTTCTAAAAAGAAAAAATTCAAAAAATCCTATTTTATTTTTGCAAGTTATTTCTTAGAAACATATCTCATGCATTTGCATTTTCATCATTCATATCCATCATCATGTGTTATTCACCCATTACATTTTATTTCATAATTTAAAAAAAAAAACCATGAGCATACTTTTTGAAAAAAAATTTGATGAGAGATGAGGCGTTCTTGCAAATACATTTTAATTGATTGTTTTTCTTTGAAAAAGTTTAACCTACTAAATTTCAAACGAGGTCGAACTTAGCTGCAAACTCAAGGTGTTTCAAGACACTCAATTTTCAAAAAAAAATTAATGTTGTAGCTCGTCCACAATTTTTTTCAGCAAAACGATGCATCTCATCCATCCCATGACAAACGATCAAAATAGTCCATTTTGTTAACTAATGTGTTATCAAAAATTCTTCTATCATGTCTCTAACTACGTTAACTCTCTGTGAAGCATTAGTATAGTGAACTTGTATGCGATGTGCATTTGCTCTTGTTTGAGTCAGTTAGTGTCCACACCTTTCCATCCTATCATCATCCCTTGTTCATGTCCAGTCTCACCCCGACCACTCTATAAAGTGCATATTCTCCACACAAGTTCTTAGTTGACTCTTTGGTTTTGTCCCCAATGATGAAATTTCATAAACTAACACTTGGATCCTCCAAACAGGGGCAAATTCGTGATCACTAGACATCTTGGCAACATTGTATTCCCTTGGTGCAAGTCCTTTACAAAAAAAATAATCAAAAAAAGCTTGTTAGATTGAAAACTCGCGAGAGCAGCCTAAGCAAAAATTAGGGCATATAAAAAGAAATAAAGAAAAAGAGCAGATATATAAAAATAAATAATTTTTTGTCATTGGGTTAGCCTTTGAGAAAACAAGCAATCGTGATTTGAAATGAAGTTTGGTCATCTTCTGACATCCTCAAAAAGCATAAAAAAAACATACCCTTCACAACCCACTTTGAGCCAAAAAATCAAAAATCTTCCAATCACACTAGACAATGATCTGTTCCCCATTCAAAGATGGTGCACTACTTTCTTCAGTTTATTCAACTCAAGAGAAATAGGCCGTCAAAGAATGAGAGTCATATTTCAAAAAAAAAAGAGACAAAAATCTTGAATAAAAAGACGGCATAAATCTTTGAGCTGATACATCATATCATGAAGTGCACCATTGAATAAAAAGATCATTTGCCTCATCAATCCCCAAACACTTTGAGCCCAATCACCCATTCTTTCATAAATTATCAACCACTAGCCACATTGCACCGCAAATAAAAAGATCATTGTCTAAAGCCGTCAAACACTCCTTTGGGCCTACTTATCCTTTCTTTCATGAAAGATCATTGTCTACACCCACAAACACTTCTTTGGGCCCAATTATCATTTCTTTTCATAAATCCCTAACCGTTGGTACATTACCCCCAACCATTGGCCCCATTACAAACCTTTTCTTTCATGAATCCCTAACCATTGGCCCCATTACAAACCTTTTCTTTCATGAATCCCTAACCATTGGCCACATTACCAACCCCTTCTTACATAAACCCCTAACCGCTGGCCACGTTACAACCCTAAACAAGTCCATTCTGATCGATCACTGATTGCTTTCGTTTTCTTAAAGTTTTAATTTTAGGACAATTGAGTTTATTTATTTGCAGTATGTTTGCTCAAAAAAAAATATATATATGACAAACAAATAAAGCTAAAAAAAAAAAGAAAAAAAGGCTTGCGCTCCAAGATTATTCAAGTTGCACTGATATCAAGACAAGGTTTAGTGATCACCAAGTGAAATTTCCATCATATCTAAAAATCAAGACTATCATAGTCTATGGGAGTCATCTTAAAAGAACCAAAAGTTTATACTAGGACCATCACCTAGATCCCAAAGTGGGGCAGTCCCTTCACCTTTCATGCTTCTCGGACTTGGGGAAATTTTCCAGCGTCCATCCCATTCATATACCACACCCAATCCATATAGCCATACGACCAATTCCAAAAACCCACAACCCTAACTCCGTCACCTTTCACAACCCCACTAGAAGCAACCATTTAAAATACCATTCCAAAGTGGAGCAACCCCGTCGCCATTCACTCCACCTAAAATCGGGGAAATCCGTCCTACACCCATCTCATCCCCTTGTCATATTCACATCCATAAGACTATACCGGGAAAATTTCTCAACCCACCATCCTAAACACAGCCTTTCACAAACCCTAGTCAGGGCAACCTTACCCTTGTCATAGTTGGGGCAACACCAAACGTCATGGGTTGAGACAAAATCTTTTGCCTTCCACCTCTCATTCCAAAGTCACAGCATTACCAATTCATAATTTCCTCTACACCCCTAGTTGTTGTCACCACTAGACAGGGGCAAGTTATGCATTCACCGTCATCAACTATGAATTAGGGCAGTCCCACATTTCTAGAGTTGGGGAGAACATACCTTTCATGACTTTGGCAAAAACCTATCATTCATCCCCTCACGTGTCATACCTGTCCATACCCCGAGTCAACTGGCTCATTCATCTGTATTTGCACTACTCTACATGTTCATTAAAACAATGCTTCAAAGAGAGAGAACACAAGTTACTAATATGAAGTTGGAAACTCACTCAGTTAACTCTGTGGACCTAAAACTCAATCGTCATGGGACATCATAATCAAATGGAAGAACAATGTGAACGAGCTTGCAAATGCAATCAAATACTTTTGTGCATCAGTGCATGTGAATGACAACCTTGAGGTTGCCACGTCTGAGTTCAAACCTTTTCCAAGGAATGATTACTTCTCTGCCTCTCGCATCAAAAGTCTCATTTCTCATCATAACAAAAAATCTCTCTGCATCATCAATAAATCATAGCATAAATCATTCCATCATGCAATCATGCATCTACCATAGCACCTGCATCTAAGCAATACATTTGCATTCACATGTTATCTGCATTCGCATACATGGCTGATCAACTTTTGTTTCCGATCAGCTCTAGCATCCACAATTCACGGGCTTTGGTAGTTTATCTGCTTTCACATTGCACATTCATCACATTGCATGCATGCACACATAACAGTTTGCTTCGATAGACGTGTCAAGTGCCGGTCTCATCATTGCCAAAAACTTTCAACATCACTAATCATATCATTGTACCATGCATTCGTGTGCTTCCTTTCATTCATCACTGCCAAAACCTTCTTTACATCACTAATCATATCATCATACCATGCACGGCATTCGCGTCAAAGCATTACATTTGCGTCACATTCGCATTTTGCATTTCATACACCCATCATATACTAAGAAAAAAAGGAAATGCAAAAAGCAAAAAGAGGAAAAATCGCTCATTCCATTACATTCATCATTAATCAGCACAATCACATTCACATGTTATCTGCATTCACATACGTTGTTTGTCAACCTCCATGTTCCACCAACTTCGACTCACATCATCCGCCACGTTTCATTCATCCCATCGGACACCTACCATTTCGCATACCCATATTGCACACATGCATCATCCATCGCATTTTTAGACATGCAAAATATAGATAGCTTTTCGCTTCTCAGGTAAATGCATTCATTAGGTATGGCCTAGGCAAGTACGCCATGTGTCAATCCCGATACTCTGAATTGTGATATGAGACCAGTGCTTGTAGCACTGACTTTGAGGAAACAAAGTATTGAACCTTTGAGTATTGAACCATAGTTCTCAGTTTAAAGCTCAATGTAATTTCCGGTCAGTGTGACCTTCTGCACACTCGGCCTCCATTTGAATATTAAACACTTGCTTTGTTCCTTTGTTTCCAATCCACTTTAAAATGATATTTTGTGATACATGATACTGAATTGCAAAGCATGTGCATAATAAAGAGCATTACAATCATTACGAAATTTCTGAAAATTACGGAAAGGAGATAATCTCTCATAAATAAAACCTGCAAAAGGACAAATACATGCACGATCACTTTAAACAAAGAATCATAATAGCCTGTGCTTCAATTCGGCAATGCCATTACTCGGGGAAACCCTCATATCTCACACCAGAAGTCCCGCGAGTTGATGAGACCAGTAAAAAGAAAGCCAAAAAGAAAAGCAAAAGGCAAAGAAAAATGAAAAAAGAAAGCAAGAGTAAACCATTCCATATTTCATTTATCATCCCACTCAGCATCAATCATTACACATGCATACATCGCATGCATGTCATGTGCATAAATACTTGTTGCATACCGACCTCAAGTGTCGACCCTTTCTAGTTTGTTAAAAAAGCCAACGCGACAAGTGTTGATCTCGAATTAACAAACTAGATCGTAATGTTAGCACCGAGTCTAGCACCGATCTTCCAGACCTCCAGAGGTCCAATCCAGATCGCACGTCGACATCGAGCACCGACGGATCATCCGGCCCCAGGCCATTCAGACTAGCTGTGTCAGCCTAAGACATAGTGGACGTCATTCGTGATCAGTTCTAGACCTGATCTTATTATCGGCCGCTCGAAAAAGGCCACCCCCGGACCCCGACAGTCCTTCAAAGCCCCAGTGCACCTTTGGACCCCAAAAGGTTTTCCAGGGGTTTAGGCAACCCCCTTTGAGCCCCAGTGCTCCCTTAGAGCCCAAATGCTCTTTTAGAGCCCCAGTGCTCCGCCAGATCCCCAGTGTTCGTTTCTTTATTGTTTTCGGTTAACACGCCAAGTGTTAATCGTCCCTGTTTTCCCTAACTCATCTTCCCCCTAAGCGGACAAAATTAGCGTCTATTCTATCTTTATTTTTATTTGTACTACGAAAATCTGAAAGCCATTCACCTTTTCTAGTAAAATATAAATAAAGAGGGGCAGCTGTTATACCCCAATTTTGTCCGATCATTTATCACAATTGTTTTAGCCTCCGTGTCACAAGTCCATATCATTACGAGAACGACATTTCGAGCGCTGTCTTGTTTTAATTTAGACCGGTTTGTCTAATTGGGCCAATTCTTAGTAAATGGGCCTATGTTCGGTATTTTGGACTTAATTTAGCCCTTTTGATCAAAAAGCCATAAAAATAATAATGAAATAAAATCAGAAAATAAAAAATATATATTACAATAAAGTATCCAAATAATACAAAAAGCCCAAAAATACAAAAATATCACCAAAAATATACAAAAATAAGAATAATCCAAAAAAATAGAGAAGAACGAAAATAATAAAAGGGGGTGTCAGTAGCATTAACCTTCAGCCCAACAAGCTGCTTGCCCAGCAAGTTAACTTGTCCAACAAGTCTGTTCACCTAACCCTTCACCTATAAAAGGAGGCTCTGACCACAGTGATTCAACAAGAACACTGAACACATTCTCTCCCTCTCCTAGCGAATCTCTCGCTCTCTCTCTCTCTCCCCCTCCCTTTTTATTTTTTTAGTTTTATTTTTCTTTTAATTAGTTTATTTTTAAATATTCATGATAAATATTTTTCAATAGTTGCACTTTTCATTTTTTCTTTTTTGTTAACTTTTCGTTCATATTCAAAACAAAAACAAAATATTCCTTTGCCTCTCATAAATAAAGAAATATTTTCAAGAACAAAATAGGGGACTAAGTCGACTGTACAGTCGGGTTAGTCTGCTTTTTAGGTCACTAATGAACCGTTACGGATCATGGCCTAAAATCCCTATTTAAAACAAACAAATTTCTGAATTAAAATAAACACAAACACATTTCTTCCCACAAATCAAATCTTCAAAATAGGGGATTAAGTCGGCCGAACGGCCGGGTTAGTCAGCGTTCTAGGACGAATGAACCGTACGGATCAAGAGTCCTAGAACCCCTATTCAAACAAAATCAAACCACACATCAAACTATCTTCCAAGCTTCAAAAAACTCTATTTTCACAAAGTAGGGGACTAAGCCGACTGTACAGTCGGGTTAGTCATCGTTTTAGGACAAATGAACTGATCATTCAGGAGTCCTAAGATCCCTATATTAAAAAATACCAACCAACAAACATTTTTCTACCCAAGAACTACGTGTGATTTGATTTTCTACCAAGAGATACGTAGGAGCAGATGGGGGCCCACATCTGTCAACTGCACTAACAAAAACCTTTTTTTTTTTCATAATCCTTTTCTTAAATTCAAATAAAATATCGAGTTTCTTCTTTCTCCTTACATTCACAATAAAAGGGTAAAAATAAATGTTTTCAAAATTAACCTTCACATCTACAACTAATTAGCAGGTAACCTTCCTTAGGAAGGATGCTGTGGGGTGCTAATACCTTCCCCACGCATAACCGACTCCCGAATCCGAATCTGGTCTCAAGGACCCTTATCCATTCCAAAAGGGATTTTCCAATGTTTGCCCTTAAACTAAACTTTGGTGGCGGCTTCATTTTTGAACCTTCGAGGAATCCTCACCCGGATTTTTCGGTCGCTACACTGACCTTAGTCGGAAGTGTCTTCAATGAACATGGAATTTTCGACATCTTCGACCTATTCCCCTCTCTCGAGCATGCAAGATTTACATAGTTGATCTCCCCATCATTTCCCTTTATTGATGTTCTAGTTTTCCATCCAAAACCTTTTCTTAATGCATACTCACCATAAAATGATTTCCCATCATCCAATGAAGCAAAACACATCCCGATTGCAGGCTCCCAACGTGCAACGTCATCGTTGGAGTCGTCAACTGTTATGCCCTCACCATCCGCACTATCCATGGATTTCCAGATATATGTGTGTGTTACACCGGTACTGCGCAATAAAAATCAATTATGTATATTTGTATTTTCAGAACCTCCACAAACAACAAGAGAAATGCACAATCCAAAAAAAAAATAGAAAGCCACTTGCCTAAGACAGGAAACAATCATAATGAAAAATCACCTTGGTAAAACTCAACATCAGCAAATACCAAAATCTAGACAACTACTAATCATCTCAACAAAAAGTGAGAAACACCACCAAAAAGTGAGAACACAACTTTCTATAAAAGCAAATTTCTGAAACTCATTAGGAACCCAATCCATCTTATTACATTTCTATCCACGCTGATCTTGTTAAGCCAATCCATAACAGCTATCATCTAAATCTTTGGACACCAAACCAGAATACTAATATTGTCAAATGCGCACTTCACTTTTTAATTTCAATTTTTGAATAGTCAATGAAAAATATAATTGTTGGCTTCTGATTATATGAATGCTTTCTTACAACCACCTTACTATTAATTAGTAATTGCTCTAACTTTTCATCTAAACTATTTCATTTCCTTTACAAACAAAGTGAATAAAATGGGGTTCTTATTCTCACCAATAAAAGCATGAAACCACTATGAGCCTATCACTTTCTCTAATGACCGGTAGTAGCATTTCACCCAACTATGTATTCTTCACACAACATGAGTAAAATCCTATTCTAAAGCAAATTAAGGAAAGTACCGAGAAACATGCATTCCATCAAAACACATCAATGATACTAACATGATAAAATCAACAACAAATTAAACGGATACTGAGACAATGGGTGCCCTAGAAACTACTAATATCCATCAAATTTCGATTTCACAGTTCCTCAACCAAATCTTTGGGACATAAAACCAAATCATACAAATTCACCCAAATAAAAGAAAAGCAAACGATACTGAGAAACTGAAAGAACAAGTACCTTTCAGAGAAAACCACGACTCAAATCTTGCCATCGGTTTCTCGTCGTTGCCGTTGTCGTGGTCTCTCCTTTGCGTTTCCTGGGTTGCGTGTTTCCTTTCCTTGTGAGTGAAGTGAGATAAGTCGCGCACACAGGTGTTGCGCCCGAAAAAGTCCCTGAGGGAACCTTTCTTCGTTTACAACTTTTTGAAAATCAATGAAGTCGCCACCAATATTTTTTTATAAGGAAAATATTGAAGAAAAACCTTTTGGAAAGCGGATGGCCTTTTGGAAAACCGGAAGATTTGGGTTCGGGGGTCGGTTAGGCATGGGGAAGGTTTTGGCACCCCACGCCTCCTTTCTACCGAAAGGGAACCTTTAATTAAATGTGTGGTTTTAAATGCTGATTTGGAAGATACTTAAATTTGCCCTTTTTTCGAAAAGAAAATGAAAAGACTTAATGAAAATTTTTATTTTTGGCAAAAGTGTTTGTTTCTTTTTAAGGAAAAAAAATGTTTTTAGTTTATTGTGCTTGACGGAGGATATCCGCTCCTACGTATCTCCCGGTGCGATGGAGAATTCAAAGCTACGTAGTTCTGGTTTTTTTGAAAAGGTTTTGTTTTTTAATCTTTTTGGAGTTTTTCGCAAAGGGGTTGAGCGTTCGCAGTGACCAAACAACAATGGTTTAGAGTGGTCGCACTACTAACTCTTATGAAAATGAATTATCATTAACGTCCAAACGGCAACGGCGCGAGTGATGATTAATGATAATCGGTTTTTATTTTGAGCATTGAAAAGGTTTTCACAATTGAAGGAGAGCGTTTGTGAGGACCAAACAACAACGGTTTAGAGTGGCCACACTACTAGCTCCCACAGGAATGAAATCATCACCCACAATCAAACGGCAACGGCGCGGGTGACCATTAGTGATGATTAATTTTGATTTCGACGTTTGAAAAGATTTGTTTTTGAAAAGTGTTTTCGTTGATTCCGACGTTTGAAAATATTTGTTTTCGATGTCAGAAAATATTTATTTAGGGAAAGGAAATATATATTTTTTTTTAAGGAGAAACAGTGGATGCAATAGTAAAATGGGGGTGCAAATAAAAGGAAGGCTGTATTAAAAATGGGGTGTAAACAGCGAGGAGGGTTGCATTAAAAAAAAAAAGGGGGTGCAGAGATCAGGAAATTGTTCCAATGGGCTGTGTAAATGCTGGGCTCTTTCAAAGGGGTTAAGTTATCAAAATTAGGGGTGTGGGAAAAAAAAAAGAAGCCCAGTTCGCATGGGAGGGCCCAGTTAGCGAAACTGGGCTTAAGTGACAAAAGGGGCTTATGCCTGAATCTAGGGGGTGTAAATAGCAGTCTGAAAATTTAAAAGAAACAGAGGCGGTGTCATTAGAAACACAGGGGTGCAAGTAGCAGTCTGGTGTTTTTTTTTTAAAAAAAAGAAAATTGTATTATTAAGAAAAAGAACATGAGCTTCATGGTTAATGACTATATTATTAACATTTTTCATGGACAAAATATCATTAGCATGATTAGCACTTTGTATCCTTTTTTTTTAATAGAATAAATAAATAAATAGATCATTGTCATCACTGTTTAAAAAGAAAAGGAATTACTTGATTATTAAAAATTGAATTAATCTTTGTTTTAAAAAAAACCTATTGCTCAGATGGCTAGTATTAATTTTTGACCCAAACCTACATAATAGCTACATTATTGGAAAGATATTTTTGCTACATTTTCAACCCATCGATGCATTCAAAAGGAAAGGATAATAGTGAAGATTTAAATGGGTGATTTCAAAAAGTAACAAACATAACATATTAGGATCATTTTAATCTCTACTGTTACTATGAGTTTTTAACAAACAAAAAAAGAAGAACAAAAACATCATGTGCCTATGGAAGAAAAAACATTACATGAGTAATAGCAACCTACATGTTTTAACAAAATGTATGAACAATCTGAAACATGGACAGTAGCAAGGTTTTGGGCAACATCAAATAAATATTTGCAGAAGAATAGAGATGAGATAAAAACGTTACCAAATGTTCTTTTACAGTGAACCTAGTTTTCCAGATCTCCCAACAACAACAGGATAATAAAAAAACTATGAAAATTTTAAGGAAAAAAAAGAAGAACGAAAAACTCTCTCTCTCACTGAAACTTCTCCAGATCCGCTTTTGCTTCCTCTTGCTCCTGAATCCTTCAAGACTTCGACCCTTTACACTCTCCTCTCTCAAAAATCGTCCCCCTTGCCTCAAAACCGTAACTCCTATTTATACCAAAATTTGTAGTTGTGTGCTTTGTTTTTCGGTTGTTTTCACCAAGCCTTGTGTATAGATCCGTTTGCGTGCTATCCTTGAGAAAAACGAAATGGAAAACACGTTTCCTTGGATGAATCCGTGAGCTTTGGAGGGACCAATGGCCTCTGGTATGGTGATGCCCAAAGATGGCGATTTCGTGAGAGGGGAGAGAAAGGGGGTGGGGGCACCAAAAATGGTGATTTCGTGAGTGGTGGTGAAAGGAAGCATGAAAGGAAGAGAAAGGAGGGTGGACGGCTAGGGAAGAGAGGTGGAGGTGATGTTTGCTTTTTTTCTTTTCTTTGATGGAGTGTGGGAGTGTATGAGAGAGAGAGAGAAAGAGAATTGAGTGTGTGAAGTGAAAAGATGAGAGTGAGTATGATAGGAGAGTGTGAGGGATGCGTGAGGGAGAGAAGAGAGGGGGTTGAGTGCCGAATTTTTTTTTAGGGTTTGGAAGGGGAAGTGTGTGAGAGAGAGTGAGTTGAGTGATGTGTGAGGGAGAGAGAAAGAGAGGCGTGGGAAAGGGAGAGAGCCGTTGGGGAGGAGAGAGGGAAGGGTGGAGTGTATGGGGAAAGGAGATGTGGGGAAGTGGGAAGTGTGTGGAAGTGGGATTGTGAGTTCCAAGGAGGGAAAAGAGGGAATGGGGGCGGATTTCTAGGCTAGGGTTTGGGGATGAATGTGGACCTTTTTTAGGGCTAGGGGGGAGAGTGAATGTGGACATTTTTTGGGGTAAAAGGGGGTGGGGTCGAATTAGGGTTAGGAGAGGAGGGAAATTAGGGTTTTGGTGAGTTGGGTTATGGGTCATGGGTTGGATTAGGGTTAGGATATGGGTTATGCGAATTGGGCTGGCCCCTTTTGTTGGGTTGGGTTTTTGATGGCCCAATCCTGATTGCACTTTATATATTTTTTAACAGACCCCCCCATTTCCTCTTTTGCTTATTTTGTTTTGATACTTCTAATTATTATTATTTTTTCAAAAATTAAAACTTGTAGCAAACTAAAATAAAATAATACATGACATGAACATAAAAATGAATATTATTTTTATTAAAAATAAATAAAATTTCTTATTTTTGGATAGGACAAAATTAGGGTATTACAGTTGCCCCTCTTTATTTCACATTTCGCCAAGAAATATGACTTGGCCTTTTCATATTTGTTGGTGAAATGGAAATAAAGATATAGAAATAACACTAATTTTGTCCGCTTCAGAAAAGCTCAAATTTTCTTTTTGTTATCTTCCTTTTGAGAAAAGGGGTTAACACTTGTCGCATTAACGGGAAAGCAGTAAATTGGGAAAAGCGGTAAATCGAGAATTCGGAGGTTGCCTAAAAACCTTCTAACGAACTCTAGTCGAGTCCGAGCTTTGGGGGTGGCCTTTTCGAGCGGCCGATCAACATCAGGTCCGGAACTGATTTGACCGATGGATTTACGCCATGCCTTAGGCTGACACAACTAATCCGAAGGACTTAACGAAGTCTGATGGATCCATCGCGTGCTCGTACACGATGTTGTGATCTGTGGGAGGAGTTCACTAACTCGGTGTTGATGGAGTTTACTAACTCTGGGTTTATGGAGTTTACTAACTCAGTGCTGATGGTGATTTTCTAAAAAAATGAGATTTTAGGACTCTCCGGTCCGAAGTAACTTCTTGGATGGTGCATGAAATGCATGCATTTGGGTATTTGGATGCACATGAATGCAATGATTGATTTTGCGGGATGCTTTTTCTGTTTGATTCATCATTCACTTCCCCTTTTTTGTTACTCTTCGCTCTTCTGAGATGCGAATTTGAAAGTGTAACGCACCGCTGTTTGATGTCATGGAGTGACGAATGGTATGGATGATATGATGAATGATGTGAAGATGTTGTGTTCTTTTATGTTCTGTCTTCTGTGATTTTCTCTTTTGTTTTTTTGTTTATTCTGTTTGTTTTCTTTAAGCAGCTTTCTTTTTTCTGCTTATTTGTTTTTGTTTACTCTGTTTGTTTTCTTTAAGCAGCTTTCTTTTTTCTGCTTATTTGTTTTTTTTTTGGCACTCTTTTTTTTTGCTGGTTAAATCGATCTGCCGGGCGAAGGCTGTTCCAGGACGGTGATCCCGCGAGGATTGCACACTGGTCCGTCACGACTGTCTTTTTCGCAATTTTATTCACTTGGGGAATAACTTCTTTCCGTATTTTTTCAAAGATTTCGTAATGATTCTGTAATGCTCTGAATGTGCACATGTTTTGCAATTCGATTTCATCAATCATAAAAGTTATTATTTTGAAAGAAACTGAATAGATGAAAGCAGAGACACGAAAAGCACACATATGAAAGAAAAGTTGGACTTTATTGATATAGAAATTGGACGTGCAGAAAGTCACGCCAATCGAAAGTGCATTGCAATATTTCTTTTAAACTACAAAAAATACAAGCAAAAAGGAACAAATCTCGTGATTTCGTCTCTGAAGTAACGGTGCCCACCGTCCATACTCATAATACTGATCACCCCCTTATCCGAAACTTTGGAGCGCTGATTGCCTTTTTCTTTTCTCAAGCCCAAGTTTTCTGACCCTAATTTTTGCCTGGATCGCCCTTTGCGGGTTTTCAATCCACCGGGCCGCTCTGATTTTGCCTAGGTCGCCCTTTGCGGGTTTTCAACCTAGCGAGCTGATTTTTCCTTGGCTTATCTTTCTCTTTTTTCGTCTATTTTTCTAGGCATAATACTTCTTGACCACATCTGAGTTCACTGGATTTGGGATCTCATCTCCGTCCATGTTTGCCAGAATTAAAGCTCCTCCTGAGAATGCCTTCTTCACCACATAAGGTCCTTCATATTTGGGAGCCCATTTGCCCCTAGAGTCGGTCTGAATCGGCAAGATCTGCTTGAGCACAAGATCTCCTTCTTGGAATTCACGAGGACAGACTTTCTTGTCAAAAGCCCTCCTCATCCTCTGTTGGTACAACTGTCCATGACACATTGCGGCCACCCGTTTTTCATCAATGAGATTCAACTGGTCAAGACGAGACCGAACCCATTCTGCTTCATCAAGTTTTGTCTCCATTAACACCCGCAGGGATGGTATTTCAACCTCAATGGGGAGGACTGCCTCTGACCCGTAAACCAGTGAGTAGGGGGTTGCCCCTGTTGAAGTGCGCACTGAGGTTCTGTAACCATGCAGGGCAAATGGGAGCATCTCATGCCAATCTTTGTAGGTTACCACCATATTTTGCACAATCTTCTTGATGTTCTTGTTGGCTGCCTCAACTGCCCCATTCATCTTTGGGCGGTAGGGAGAAGAGTTGTGATGTTGTATTTTGAAGTCTTTACACAAATCCTTCATCACTCTGATGTTCAAATTACTACCGCTGTCTGTGATAATCTTGTTTGGAAGGCCGTAGCGGCAAATCAAGTCTTTCTTGATGAACTTAGCAATCACTGAGCTCGCTACATTGGGATAAGAAGCAGCCTCCACCCACTTAGTGAAGTAGTCAATAGCAACCAGAATGAAACGGTGACCATTGGAAGCTTTGGGTTCAATGGGACCAATGATGTCCATGCCCCACATTGAGAATGGCCATGGTGCGCTCAAAACATTCAGAGACGTTGGAGGTACATGGGTGTGATCTGCATAGATTTGGCATTTATGGCATCTTCTCACAAAACTGTAACAGTCTGATTCCATCTGCAACCAGTAGTATCCAACTCTCAGGATTTTCCTAGCCATTGCGTGCCCGTTGGAATGAACCCCAAATGAGCCTTCATGAACATCTCGCATAATCTTTACTGATTCTTCTCCTGTTACACACCTGAGGAGTACCAAGTCATGGTTTCTCTTGTAAAGGACGTCTCCACTTAAGAAGAAACCTGTTGACAGCCTCCTGAGGGTTCTCTTGTCATTCTCTGTAGCTCCGGGAGGATACTCTCTGTTTGTGATATACTGCTTGATGTCATGGTACCAAGGCTTACTATCTGATCCCTCTTCGACTGTCATACAGTAGTGATAAGCAGGCTGTTCTCTGTGCTGGATTCTGACAATCGTCAGACTTTTGTCACAGCTGACGTTGAACATAGAAGACAAAGTTGCCAAGGCATCTGCCAACTGATTCTCGCTGCGGGGTATGTGCTGGAAAGTGATTTCCTCAAAGGGCTTGATTAATTCTTGAATGTAGTCACGGTAAGGAATCAAATCAGAATTTCTTGTTTCCCAGTCTCCTTTCACTTGATGGACAACTAAAGCTGAATCTCCGTACACGTCGAGCCTCTTGACTTTCCGATCGAGAGCTGCCTGGATACCCAAGATACACGCTTCATACTCTGCAATATTGTTCGTGACATAGAAGCTTAGTCTGGCGGTAACTGGTATGAAGCGGTTGTCTGGGGAGATCAGCACTGCTCCGATTCCGTGCCCCCACATGTTAGAGGCACCGTCAAACAACACTCTCCACCTTTCATCATCTTGAGATTTCCCTGCGTCAAATAATGCCATAATGTCCTCATCTGGGAATTCACATTGCATTGATTGGTAACCCTCAACCGGTTGATGTGCCAGGTAGTCTGCCAGTGTGCTACCTTTAATCGCCTTCTGGGTTACGTACACGAGGTCATACTCTGACAGAAGCATTTGTCAACGAGCAATTCTACCTGTGAGCGCAGGTTTTTCAAATATGTACTTGATTGGGTCCATTTTGGACACCAACCAGGTAGTGTGACTCAGCATATACTGTCTCAGTCGATGCGCAGCCCAGGCTAGAGCACAACAAGTCTTCTCCAATGATGAATACCTTGCCTCACAGTCTGTGAACTTCTTGCTTAAGTAGTAGATCGCGTGTTCTTTCTTTCCTGACTCATCGTGTTGCCCCAGCACGCAGCCCATAGAATTGTCTAGCACCGTGAGGTATAGGATGAGAGGCCTACCAGACACAGGTGGCATTAGGACGGGTGGATTTTGAAGATACACCTTGATTTTCTCAAATGCTTCTTGACATTTATCATTCCACTTCATCTCTTGGTTTTTGCACAGCAGTTTGAAAATTGGTTCGCAAGTTGCAGTCAACTGGAAGATGAATCGAGAGATGTAATTTAGTCTTCCCAGGAAACCACGAACTTCTTTCTCTGTTTTAGGTGCTGGCATCTCCAGGATTGCTCGTACTTTGTCCGGGTCTACCTCAATTCCCTTCTGGCTAACAATGAAACCTAACAGCTTCCCTGACCTAACCCCAAAGGTGCACTTAGCGGGGTTCAACCTGAGTTTGTACTTTCTGAGACGCTCGAACAACTTCTGCAGGTTAACCACGTGCTCTTCATCAGTCTTTGATTTGGCAATCATGTCATCCACATAAACTTCGATCTCCTTATGCATCATGTCATGGAATAGGGTTACCATCGCTCTTTGGTAGGTTGCCCCGGCATTCCTCAACCCGAAAGGCATGACCTTGTAACAGAAAGTTCCCCAAAGGGTTATGAAGGTGGTTTTCTCCATATCCTCTAGAGCCATTTTGATCTGGTTATAGCCTGAATATCCATCCATGAAGGAGAACATCGAATGCTGAGCAGTACTGTCCACCAAAACGTCAATATGGGGTAGAGGGAAATCATCTTTAGGGCTTGCTCTGTTCAAGTCACGGTAGTCGACACACATTCGGACCTTTCCATCTTTCTTAGGGACTGGAACAATGTTTGCTACCCACTCAGGATATTTTGCTACAGCTAAGAACCCTGCATCAAACTGTTTCTTGACCTCATCCCTGATCTTCAAAGACATTTCAGGCTTCATCCGCCTTAACTTCTGTTTCACAGGGGGACACTCTGATTTCACTGGCAATTTATGTTCAACAATATCTGTGCTCAACCCTGGCATGTCCCGATATGTCCATGCGAATACGTCAGCGTAATCGAACAGGAGCTGAATCAACTTTTTGCGCTCTTTATCCTCCATTGCGGTACCAACCTTGATCTCTTTTCTGTCTTCCTTAGTACCCAAATTGACCATTTCTGTAGACTCCTCATGGGGTTCGATGACCTTTTCTTCTTGTTCTACCATTCTCATGATTTCTGGAGGAGTATCCCAATCATTCTCAAAATCTTCCTCGGCTTGATTAACCGGGTAATCAAAATCACAGTATGAGTTATGGGCATTGTTATTTTCAGAGTTTATTTTTTATCTGCATTAGAATGGAGCGGCGAATAAAAACAAAGAAAAAGCAACACAGATAAAAGATGAAGACAGAAATTTTATCGAAAATTCAAAATAACACTTTATTGATTGATGATTTTTGACGAAAACATGTGTGCCCGAATGAAATATCCCAAGGCCTTGGGCAGAGCCGAGGGATCTGCATTACAATGATAATTACTTTAAATTGAAAAATACGGGGTAATCCATGATCTCCCAGTTTTGCAGCTTCTCTCCAGCCGCACAGCAGCGCACCAGACCTACAGCACGGCCACTTGAGCTTGATCCTTCTTCAACCATATTAACCTGGTCAGGGTTCAGCATACTAGCACTCCGGAAGTTGCTCTTAAGATCAGCGATGACCATTCTCCCCTGATTGGGTGCCCTTCCTCTGAGTTTGGCCAGCCATTTCTCCCTCCTGTCAGATGCCAGCCTCTCCCGATCAGCAAGACTTGGGATGTACCCAACACCGAACCTCTCAATATTACCCCTCAACTGGATAGGCATTACAATTCCTTGAGCAGCTTTTCCTAAGCCCTTACCAATCTGATACCCATGTCCCAGCATCACCTTTGCAGCCATCATGTCAGCCCTGGACCACTTAGGCTTCCATCGAGGCTCCCCTTCGACGAAGACAGCGTTTGAAATCTCCAATCCTTGGAAAGCGGTCTCAAAGGACTCTTCTGCTGCTTCCACATAATATTCAGGTGGTGATCGATTTATCAATGTTTCTTCCTCTCCGGAGATCACTATCAGCTTTCCCCTAGCCACAAACTTAAGTTTCTGATGAAGCGAGGATGGCACTGCCCCAGCCGCATGTATCCAAGGACGTCCTAGCAGGCAACTGTAGGATGAATTGATGTCCATCACTTGAAAGACGACATAAAATACTTCAGGGCCTACCTGCAGCGGCATTTCTACTTCTCCAAAAACTTCCTTCACTGACCCATCAAATGCTCTGACCAAGGTGGAGCTCGGTTTCAGATATGAACAGTCTACATCCAGATTATCCATTGTAGACTTAGGCAGCACATTCAAGGGTGAACTGTTATCAATAAGCACCCTGGCAAGTATATGGTCCCCACACTTGACTGAGATGTGAAGAGCTTGATTATGACTCTTTCCTGCCGGAGGCAGCTCAGTGTCTGAGAAGGTCAAGTAATTAGAGGCTACAATGCTGCCAACAATACCATCAAGCTGGTTTACTGTAATGTCATGGGAGACGTGAGCTTCATTCAGGACCTTTAGCAGTGCAGCACGATGTGCCTCTAAACTAAGCAGCAAAGAGAGCATTGAGATCTTGGATGGAGTTTGATTCAGCTGGTCTACCACCCGATATTCACTCTGTCTCATTACTCTCAGGAATTCTTGAGCTTCTTTGTCCGACACATCCCTGACTTCTACAGCTTCCTTGTCTTTTCCCTTACGGGCCCTTTCTTCATTTCCCTTGGATTGCTCTCTTCTAAGGTTTTCAGGAGTATACAGCCTTCCACTCCTTGTGATACAACTACCTCCAGCAATGTTTGTTATATCCAAAGTGCCTTTAGGGACCTCCGCTTGCATTTGCACATTGCAACTCCATGGAGTCATCCTAGTCTCCCCACTGGGGGTAGCAGCAGGTACTGGAATAACAACAGTCGAGGGTCTCGTCACAGCTAGGCTGGAATTCAGATTGCAGGGAATCTCAATCGGTCTCCTGAAGCCTCCATTGCCTGATTGCAAGGTAAATATACTTTCTTCTTTCTCCTGGATTCCCATTTGGACCAGGTGTCTGTCTAAGAGATCTTGGAGAATTGGTTTAAAGCCTTCACATGCCCCGATGCAGCGAGGATTATCACAGGCGTCTTTCCTAGCACAACCTTCCTTGATGACACCAAAACGGCATAATTCAGCATGGATAAAATTCAAAGGCATCTGAATGCAATCAACTTTTCTAACCAAACACTGACCCCCCTGATGGTCAACGACATTAATAGCAGATCCTCCATGCCCTGGCAACGGATTGGTGGCTACATTGGGTTGTTGAAATGATATGCTTTTCTTATCAAGTAATTCTTGCACCACATATTTGAATGCTTTACAATCCTCCACCACATGACCTACTGCCCCTGAATGAAAGGCGCAGGTGGCATTTGCGTTGTACCCTCTGGGATAGGGGGGCTGATATGGCTTCATTTGACGAGTATTGATTATTTTGTTGGTGATGAGATAATTAAACAAGTCTGTGTAAGACATGGGAATGGGATCAAAGACAACAGGCTTCCTTTCATTATAGTTCCGGTACTGATAATTTGATTGAAAAGGCTGTGCCAGTGGTGCCTGAGGAGGAACCGAAATAGCTTGCGGTGGATTGCTGTGCGACGGACCACTGGCTCCGATGACTGCATTAGTTTCACCTTCTTTCTTCTTATGAGACCCAAAAAATGGCTTTTTTTGACCGGCAGGAGGTGTCGGGCCCTGAGCTATTCTTCCGCTCCGCATACCATTCTCTACTCTTTCCCCTGTGACCACCATCTCAGAGAAGTTTGAGGCTACGCTGCCAACCAACCTATCATAATACACCGCAGGAAGGGTTTCCATAAACATGTGGACCATTTCTTTGTCCAGCAGAGGGGGTTTTACTTGAGCCGCAAGGTTCCGCCATCTCTGAGCATACTCTTTGAACGACTCGTTATCCCTCTTAGACATGCATTGTAGCTGAGTTCTGTCTGGAGCCAAATCATTGTTGTACTGGTATTGACGCATGAAGGCATCCGCCATGTCTTTCCAGCAACAGATATTAGTTGGCTCCAACTGCATGTACCAGTCAAGGGGAGCTCCGGCTAAACTTTCTTGGAAGCAATGCATCATTAAGTTATCATCACGGGCGTAGGCAGTCATCTTTCGGCAGTACATTGTCACATGGCTGACTGGGCAAGTTGTCCCTCTGTATTTGTCAAAAGTTGGTGCTTTGAACTTGGGCGGCAGGACTAGATCAGGAACCAAGCACAACTCATGGGCATTCCTGGCTCGGGAACCTGCCCCTTCAACAGCTACCTTTCTTCCAGCATCTGATACTGACTTCTAGCTTCGGCAGGGTAATTCTGTGGGAAACCGCCGGCACCATAGTGGGGGTTATTCATCGATGCCGCGACCGGGGTCATGTGTCGGTGAGCAATATTCTGAGGGACTGGGCCCTGTACGTGTGGATGAACCATTATTGGTGAATTGAAACCCGCCGGAGTTCCTGGAGCAATAACAGGAATTGGGATCTGAATCTGGGCTTGATGCGTCCCTGTTCCAACTTCATTCACAACTGTATTAGGCTGAGCGTGCCCCGTGGTTCCCGAAGGATCTCTTCCAGGGTTTGCATCAGCAGCAGGAGGCGTATAGCCCAGTGGGAGACCATAGGGAGGCCATTGCGCAGCTTGAAGGGTTTGAGAGATCCCAGACCCAGGAAGGGGAGGAGGATTGTTCGTCCCAGCGACAGCAGCTTCAGTTGTGCTAACATCTCTTAAGGCACTTAGCACTCTTATGACCTCCGCCATTTGAGCCTTTAGGACTTCCATCTCGGCTTGAATGACTTGATTCCCCTGATTCTGACCATGCTGACCCTGACCATTAGGATCCGGACCTCCTGGAATTCCGTCATCCTGATGTGGCTGCGGATCGTTCTGATCAAGATTGGCTTGATTGTTTTCCATGCTTCTTGCTTGCAGACGCGTCCAATAGCGATGATTAACCAGCTTGCCTAATTTTCTGTTGACGGAACACGCTTATGAACACAAGAACGAATAAATGAATGCAATGCGAATGAATGTGTGTTTAGTTTGTCTTGCCGAGAATCGCAGTGTATTATGTCTTGTCATAGATACGCAGGTAAATCTTTGATTATTTTTGTTATTTTTCTTTGGATCATACTGAAATTGGAATCTGGAAGCGAAACGGGTGTATTTAAACAAAATACCTCAAAATCTGAATCCGAAAGTACGACATTCTGATACAATGATTAAAAAAAGGAAAAGGTACAATAAAACAAAATGGAAAATTACAATAAAGAAGCTCAAATACAAAGAGCTTTGACATTTCCACTCATTTTCCTTTTGTTGTTGGTAGAGGTACTTCTGGCTTTTCCTTTGGCTTCCTCAACTAGGGCTCTGCAGTACTCCACAAATTTGTACACCTCAAGCGGGGTGTTGAGGGGATACATCTCAGTTTCGGCTTTTCTTAATTTCCTGGGCATATCCGCAAGAGCCTGGTTGACCAATTCTGATAGCTTGGAGAACCTATCCTTCCAGTGTTGAACTTCGTCCCTCAGCTCAGTGATGACTGCCTGCTCTTCAATCCTACCGAGCAGCTCAACATAGCGGTGTTCCCAATACTGACTTTCATCCCTCACTTGCCGGTACGCATCGCTGATGTGACAAAGGCGCTCCTTCAACTCATCAGAATCCTCTTGCTCTGCTTTTAGGGCCCGCTGATATTCTCTGAGGATGTTCTCAAATGAGTCTCTCTCTTGCACAACACTGTCTAACTTACTCTCCCATTCAGCTTGTAACATGCGGGATTCCCTTTTTGACTCGGCAAGCAAGCTTTTCGCAGCTCTCTCTTCCATTTTTGCTTCATCCCACAATTCTTTCCACTGATTGGCTTCTTCCAAGGCCTTCTTCTCTTTCAAGCTTCGCCTCTTGATTTCCTCCCTGGCTCCTTGCAGATACCTTTGAACTTCTAACTTGCTCTCCTCTTCCCCTTTTAGTTTCTGACTGAACTTCTCAATGGTAGCAGACTTCAGGGCATTTTCTTCTTTCAATCTTTTGTTCTTCAGAGCCATCTTCTCTATCTCAGCTTGCAAAGATTTCTTCTCTTCCTCTGCCTTCATCAAAGCCAACTTAACCTCGCCTAATTCTTCGACAACAAGGACACTGGCGTCTACTACTTCCCTCTCGACTTGCAACTCTTTTTGGTAGGGCAGCTGAACATTCTGGATCCTTTTTCCGAGCCACTGAGCGAATGTGATACCACTAGTCCTCTGAGCAAGCTCTACTTTTCCCATGTGAACCACCGTACTCCAGGCTTGCAAGACCTTTCTGAGCAAATTGTCATCTCTTGGTCCTCCTTCAAAGATGTAAAACGGGAGTATCATCTCTTCAGTAGGCGAATTCCTCATCGGATACCCCAATTGCCTCAGAGTCAGGGACGGGTTGTAGTTGATGCATCCCTTAGTGCCCATCAGCGGGACATTTTGAAAACCACCACAGCGGAAGACCACCTTAGGCCTATCTTCCTAGCAAGATGAGAGATACCAACGGATCGAGTGCTCATCTAGACCCCCTAGAAACTGGATCCACTCTTGAATACTCATGGCTTTCACCTCACAAGTTACAGCGTAGCCAATCAACTTTTCCGCTCGTGTCGGGTTGGTGAAGGCATGAATGAGAAGCCATGCATACAACAGGTGAGAAGAGCAAGATATTTTCTTCCTTCTCAAATCACAATGATGAGTGAAAGCAGAATAAGTGTCAGCAAGGATGGCGGGAATTGGATTAATGGGGCTCCTCTTATTCTGAAAAGCTAGGAAAATGCCAATAACGGTCACATCCACATACCTCTCAATATGCGGAAAGAGAACAACCCCAAAAATTGCTAAGGCCAAAACTCGCTTGAAGACAACCCAATTTTTACTTCTAGCATAGGCTCCCATTAAACCTTCAAGGTAGCTCTGCGGGAAACCTATCACATTGTTTCTCTTCTGCTTTTGGAGCTTCAGATCCTCTACACTCACTTGCAATAATGCAGCGAACCCCTCATCTGTGTAGTACTGTTCTTGATACCGGTAGGGAACAGCTTCTGTCTGAGTGAAACCCAAAATCTGCTGATATTCCTCCAATGTGGGGGCCATTTGAAAATTTTTGAAAAGAAAGCACCTGATTTCTGGGTCATAGAATCTACTCAAAGCCACAATAGCCTCAGTCTGCACCTCTAGCAACAACAACTTCCGGAGGTTCCCATAAGCATTGTCAAACGATCCCCTTTCGATAGGTCCCATCAGGTCAACACATTTTTTCAGACTAGTCACATCTACTGTAACACCCCTTTTCTACACCTTAATTTACACGTCATTATCAGAGTATTTTCATTTTCGAAAATAATATTTAATTAGTGGAAAAGAAATGTCACATCTTCATTTATAAAAACTCATCGTCTGCACCATTAAAATTTGTGCAACAACGCAATCGTCATAAAAGTTAAACTTCAAAATAATCTCATCACAGCGGAAATATCAATAACTCACCAAAGTCGCTCAAACACGTCTCAAAACATCAATAAAATCATTAAACAGCTAGTTAAACAATTTATCGACTTCAACCCCGCCCCCTAGGTGCTACAATATCAGAGAGCGACTCAAAACATCCCAACAGCTAATCAGGAAGGCAGCAGGACCTTCACTCGCGGTTACCTGCAGCGTTGCCACGATAGAGCAACATTCCAAGCAGAAGGGGTGAGAATTTCAATAAAACATAATCAAGTGCATAATGGAGAATGAGAACAAGCAATTACACAATATCATCACACCACATCATCATCATCACCACGTCACTATCACAAACACCAGCTCAAACCACGAACAATAACAACTCACAGTCATGATTATGCATGTAAATGCAACCCACACCTGGGTATATGCATGATGGTACCATCTCGTCATAAAAAGCCACTCAAGGCATATCATCATCAAAAACCACTCAAGGCATATAATCATCAATAAGAGGCCGAAGCCTATTCGTCATAGTATGCACATGCCATGAGACTCTATGAACGCATGTGCAACTCATCAAACACTCACCTGGAGTACTCATCATCATCATAAAACACTCATAGAGTGTATTCGTCATAATCATCAAAATCATATATATCACATCATCATAATCACTCATAGAGTGAACTCGTCATATCCATCAAAGTCATATAGATCACATCGTCATAATCACTCATAGAGTGAACTCGTCATATTCATCAAAATCATATAGATCCCATCATCATAATCACTCATAGAGTGAACTCGTCATATTCATCAAAATCATATAGATCACATCATCATAATCACTCATAGAGTGAACTCGTCATATTCATCAGAATCATATTGCAACATCATTATAGTTATACATACCATCATCAACATTAAGTATATATATGTATATTTCAGTTATCTTTTAGCTTAGCGTGTTATAAAATAGTAAACTGACCTTAGTGGTAAACCACAGTCTAGCCATAGTCAATGAGTACACTAGTAGTATAACGTTTCACAGAGACTCATTTATATAAACATAGCATCACAATTTTTCATCTGAGGAATCGTCACAATTTCAATTCGAGAAAACACCTCATTTTTAAGCTTAGACACCCCACATTTGAAAAAGAGGAGACATCACATTTTTAATAGTGGCAGCAACACCTTTTTATAAAGGAAACATCATAATTCAAGTTTGAGATAACATCATAGTTTTAATTGGAAAAACTTCACATTTTAAATGAGGGAACATCACTTTTAATTTTAGAAAAACTCACATTTTAATCGCGGGAACGTCACCTTATTATTGGAAAAATGTCACATTTGAAAGTAGAGAACATAGGGTGAAAACAGCAGGAAAAGAAGCAGTGGAGAAAACAGTCATATTCACATCATGAATTCTTTTCCAATCATCACCAACCTCAAAACACGATTTGTTCATCACACAACTCATCAAAAGTTCATCAAGGAATCATCACAATGTTCATCAAGAAATCATCAAATGCTCATCAAGAAATCATCAAAAATTCATCAAAACGACATCAAAACTCTTCGACAATATCAATTTCATCACAATATCAATTTCATCACAATATCAAAATAACATTAACAACATCGAAAGGGCATCAACAACATCAAAATAACATCAATGACATCAAAATAATATCGATAACATCAAAACCCCCAAAACCCCAATTACATACCCAATTATATCAAATCGAAACGCTCACCCTTACCTTAGGTTTTCACGAAGACAAGAGATCACTACAAGTCACCTACGAAACAACAGCAACAATCCACGCGATCTGCACTTCTTCTCTCCTTCTCACAATCACAAGTTCTCTCTCTTAGATTGTAGGGAGATTAATTTTCGTTCTCACCACTTCTGGATTCTAACTCTGGAATTGCTCTCCTATCGAAGCCCTCTGCGATACGAGAAGAACGCAACAAACGGCGTCACAATCGGAGCTCCAGAGACAAAGATATGATAAAAAGAGTGAAAACGGCAAGGAAATACCCTAGCTGCGCAGAAACGCAGCTATATACGCGAACCCGCGCTGGGAGCGCAAGCCAGGCGCGACTTGGGCGCGAAATGGCAGAAACTCACGCTGCTCACGCACAGCACTTGCGCTTGGGGCGCGACTTGAGCGCGACTCAGGCGCAGAATGGCAGAAACAACAGCATACATGCGCAGACTACTCTTTTCTTCCTTCTCTTGATTAAAATAGCAAACGACATCGGATTTTAACAAATGACCACTCGTTGGAAAGCTCTCGGAGTGTAGTTTCTATCTATGATTTTTAATTCCCAAAATAAGTAACCATTTGGTACAGATTTTCAATATACTACAATGAGGTACCAAACTTGGACAGAACTTCTTACTCAACTTGCAACCAAACTTCCTTTCTCATTTCTTAATGAAATTTGATGAAACCAGCGCCTACTTTGTAGGGAATTCAGTCTACTTTCCAACTAAACAAGAACCATACAAAACGGAGTTCAATTGAGAATGCAAAACCTGCAAAACCGAACCTCAATTCTAATCATTTCTACCATGGTTCCCATGCCAATAACTCTCTAATTTCTTCAATCATTCTACCAATTCATCTCAAAAATAGATTTTAATAAAATTGGGGCGTTACAACTACCTTGTTTACAATGGGGTATCTTGGAGTATACACCGTTTCCCTTCTAGATTCCATGCCGTATCTATGACAAAAATTTCTCATTACTTGGGGTTCTCGGCAAGCAAACCATGATGAAATGCAGAGATGCATGCGAAAACTATTGAAAATGTATGTTTTATGCAAAGGATGTGTGTAAATGATGATGATGTTCCATGTCTATGTAACTCAGGGACCAATCCTTATTGGCAGTGATTCAAGTTTTTTTTTGGAAAATGCGGGTCATACGTTATTTCATATGGACCGGTATGAGAAAGGCTACAACGGTAACTCTTTCACCCCCTCCCTTTTTTTTAAAAATAAAGTGGTTCATATGTCACTTCGTACAGACCGGCGAAAGAAAGGTTACAACGGCAACTCTTTCTCTATTTTCTCTTTTTTCGAAAAAAACGTGCCTAGTTTACAATGCAGCACACAATTTGGAAAGCCCTTGTGACCTAAAAAGAGGTGAGACCTACGATCTAGGGCAATTTAAAGGGTAATCCTCCCATGTGGCTCTGTTCACTCCCTCGCAAAGGCTACCAGAGCTAAATCTCTCTCATGATAACACTCACAACGATGAAATGCCATCTGGTGTGAGGTACCATAAAAGAGCATACTCTGGCTGAAACTTTCGTGAGAGCAGAAGGACATCGGTCCAATTGGCAGTCACTACTCGTTTCCACTCTTCTAAGTTTTGTCAGACCCTGGGTTTTAGGGCCCTCTCGAAGCACAATAAGCATAAGGTGTGAGTGTGTGTAGCGAGGACATACCGCCTAAAACTACCCACATATACCCCCACCTGCAAAGGAAAACCCGGAATAGTCCAGACAATAGCAAGCGATAACATGTTGTCTACACTAGGGTTCAATACCAAATAAGCTAGCCTAGGGTTTCAACAACAATCAAATGCTTTGCTTACCTCAAGAAAGGGGGCCAAGAAGAGGAGAACATAACAAGATGGGGGGAAATGCATGAGGGTACTAAGCACATAAGCAAAGACGAGGAAAAATAAACATGGAAGGAGAGAAAACAAATGCACATGCATACAACATGATAAGAAGAGCAAACCGAAAAGGGATAGAAGCAAACAAAGTATCCAAATCACATCGATAGCACACTAAACCACACATTTAATTAGTTAGGCTTGACCCACTTTAAAAAAGAAAAGTCCCCAGTGAAGTCGCCAGCTGTTGCGCCCGAAAAAGTCCCTGAGGGAACCTTTCTTCGTTTACAACTTTTTGAAAATCAATGAAGTCGCCACCAATATTTTTTTATAAGGAAAATATTGAAGAAAAACCTTTTGGAAAGCGGATGGCCTTTTGGAAAACCGGAAGATTTGGGTTCGGGGGTCGGTTAGGCATGGGGAAGGTTTTGGCACCCCACGCCTCCTTTCTACCGAAAGGGAACCTTTAATTAAATGTGTGGTTTTAAATGCTGATTTGGAAGATACTTAAATTTGCCCTTTTTTCGAAAAGAAAATGTAAAGACTTAATGAAAATTTTTATTTTTGGCAAAAGTGTTTGTTTCTTTTTAAGGAAAAAAAAATGTTTTTAGTTTATTGTGCTTGACGGAGGATATCCGCTCCTACGTATCTCCCGGTGCGATGGAGAATTCAAAGCTACGTAGTTCTGGTTTTTTTGAAAAGGTTTTGTTTTTTAATCTTTTTGGAGTTTTTCGCAAAGGGGTTGAGCGTTCACAGTGACCAAACAACAATGGTTTAGAGTGGTCGCACTACTAACTCTTATGAAAATGAATTATCATTAACGTCCAAACGGCAACGGCGCGAGTGATGATTAATGATAATCGGTTTTTATTTTGAGCATTGAAAAGGTTTTCACAATTGAAGGAGAGCGTTTGTGAGGACCAAACAACAACGGTTTAGAGTGGCCACACTACTAGCTCCCACAGGAATGAAATCATCACCCACAATCAAACGGCAACGGCGCGGGTGACCATTAGTGATGATTAATTTTGATTTCGACGTTTGAAAAGATTTGTTTTTGAAAAATGTTTTCGCTGATTCCGACGTTTGAAAATATTTGTTTTCGATGTCAGAAAATATTTATTTAGGGAAAGGAAATATATATATATATTTTTTTAAGGAGAAACAGTGGATGCAATAGTAAAATGGGGGTGCAAATAAAAGGAAGGCTGTATTAAAAATGGGGTGTAAACAGCGAGGAGGGTTGCATTAAAAAAAAGGGGGTGCAGAGATCAGGAAATTGTTCCAATGGGCTGTGTAAATGATGGGCTCTTTCAAAGGGGTTAAGTTATCAAAATTAGGGGTGTGGGAAAAAAAAAAGAAGCCCAGTTCGCATGGGAGGGCCCAGTTAGCGAAACTGGGCTTAAGTGACAAAAGGGGCTTATGCCTGAATCTGGGGGGGTGTAAATAGCAGTCTGAAAATTTAAAAGAAACAGGGGCGGTGTCATTAGAAACACAGGGGTGCAAGTAGCAGTCTGATGTTTTTTTTTTAAAAAAAAGAAAATTGTATTATTAAGAAAAAGAACATGAGCTTCATGGTTAATGACTATATTATTAACATTTTTCATGGACAAAATATCATTAGCATGATTAGCACTTTGTATCCTTTTTTTTTAATAGAATAAATAAATAAATAGATCATTGTCATCACTGTTTAAAAAGAAAAGGAATTACTTGATTACTAAAAATTGAATTAATCTTTGTTTTAAAAAAAACCTATTGCTCAGATGACTAGTATTAATTTTTGACCCAAACCTACATAATAGCTACATTATTGGAAAGATATTTTTGCTACATTTTCAACCCATCGATGCATTCAAAAGGAAAGGATAATAGTGAAGATTTAAATGGGTGATTTCAAAAAGTAACAAACATAACATATTAGGATCATTTTAATCTCTACTGTTACTATGAGTTTTTAACAAACAAAAAAAGAAGAACAAAAACATCATGTGCCTATGGAAGAAAAAACATTACATGAGTAATAGCAACCTACATGTTTTAACAAAATGTATGAACAATCTGAAACATGGACAGTAGCAAGGTTTTGGGCAACATCAAATAAATATTTGCAGAAGAATAGAGATGAGATAAAAACGTTACCAAATGTTCTTTTACAGTGAACCTAGTTTTCCAGATCTCCCAACAACAACAGGATAATAAAAAAACTATGAAAATTTTAAGGAAAAAAAAGAAGAACGAAAAACTCTCTCTCTCACTGAAACTTCTCCAGATCCGCTTTTGCTTCCTCTTGCTCCTGAATCCTTCAAGACTTCGACCCTTTACACTCTCCTCTCTCAAAAATCGTCCCCCTTGCCTCAAAACCGTAACTCCTATTTATACCAAAATTTGTAGTTGTGTGCTTTGTTTTTCGGTTGTTTTCACCAAGCCTTGTGTATAGATCCGTTTGCGTGCTATCCTTGAGAAAAACGAAATGGAAAACACGTTTCCTTGGATGAATCCGTGAGCTTTGGAGGGACCAATGGCCTCTTGTATGGTGATGCCCAAAGATGGCGATTTCGTGAGAGGAGAGAGAAAGGGGGTGGGGGCACCAAAAATGGTGATTTCGTGAGTGGTGGTGAAAGGAAGCATGAAAGGAAGAGAAAGGAGGGTGGATGGCTAGGGAAGAGAGGTGGAGGTGATGTTTGCTTTTTTTCTTTTCTTTGATGGAGTGTGGGAGTGTATGAGAGAGAGAGAGAAAGAGAATTGAGTGTGTGAAGTGAAAAGATGAGAGTGAGTATGATAGGAGAGTGTGAGGGATGCGTGAGGGAGAGGAGAGAGGGGGTTGAGTGCCGAATTTTTTTTTAGGGTTTGGAAGGGGAAGTGTGTGAGAGAGAGTGAGTTGAGTGATGTGTGAGGGAGAGAGAAAGAGAGGCGTGGGAAAGGGAGAGAGCCGTTGGGGAGGAGAGAGGGAAGGGTGGAGTGTATGGGGAAAGGAGATGTGGGGAAGTGGAAAGTGTGTGGAAGTGGGATTGTGAGTTCCAAGGAGGGAAAAGAGGGAATGGGGGCGGATTTCTAGGCTAGGGTTTGGGGATGAATGTGGACCTTTTTTAGGGCTAGGGGGGAGAGTGAATGTGGACATTTTTTGGGGTAAAAGGGGGTGGGGTCGAATTAGGGTTAGGAGAGGAGGGAAATTAGGGTTTTGGTGAGTTGGGTTATGGGTCATGGGTTGGATTAGGGTTAGGATATGGGTTATGCGAATTGGGCTGGCCCCTTTTGTTGGGTTGGGTTTTTGATGGCCCAATCCTGATTGCACTTTATATATTTTTTAACAGACCCCCCCATTTCCTCTTTTGCTTATTTTGTTTTGATACTTCTAATTATTATTATTTTTTCAAAAATTAAAACTTGTAGCAAACTAAAATAAAATAATACATGACATGAACATAAAAATGAATATTATTTTTATTAAAAATAAATAAAATTTCTTATTTTTGGATAGGACAAAATGAGGGTATTACAACAGGTTAGAAAGAAGAAGAATGAGATGAAGGAGAACCAAAGAGAAAAACAGGGTCGAGTAGATGGGTTCCTGAGAGGAAGGAGAAGAAGAGAGTTTCTCGTCGGTTTCGCTTTTGTCGTTTGGAAGAGAATAAGGAGAAAGAGAGGTACTGGAGTGGGGTTGGAGAGAAGAAGAGAAAAATTGGGGGCTTCAGGGAGAGTAAGAGAGGAGAATGGCGGAGGAGGAGGGGTGAGTGTGACCTAGAACCAGCGGAGGAGAAGAAGAAATGTGGTCTGTCATGTTTCTTTTGTTTTTTAATTTTATTAATTTAATTTAATTTAAAATAAAGGCTAAATAGCACTTTTGGTCCTTTATCTTTTGCTCCAGATTTCACTTTGGTCCTTTATCTTTTTTTTGGTCCGTTTTTGGTCCTTTATCTTCCATTTTCGTTTCACTTTGGTCCTTTATCTTTCTTTTGGTCCGTTTTGGTCCTTTATCTTTCATTTTTGTTTCATTTTGGTCCCTCACGTTAGTTTTAACTAAAATTAATATTATTTAATTCAATTAAAACATTAAAACAATTAAAAAAAATTCAATTAAAACAATTAATATGTTTTCCAGATCTGATGAACATTCAACCTCCCTCTCCCACCGTCCCACCACCGTCGCCACCCTCCCACCACCGCCGCCACCCTCCCACCGCCGCCGCCACCGTCCCATTTTTCCCTCTTTTCCTCTCTTTCTCTCTGCGCAGAAACCCACCCCTTCGCACCATCACTGTCCCTCTCTCCCTCTCCCACCCCTTCGCATCTCTCTCCCTTTCCCACCCCTTCAATGAATCTGGAAGAACACAGATCCAGCGAACAACAGTGAACAATAGTGAACCCAGATGGAAAGGAAAACCCAGAAATGAAGAAGAGCAACGAATCTGGATCAGAAACCCAGATGGAATCTTCAATTTCGTCTTCGAATCAGCAACGAATCAGCAAAGGAAAACCCAGAAACCTCTCCTCGCGAACCCAGAAAACGCAGAAACTCACCCCTTCGCAGATCCAGAAAACCCACCCCTTCGGAGAACCCACCCCTTCGCAGTGAGAAGAGCGAACAGTGAGGAGAGAGAGGGCGAACAGTGAGAGAAAAAGAGAAAGCTTCGCATGGAGGGAGAGAAAGAAAGATGCGACGGCGAGGGGGAGGAGAGAGTGACAGTGGTGATGGAGAAAAGGAGAGGAGAGGAGAGAGTGACGGTGGAGAGAGCGAAGGTATTTGTGTTTTAATTTGTGTTTTTAAAAATTGTATTTTTTAATTGTTTTAATGTTTTAATTGAATTAAATAATATTAATTTTAGTTAAAACTAACGTGATGGACCAAAATGAAACGAAAATGAAAGATAAATGACCAAAACGGACCAAAAAAAAGATAAAGGACCAAAGTGAAACGAAAATGAAAGATAAAGGACCAAAACGGACCAAAAAAAGATAAAGGACCAAAGTGAAATTTTGAGCAAAGATAAAGGACTAAAAGTGCTATTTAGCCTAAAATAAAAGAGAAAAGCATGATACGTATAATGTATTCCCATCCGTATGTTGGTATTTTGGTCAAGTTATTGGTGCACTTATCGGTCCATATATCATTTCTGATATTTATATCCTGCACCTTCTCCTGAATAGAGAGGAGACATAACGTAATGAAAATCTTATCATCAGCCCAGAGTTTAGCAAAAATTCCTGTGTACCACATTTAACGCCATCTTTGATTCTTTTAGAAATTAGAACAATTAAATACTCTCTCTCAATTAAATAAATAGTAATACTGGAATAAGAAAATGGAAACTCCTACTATTATAATGAAGAGGGGTATATCTGGTTGAACTGTTGAATCGTCATTCGCCTAGCTAGCTCTAATGGCCGCGTTCTCAGTGAACTCCATCACGTCACCTTCTCCGTTCCTTTTTCAGCGACGTAGTTTCTCCTCCTCTTCATCTTCTACTCATTTGCTACATGTACTTTTCTCCTATTCTCTACTCATCATTTTTCTGAATTTTCTCAAACACATATTTAATAATTACAAGACCTTTGCTTCGTCAATTCATGGATTATAAAGCTTCAAACTGTTT
Organism: Astragalus membranaceus; assembly: GCA_039519185.1. Taxonomy (NCBI): domain Eukaryota; kingdom Viridiplantae; phylum Streptophyta; class Magnoliopsida; order Fabales; family Fabaceae; genus Astragalus; species Astragalus membranaceus. The sequence goes on along the minus strand of CM076847.1, from coordinate 143,898,882 downwards.
CTTTTGATTTAATTCTTTTGCAGTTTAGTTGACACTCGAGACCCATGCTTTATGGATTTTTCTTCCCTAATTTCCAGTTTCTAGCTCGATGGTTTTACTTTTACTTATTATGCTTAAAAAATGTCTTCTTTCTGAAATTCAGGGTTCATTGCTGCAGAATCGGAAAATTGATATCTTCAGACCCTTTTCTTTCAATTGGAGGAGGAGGTAACATTTCAGGATTCACACTTGTCCATGTATATAATTTTGCTTTCTTTGTGATTATTATTATTATTATTATTCAACTTGTCTTGTATCATACTCTTATTACTGAAGCTGTAAATAGTGAATTGGCCTGTTTGAATCTAAAAACAGGAGAACTTCAATCTGTGCAGTCGATCAAGATGCCAAGGAAGCAGTGAAAGATGTTGTCCAAACTGATGGCCTGATAGTATTGGGGGAAGACAATTCTCATCAAGTAAGAATAGGAGTGAATTTTTGAACTTGTTTCTTATCCTCCGTTCCATTTCATATCGTCTTTCCTTCTAGCACTGATTTGTTTTTGAGTAAGTGTACATTTTGGTACTATAATAATAAAGACAAACATGACATTATATTGGTTTTTCATTTAAAGATACATCAAATTGTCTGCCAAAATTATAAGCTCCATCAAATTGGTCCTTTAGTTTAATGTCACAATTTTGCCCAAGTTGGTCCTTGAAGGACGAAACTGATGGTATGCTGTCTTTCATTTTAAGGACCAAATTTGGTACAAGTGGAAGACTAATGTGATGTAGCATATATCTTTGAAGGACCAAAATGGGTGTTACTCTTTTCTTTTACTTTGTTTCAAACTTAGATTGTCATTTTGTTACTTGTTGGTGCTGTTGATTCTTTCAACCTTGAATAATGGATATAGCCTATGATGACATAAATTTATGCAATACCAAGTTGTTAGGATACCAATTTGGCTATTCTATATTATGATGATGTATAACTTTTCTCAAGGTACTTGACAAAAGTTTCGAAGCATGGTCACAATTTGCCAAAAGAGTTTCTGGTGAGTGGGATGGATTTGGAGCAGACTTCAGTAATCAAGGGAAGGCAATTGAACTACCAGAGTCGGTGGTGCCTGAAGCATACCGAGAGTGGGAGGTTAAAGTATTTGATTGGCAGACTCAATGCCCCACTCTTGCTGACCCAGAGGATCATGTTCTTGAATACAGGTCCGTTCAGTTACTTCCTACTGTTGGATGTGAGGCTGATGCTGCGACAGTATACAGTTCTGATGATAGAAAAGTGGGAGGAGAAAACAGTGGAGTTACTGTCTTTGCTTACCAATCCAGTGGCTCTTATGTTGCTCTCTGGCAAAAGACGGGTGAGTTAATAGAGTTGGAGTACTGCCTGATCAATCCTCAAAATTTTGAATCTCGAGTTAGGATTATTCAGCATATCAATGTAATAAATAGTGCAGAGATGGTGCTAAAGGGAATTAGAGTATTTCGTGAGCAGTGGTATGGACCATTCAGAAATGGTGACCAACTGGGAGGTTGTGCTATCCGAGATTCTGCCTTTGCTTCTACCGCACCCATGGCTGCTTCCGAAGTTGCTGGTATCTGGCAGGGATCTAAAACTGTCGCCGCTTTTGGCATTACAAACACTGTGAGTGCGAGGCTCTCTCTTTCCCTTATGTTTTTCATATCTGTGTATTTCTTGTTTCATTGGCTTCATTGACATCTCCTTTCCATTTAACTCCAGGGGATCTTTAGAGAGCTTTTAGAGGACAAAATGCAGAACTCTGTTAGAGATGGAGACAACAACATATTACTTCCTAAGCAACTGTGGTGTTCGCTTAAACAAAACAGGGTTGGGGACACTCAAAGTGAAGTGGGATGGCTTTTAGATCATGGGCAAGCAATCACATCAAGCTGCCTATTCTCAAGCACTGCAAAGCTAAAGGCAAGTTACATATTATGATCTACATGTCTATTGACATAGATAGCCATTGATGATCATAAGGATCCAAACCTCCACTCCCATTAAGAATAAAGAAAGATAAAAAATAAAGGTTTAAATATTTTTTCAACTACCGTAAAATTTCACAATTTCTATTTTAGTCTCCAAAATTTTTAATCGACTTTTAGTCTCCGCAATATTTTTGATCAGCAATTTTAGTCCTATAAAGTCAAAATAAATTGAGGTATTATCGGAATGGTACCAAACTTTGCAGATACACTCTATGTGTTATGATAGAAGTCTTTGCAAAAAATAAGCTCAAAATTTGATTTCTAGGTCCATATTTCTTTTATTTTGTTTATTGAGTTCTTGTCACTTCAATAATTTATATTTATTTCATCTCTTGTTAAAAAATTCTAATATTTTGTGGAGATGTTAAATACCATTAACTGACTGATCAATAAATAACAGAACTGGAACAAATCAAACTAATTGTAATATTTTACATGTCAGCATGAAATGGTTGAAATGCATGCCTATATTGTTTATTTGTTGTCTGGCTCTGACCTAATATTTTGTTGACCATTTAAACTCTTTCATCTATAACATTACCTAACCATAGTCTTCATCTTTTGCAGGAAATATCAATAGCATTAGAAACTAAAGCCTTGGAATATGTATAGTCATAGTGGCAATCCATTTTGATCCAAATTTGTTTACATCCCTAAACGGCAGTACTATCCAAGGTGAAATTCATGTGTAGTATAAATATGATAAATTTGTAGCAGTAATTGGTGTAATTTAACTTATTCATTTTAACTCTTATATATAAGTTTAGTTCAGTTTTTCTTACATCATAGCAAGTTTAAGTCGATTGCCGTACACTGTATTTAAAGGTTTATTTGTACGTTAATTCATATTGCTTGATGATGAATTTAGTGGGTTTAAATATCTTTTTAATCCTTGTCAAAAAAAAAAACTTGAATCCAAATCTAAAATGTCACACCCTCAACTCAAAACATTTTAAAATATGGTGAAGCTAAGGACATTTTTTGTCACAGATTCTGCCAATTGTTTGTTTTTTGTTTTGCTTTTCTTTGGTTGCTTTTCTTTTGCAGAACGAATAGACTGTTGGCCGTTGATATTTATTTGTTACTGGTTTCCTCTTTTTTTTCCCAGCAAAATTATTTATTTGTTCATCTCCCCCGTGTATGGTAAGTGGCATGGTTATTTATTTGTGAATCTGACATGAGTTTTTTTTGTTACAAAATTTTAGGGTGAAAAGATAGCGCGTTCAAGGTAAGAAAAACTTTCGAGCTCTTTAAGAGTTTATAAAGGGAATTGTATTTACCTCACCCCAAGAGGACTAGTTGGGATTTGAATCCCCAGGCCTCCTGAATACAAATTTTGTCATGCTCCACTAAACCAACCTCTTAGAGTTCTCATATAAGTTATTTGAAAGGGTTGATTTTTGTTTATTATGTCCCATTTAAGAAAACAAAAATATAGCAAATCTTTTAGAAAATGGGTTGTGCAACTCGGCCCATTTCTAGAGTGCACTTATGATGGAATTCGTATTGTAAGATTCAACGAGATTCATGATTTGTGAGATTCAGCAGATCAAAATTGAGATTCATGATGAGATTTGTGTGTAAATGAGATTCATATTCCGATGCATATCAATTGTATTTGCTTTCACATAGAATTGAGATGCAAATTGTATGAATTGTAAGATATTGATGATTATGGTGAATGGTCATTCATTTTTCTCTTCTTTTAGGTTTCCTATGAAAACTTTATACAATTTAGCGGAATCGTGTAAAATAATATGGGTATTCTACAAGTTGCAACCGTAAGTCGAGATCAGGAATGGATCAGCCCTTTGAGGTTTGGGGGAAATTGCTTCAACAAAGTTAAATTTTATGTTTTAAATATACTTAATAAAAAAATTAGGCTAAATTGTATTTTTGTTCTTTTATCTTTGACCAAAATTTTAGTTTGGTCATTTATGTTTCAAATCTATGTCAAAGTGGTACTTTATTTATTTATTATTTTATGTTATATTTTGGTTATATATCAAATTATTTTTCATTATTTTTTAATAGAGCAATTTTTGTATGTAGAAATTAGTTTTGGGACCTATTTATAAATTGTTAATGCCTCTTAAGTATTGACAATGGTTGAAAAATTGTAATACAATAGACGAACCTAAGTGAAAAAATTAATTTAGTTCAAAAACCTAGTTACAACTTTTTTTTTTGTTTAGACGTATTTAAAAGTTATCGAATAATTTAGAAATCTAAAGAGTAATTAAATCGAAAAAGGAATCATAATTGACGAGTAAATAAAAAAAGGGAAAAGCATATCACTCACTAATTTTTTATCCAGGGAAATGCTAGATATCATTATTTTTTATTTAGTTAGGCCTTTAGGGAAAGAAAAATAAATAGGGTGACGACCACTACGCATTTGGGGCAAAAATCCGATTGAAAGAACCTGAGACGAAGCTCAAAGTCTCAAACACCTATTATCATGATTTCCTCCGACAAGGTATTCCTCTTATTCTCTCCTTTCTTTTACTCTGCAATCTGTTTTCTCTCTTTTCTTCTTCTTTAAGTCACAATTATTTTTTTTCTGAAAAAATATGCTTCTCCTTTCCGTAAGCTCTGTTTTATTTTTCAGATAACTGCGTTGATCTCGTTATGAGTAACGATATTAATAATTTAATAATTGTACTCCTAATATATTTGAATTCAGCTCCCACCATATGTGTGTATGAATATTTTCATGGCATAGCTTATCTTAAAAGGCAATAAAAAATCCATTTAAATTGATATATTATTTTATTTTGGTATAAAATTGACAGCCACTTCCTTATTTATTTGTGTGTTGACACATTGTCTGCCAAAATTATAAGCTCCATCAAATTGGTCCTTTAATGTTGCCCAAGTTAGTCCTTGAAGGATGAAACTGATGGTATTTTGTCTTTGATTTTAAGGACCAAATTTGGCATAAGCGCCAAAATGGGTGTTACTCTTTGTTTTTTCTCTGTAAACTGAATTGTAGATTGTGATTCTGTAACTTGTTGGTGGTGCTGTTGATTTTTTCCACCTTGGATAATGGTCAATGGATATAGCCTATGATGACATAAATTTATACTTCCATGGTCTGGCTTAGATCTCATGCAATACTAGGTAGTTAGGTTACCAATTTGTCTTATTGCATATTAAGGTACTTGACAAAAAATTCGAAGTATGGTCACAATTTGCCAAAAGAGTATCTGGTGAATGGGATGGACATGGAGCAGACTTCACTAATCAAGGGAAGGCAATTGAACTACCAGAATTGGTGGTGCCTGAAGCATACAGGGAGTGGGAGGTTAAAGTATTTGATTGGCAGACTCAATGCCCCACTCTTGCTGACCTAGAGGATCATGTTCTTGAATACAAGTCCATTCAGTTTTATCCTACTGTTGGATGCGAGGCTGATGGTCCTATAGTATACAGTTCGGCTGATCGAAAAGTGGGAGGAGAAAACAATGGAGTTACTGCCTTTGCTTACCAAGCAGGTGGCTCTTACATTGCTCTCTGGCAAAAGAAGGGTGACTTAATAGAGTTGGAGTACTGCTTGATCAATCCTCAAAAATCTGAATCTCGAGTTAGGATTATTCAGCTTATCAGTGTAATAAATAATGCTGAGATGGTGTTACAGGGTATTAGAGTATATCGCGAGCAGTGGTATGGACCATTCAGAAATGGTGACCAACTGGGAAGTTGTGCTCTCCGAGATTCTTCCTTTGCTTCTACTGCACCCATGGCTGCTTCAGAAGTTGCTGGTATCTGGCAGGGATCTAAAACCGTTGCCGCTTTTGGCACTACAAACACTGTGAGTGCAAGGATCTTTGTTTCCCTTATGTTTATCATATCTTTGTATTTCTTGTTTTATTGGCCTCATTGACATCTCTTTTCCATTTAACTTCAGGAGATTTTTAGAGAGCTTTTAGATGATAAAATGCAGAACTCTGTTAGAGATGGAGACAACAACATATTACTTCCTAAATGGGAAGTTGTGCTCTCCGAGATTCTTCCTTTGCTTCTACTGCACCCATGGCTGCTTCAGAAGTTGCTGGTATCTGGCAGGGATCTAAAACCGTTGCCGCTTTTGGCACTACAAACACTGTGAGTGCAAGGATCTTTGTTTCCCTTATGTTTATCATATCTTTGTATTTCTTGTTTTATTGGCCTCATTGACATCTCTTTTCCATTTAACTTCAGGAGATTTTTAGAGAGCTTTTAGATGACAAAATGCAGAACTCTGTTAGAGATGGAGACAACAACATATTACTTCCTAAACAACTATGGTGTTGGCTTAAACAAAACAAAGATGTGGAAACTCGAAGTGAGGTGGGATGGCTTTTAGATCATGGGCAGGCAATCACAGCAAGCTGCTTATTCTCAAGCACTGCAAAGCTGAAGGCAAGTTACATATTATGATCTACATGTTTGTTGACATAGATAGTCACTGACGATCATCAGGATCCAAATCTCCACTCCCACTTAGAAAAAAGAGAGATAAAAAATAAATATATAAATTTCAGTTAACTTTAATAATGGGCCTCTGTGTGCAAGCAGATTTTCAGTTCTTTGGTTTATGTTAAGTCTAGGAACCTTGGAGAGAGATACAGAACTACACATTTCACTGATATGGACTGGTAAAATGAAGAAGATAAAAACGTACATCTACAATATCTATATGCAGAGAGGTTATTAACTAGCTAAAATAGAAAACAAACTAACTGTTTAATACCATTAACTGACTGATCAATAAATATTAGGATTGAAATTAATCAAACTAATTTTAATATTTATTGAAATGTATGCGGCTTGCCTATATTGTTTATTTGTTGTCTGGCTCCAACCTTTTTGTTGACCATTTAAATTGTTTCATCTATAACAACCATTCTCTTTATCTTTGGCAGGAAATATCAATATCATTAGAAAGTAGAAACTAAAGCTTTGGAATATGTATAGTCATATTGGCAATCCATTTTGATTCAAGTTTGTTTACATCCCTAAACGGCAGTATATCCAAGGTGAAATTCATGTATAGTATTGTTCTGTACCTTGCAGTGTTGTAGAGACTGCAGCTACTTTCTGACGTCCGAGTGATGCGTTAAGGTGATCCCGGATGGGGTACCTGCGATGCCACTCCGATGCTCAAGTCAGTATTGAGAACAGTAGAGTAGTATAGCAAGGAATGAAAATGTATCTATTTTTGGCAATGTATGTGAATATTTATAGGGATCCGTGCCAGCTTTGAGCCGTTGAATCGATCGGGTGAATCTGAGCCGTTGAGACTTGATAGTCATAAATGGGTTGATTTATTATAGATATGGATCCACTTTATTGGCCTTATCCATGTCTAATTGTTGGGATGTGCCTCGTGGCTCGTTCCAGAACAAGGATAAATATGATAAATTTGTAGTAGTAATTGGTCTTATTTAACTTGTTCATTTTAACTTTTGTATATAAGTTCAGTTCAGTTTTTCTTACATCGTAGCAAGTTTAAGTCGATTGCCGTACACTGTATTTAAAGGTTTATTTGTACATTGATTTATATCGCATGCTGATGAATTTAGTGGGTTTAAAATATGGTGAAGCTAAGGACATTTTGTCACAGATTCCGCGAATTGTCTGTTTTTTTTTTACATGATAAACTGACTGTAGGTAGGTGTCTATTTAGGGTTTAGCTTTACCTCCTTTTCTTCATGTTTTTAAGGGTTTTTGGTCACTGAATAATCCATTTGCAATACAAGTCTTAGTTGAAGGCAGCCAAGTCAATCTTCACTTCTCTGCCCACCTCCATAAACTTTGAGGAATAATGAGTGCAGGGGTGTTTAGGGATTGATGATTTATCTGTAAGGCTTAGCAGATATTTTTTGTGGCTGGCTACTTGGGTTTGAACTTGAAATCGCCACTTTAAGTCTGAGTTTACGAGTGGTGCAGACCAAATAAAACATTTGATCGATTTAGAATGAAAAACTATTCGATTTGCTTTATGTGATTTTATTTCTTAATCACTCAATTGATTTGAATTTAAAATGAAATAGTACTATTCAATTCTATTCAAAATTAATTTGAATTATCGGTACCAAATTCAAAAACTATTAATGGAGTAAACTAATATAGGTTCTTTTACATAATCAAATTTTATATTTTACAAAATCTTTTATAAATATATTTATCTATCGCTTCATCTCCATTTCCTTCCTTGTTTTCTTTGTACAAACTTCTCTCTCAACTTTATCTCTTTATTTGTTTTATCAATGTTTCTTTCTTCTCGCACATATAATTTATGCAACAAATAAAGTACTGCAATAGGTGATTTGAGTTGAGTACCATAAATGATGAGATGCTATATTTAATATATAGTTATTTCTAAAAAGGTACTAATAGATAAAATACTGAATAACACTTTTGGTTATTTATCTTTGTTTTAGGATTTATTTTGGTCAATTATCTTTTTTTCCGGTTTGGTCCCACATCTTTTATTTTCGTTTCATTTTGGTCACTGCCGTCAATTGTAGCTAACGTATGCCACGCTGGCGGTTAATTACTGACGTGGCATCTTAAATGTCAAACTAAGCTGGATTATAATTTAATGACGTGGCATTTTCATTTGTTTAAATCAGAAACAAATTAACAAAAACAAAAAAAATAAGAAGAAAGAACATTTGTCTCTCAAAAACGGATCTCGAAGAAGAAAGAACATCTATCTACTCTAATATAATAAAGCAATCTACTCTAATATAATAAAGCAATGTGTTAGCAAAAAGCCATTTTTAATCATCCTACAAACTTGACACGTGTCCATTTTTATGGGTAGATAAGTCATTTATCTGCTAAATGACAAAAATTGGGCAACTTTTGCAGAAAAAGCAGACATATACAAATGGGTTAGCTTTTACAGAAAACTACTTACGCGACAAAAAGCGCGTCAGCTTTTGTGCTGACAAATAAAAAAAAAACCATAGAAAAAATGGGCAACAGAAAAAAGAGAGGGACGGAGAAAAAAACGGTTGCATGAGTACATAGAGAGAGAGAGTGGATTCTACTATTTAAAATTAACTTTTTAAATAATAAAATAACTTTCAAAAAAATAAAAATTTATAATCACTAATAACTTTTTCAAAAGATTTGATTTTTCAGAAGTTAACTTTCAATTTAAAATTAACTTTTGAGAAGTTAATTTTAAATTGAAATAACTTTTGAAATCTTCCTATGATTGCATAGAGGTGAGTTAATAACTTTTACAAAAAAAATTGAAATTTCAAATTTTTCTAAAATATTAAATTATTACTATTGTCTGCAATATACTAAAACTACTTAAATTAATAAATTTAACCACTAATAATTGTCAAAAAAATTTTACTAAAATCAAAAATTTCAAAATAATTTTTTTAAATAACTTAATAATTTATTTCAAATGATTAAATTAATACTAAATAATGTAGAATTTACTATTTAACCACTAAAAATTGTCAAAAAGAATTTACTACTTAAACAAATCAATTTAACCACTAAAAATTGTCAAAAAAAACTTAACCACTATCAAAAATTCTAAAATAATGTTTTTAAAATAATTTAATTAAAATTATAAAATTAATATTAATTTATCTAGAACAATAAATATAAACAAGTGGCAATGTGAGAGGCAACGGAAGATGCAATAGGAGAGGCAATGGGAGAGGCAACGGGAGTGGCAACGAGAGCGGTAATGGGAGCGGCAACGGATGTGCATATCTTATATTCCTTTTCTTTTTGATTTTTACTCCATTGTTAAGATTAGAATAAGATACTGACTTTTTTTATTTTTTACAACACAAGTATTTTAACCAATTTGAAAAATTGCTTTTTTATTTGACTTTTTTTTGTTTATTAAATTTTCTATTTTTTAAAGTATTTATAAGTTAATAGGAAATTATAACAAATACCGGTCGGTTTAAAAAAAACATAACCAAATCTGAACGAAATATGATTTCTCAAAATTTGATTTTTCAGAATTATGGGAAGAAGGCTATTAGAACTTCTTAATCCATACTTCTCAGTTCACTCGTTTTCTCTCCGTATACCCCCTTCTTCATTTTCTCTGCGTATACCCCCTTCTTAATCTAGATCTCTTAGATATTCATATATCATAGCTGGATTAGAACGAAATGAATAACCAAATCTGAACGAAAAAAAATAACCAGATGAAGATGAAGAAACGAAAAAAATAATCCAGATCTCTTAGATCTTCATTTTCTAGATCTGGGTTTTCTGGGTTTTTCTCAGATTTAGAAACGAAATCTGAACGAAATCTGAAGATGAAGAAACAAATCTGAAGATGAACAAAATCTGAACGAAATCACTAAGAAAGAAGAAACAAATCTGAAGATGAAGACGAAGAAGATCTGAAAAAACGAGATGAAGAAAAAATCTGAGAAAAAAAAAGAAGTTCAGAAAAAATGGGTTAATTTTTGCGTTTTGTTTTTTTAAAATTTAAAAAACTTAAATACCGATGTGTAAAATGATTTAGAATTAAATAAAACATTTATTTGCCACCTTATTTAATGAATGTCACGTCATACATGATACTTAAGATGCCACGTCAGCAGTTAACTGCCAGCGTGACGTTTGTTAGCTTTAATTGACAGCACAGATCAAAATGAAACGAAAATGAAAGATGAGAGACCAAAATGGACAAAAAAAAGGACCAAAATTAAAACCTAGAGCAAAGATAAAGGGTGCTATTTAGCGTAGTTAAAATTAGGCTCAAATATATGTTCAGCCCCTGCAAATATAGCCAAAATCCAGTTAAGCCCCTGTTAAAAAAATAATTTAAAATGACCATTGTAAATATTAAATGTTTGTGGTTAAGCCCCTCGATCAATTTTTCATCAAAAAAAGTTAAACATATAATATTTATAGGGGTCATTTTAAAATTTTTAATATCTACAAGGGCTTAAATGGATTATGGTCATATTTACAGGGGTTGAACATTTTAAAATTTTTAATATTTACAGCGGCTTAAATGGATTATGGCCATATTTGCAGGGTCTGAACATATATTTTTACCCTCTACAAATATAGAAAATTGACCGAGGGGCTTAACCGCAAACATTTAATATTTATAAGGGTCTTTTTAAAAAAAAAATTACAGGGGGCTTAAATGAATTTTAACCATATTTGCAGGGGCTTAACATATATTTAAGCCTTAAAATTATACTAAATTGCACAATACGTTGGTGGTGAAAGAAGATCAAAAGATGAAAGATGAAGACTGAGATAGGGAGAACTAGGCGAGAGAGGATTGAAGAAGGAAAAAATGAGAGTGAGGGAGATGGAAATCGTACAACTGCGTGTTGAATGGTTGGATTTGCTGTGTGGTGCTAGATATTTGGTTAAAACAAAGTAATTATAGTCGAATTAAAAATATATGGGAGATTCCAAATAATAACTTTATTTTTTCCTTTTTTTGTGTTTTCAGTTTTAACTGAAATTACTCAAGTGAGCACTTTTTTCCATTTTAAATTTTAACCTTAATACTTGTCATTAAAGTATTTTGCAATGTTAATATTGTTCAACTACCTAACAATTGTAATATGCATAATACTATATATTTTTTTATAATGATATCCCGTCAGGTAAGATCTGGTATAAATAAAAACAAAGTCGTATGCTTATAAAATATAATTATAGTTTTTCAACTAATTTTTCAACTACTAAAATAAGATGTAATAAAATATATTAAATTTATAATTCGTGGTCACTAATTTCTGCAAGGCGAGAAGGGTGTTTTGGTAAAAGGGGGTGTACACGAGCTTTGAGGGATTTATAAATAGCGTGGTCACTACGCATTTGGGACAAAAATCCGATTGGTAGAACTCCGACGAAGCCAAGCTCAAACACCTATTATCATGGTTTCCTCCGACAAGGTATTCCTCTCAGTCTCTCCTTTCTTTTACTCTGATATCTGTTTTTGTTTCTTTTTCCTTATTCCTGAAACAATATTCCTCCTGTGTAACAGTGTAAGCTCTATTTCTTTAATTTCTTTCAGATAAAAACTGCGTTGATTTCGTTATGAATAACGATATTAATAATTGTAGCCCAAGATACTTGAATTCAGCTTCCACCGTATGTGTGTATAGATATTTTGAAGTTTCGTTGAGAAATTACCAGTTATTGGTCTTTTAATTTTTGAACCTAATTTATCAAACCCCAAAATCAACGGTTGAGCATTTGACGACTTCATAGTTTGTTGTTATGCATGACAAGTATTTTATTAAAATCTTAAAGTTAATTTTTCAATCGACGATTATCATTTACTCTGTCCTCAAAATTGCAGCCCCTCTTTTTAGAAGAGTTGAAGCCACTCTTGTTTATGATTTTATGTCTAATTTATAAGGAAAAAAAATGCATTTTTAGGTTTATTGAATAACTAATGTATTTGGTCTATATTATAGACCAGATACATCATTTATTCAACGAACTTAGTGAGTGCATTTTTTTGCTTATAAATGAGACTGGAGCTAGTATGTGTTCAAATAACCACTCAGTTATATGTGTACTATTATTGCTGTTGCATTTTGGGTTGTTGAAAGGTGGCATAACTAAGAGGAATCATTTTTTCATGTCATTATTCACAGGATCCCCGAGAGGAAGTCATTCAAGCATGGTATATGGATGATAGCAATGAAGATCAAAGACTTCCCCACCACAAAGAACCCAAGGAGTTTGTCTCATTGGATCAACTTGCTGGTAAGTTTCTTGCTGCATGTGTCCATTATATTCATGTGCAGATTGTGTGGTTGGCACTTACATATGTTCTTGGCTCATGTTAACATTACAGAACTTGGAGTCCTTAGTTGGAAGTTAGATGCTGATAACCATGAAACGGACCCAGAGCTGAAAAAGATTCGCGAAGAACGGGGTTACAACTACATGGTTAGTTATAATAATGTTTCATTATCATCGTTTAGAATTAACACCTCCTCTACTCAAAATAAATAAATGTAGAGAAATATCAACAATATGCAAAGGCATCGCTGGCTTTATTACGTGTGATATTAAGAACTTTTTATAGGAAGTTTAAGGTTCTGTTTACTTTCTGAAAACATTCCTATATTCGGTTTCAATCTAGTAAGTGGAATAATGATTCCTAGTGCCTATGAATATTGAAAACAATGTCATTAGTGAGACATAGAGAAGATGAAAGGCTAGCTAGTGAGGATACATATTTTGAAAACAATAAAAACAGTGCTTTTAGCATTTTCAAAATTTCTAGAAATACTGGACGTGTTTTCAAAAGTTGTAAATGAAGATATGAGGAAAATACTGAATCGGCTTTCTGCAGGATGTTTGTGAGGTCTGCCCAGAAAAATTGCCAAATTATGAACAGAAGATCAAAAATTTCTTCGAAGAGCATCTTCACACTGATGAGGAGATCCGCTTTTGTGCTGCTGGAAGTGGTATGAGCAATTTTATTTTGCTTTGATCTGATTTTCCCAATACTTTCCGACCCTCCTAACTTGCTAAATATTTCCCGTTTTTCTTTAGGTTATTTTGATGTCCGCGATCGCAATGATGGTTGGATCCGAGTATGGGTGAAAAAAGGAGGAATGATCATTTTACCTGCTGGAATTTACCATCGCTTCACTCTAGATGAGAACAATTATATTAAGGTATTCATTGCATATTAAAAATTGTGGAGGCACTACTTTTTCATGTTGTTAATAGGAAAGCACTATATCCCTCAGCTTCGCATTTTCCTTTTTCAGTCTGTCCCATTTTTTGGGATTTTTAGGTTTGAAGTTGGCTCTTTGATTACTTTACTACTTTGTCCTAGCACCTGTGCCCTTTTTGGAAGGATTTTTGTACACCCAATCTTTGTTTTGTATCCTTTTTAAAAACAGAAACATGTGATATTGCAAAAATGTTGTTTAGTTGTATTCTTGTAAGATATGTTAAGAAGATGGTGTAACTTGAAATGCGACATCTTGCACTCATATTTTTGTTATCTTTTAGCAATTGATGTGCATTTTCAAAACTTCTCTTTTTAGCTTGACGTTGCTGAGATGAATCTACTCTGTAAGTGCTTCTTACTTGATTATAATTATGCAGGCTTTGCGATTTTTTGTTGGTGAACCAGTTTGGACTCCATACAATCGCCCACATGACCATCTCCCTGCAAGGTATGATTTAACAAGTTTAGTAGCTCACGGAACTTTCAGAAGCTTTTTTTGTCAAACCTCACATTGTCTGTGATTCCAATGTGCAGAGAGGAATATATCAAGACTTTTGTAGGAAAGAATGCCGCCAACCATACTGTTGATGCTGCTGCGTAAGATTTGATCCTGCTTGGTTATAGTTTGGGATGAAAAGGAACTTTTGATTACTAAAATGAACTCTGGGAAAAATAATTGTCTTTTTAGTAAAGAGGCATCTCTTTTATGTTGTGGTATGTAAGTAAACCTTTTAAGCCTTGATGTTATTATATCCATGCTAGTGTGTTTGCGGCTCTGTATAAAGATCACATTACAAATATTATATTATCAGAACTGGGGACAGAATTAACATATACTTAGATATAATGTCAATGTTAATGTATTATTATGTGCGTGCTGTTTTTGCTGCATTTGAGTTTCTTAGATACAACAAGTAGATTCAGACAGGATAAAATAACCTAATTCACTAATCCGCATATGTATTGATGCATTCTTCTCTGAATCATTTATGCTTGTGTTGAGATCCTCTTAGTTTCCGAAGAGAAATGAAGATTTTTAATTTTGGGTGCACACATTCCAAAAATAGAAAATACTTCATTCAGTCTAAAGCATAAAGCTAAAATTTAGCCTTTATTTCAAAAACAATATTTTCATTATTCTCCTAATTAATTACACTTGTGTATGGTATCTCGTGAACATAAGGGCACTTCATATGACATTTGTTTATGAAAATGCCATTAGAGCAATATATCTTCAATGCTTGCTGTCACCTCTCCGCTAACATCTCTCAAGAATTTTTTTGCCTGACTTAACTTATACTCCCTCCGTTTTAAAACTTTAGTAATTTTGGCTTTTTAGTTTGGCCCAAAATAATTGATACTTTTATAAATTTAAAGTACAACTTATCAAATTTTTCCTAATATACCTTTTATGTTTATTGAGTCATTTAGAGTCTGAATGTATGAATTAATTGTTCTAATATTCTTTTATTTTGACTTTAATAATTTGAAGATAACTACAAAGGAAGTATTTTAATACTTAGCTAACACAAATGGATAATACCTTAATTTGTGTCTAACAAGTTAAAAGTACTAAAGTTTTGAAATCGAAAAAATAATCAATATTAAATATCTATAGGAAGCTTTTTTTGAGCCTCTAGGAAGCTCCACATAATTTTCATTTATTTTCCAACTTATATCTCAAGATTATTTTTTGCTTAATTAATGTTCACTCAACCTTTTTGACATTCAATTTTTAAAATCAAATTTCATTTTATCAATAATTAAAAATCACAATATATTTTTAGTTCACTTTTCTAAACCCCAAAGTATTATATTAATATTCAAAGTAATATATTTATTCATTATTTAAAACAATTATAAACATTAAAAAGATGTTAAATTCAATTTATAAATTATTAAACGAAAATACTACATTCTCTATAGACTTCTTTTCTTTTCTCACTAAAAAACTAAATTCTATGTCTATATTGTGAACTTTTGTAGACCAAATTTATTCATCTAATTTTCACAAGGAACTTTTATAATTATTAAAAAAATTATCTATATATAAATATATATCTATATAATATTCTTTTAAAAAAAATTAGAGCTTTTATACAAAGATATATAAGTTGTTGATATCAATTATGTATTTTTAAAATATAGTATTATATAAATATAACGTTTCATTTTTTATATGCAAAAATTATTTATTTTGGGCATATTCTTATTTAGTGTATGCAATTTTTAATATAAATGATTGTTGTAACACCCCGATAATTTCTAACTTGTAGAAACTACCGAAATGCACTACTGGCATACATCAAAGTGACTTTCCTTCCAAAATATTGAACACATACTAAACTTCGATGACTTACTCATCAAACGTACTTACATAACTGAACAGAATATAAATAAAGTCGGATGGTCCTTACACCCTCAACTAGTGTTCAATACTCAAAAACCGAAAGTCTGCGGAAGCGATTTACAACTTGAAAGACATAAGTCGTACAATCGAATAGTCTTAAGATACTGAATAGAAATACAGAAATACAAAGGAAACTGAAATACAAGACATAATGAAACAAAGATAGCGGCCGCTCCTCAAGCGTCTCCATAGCCGTGCCTCACGGTCTTCAACTTTCCCTGCTTAACTGAAAAACAACAACAATGGATTGGGTGAGACAACTTGTCTCAGTGAGTTCTATCGCGACCCCTTACTAATTCTCTCGGTTCAATTATGCTTGATTCATTATACTTAACTCATAAATCATAGTCCTCAAAATTGACTATGTGGCTAACTAACTAAACGTTGTCCTCATAACCCTCAAGCCGGTTACAAGACACAACACTAACTAAAGTTATAGCGTGTCACCGGTCACTTGGCATAATAAGCTTCCGGTGAACCCGTCCCCACTAATCGGCTGGGTCCCTAACGGGGCCTAGGTTCATAAGGCTCATGACTGCCTCTCCCCTAGCACACTAAACTAAATAGGGTCGTCACCCCGACTAAAGATATATATGAAGATATACCTGAACTGAACTCAACAATGAACTTAAACATAGCAATAACATAACAATAAACTGAACTGAACATAATCTTATTATTAACATTAGGTGATCTAATTACTAACTTATTCTTATAATTAAGTAATCTCACATGGCTTACTAAGGTTCTTAACTTAGCTTACACTAATTATCCAGCTAGTCCAAACATAATACATCAATCACACTTAGCATAATCATAACATAATAATCGGTCTCATAACATGAACTTAGCTTAGGCATAACAATCTCATAATTAGGGTTATATCCCCAAGAGCGAGTTAGAATCAATCAAACAATGGTATTAATAGGGCCACATCATCACAGTTGGCTGAGAAGGAGATCGGAAGAGGTTTGGAACCGAAAGGAGCGACGAAACGGAATTTAGGAGTACGATACCCAAAGGGGGCGCACAATCCATGCCCAGGGGCGCACGATCCGTGCGTCCTGTTACTTTTCTCAAATTGGCAACCAGAAGGGGACGCACGATCCGTGCCCAGGGGCGCACGGTCCGTGCGTCCTGTGAACTCAGAATAATGTCCTCTTTCATTCCGTTTCGCTTTCCGATCGTTTCTAATCCGTAACCCGATCGACACCCAACCTTCAAACAGAATTTATACACATAATTCCAGACACAATCCAATCATCACAATCCACATATCAATCATGCAATTCAATCACAATTTCAGTCCAACGATCAAACGACTCCATGACTTAGAACGATATTTTCGCAATCGATTCGACACCGGTTTTTCATAAAACGCGAAGCTCAATATCAGAACATGACACACATGACCATAACATCCTAGTGAGTATAGAACTCACCTCTTTTGCGACGACAACCACACCGAAACCTCACGAATACGGATGAACGAAGAATCACGAACTCGCCCGGACTCGCTCCAACTTATTCCCAACTGAAAACCCAGCTACAATTCTTCCTCCTAATGCTTGAACTAAGTCCTAGTACTGAGTTTTAAGCTTCTGTTACAGCATGCAATGCTAGTAGACACCTTTTTCACCATTTGAGCTTGGGATTTCATAGATGGTGATTTTGGGATAGAGGAGAGTGATGACTTCGAATTTAGTATTAATGGAAAGGGGATGGAAAGCTGATTCTAATGGTGGGGATAGATCACACATGCATTGGCTCTTTGGGAAATCCTCTTCTCCTCTCCTTCCCACGTCTCACCCTCTCTTCCTCTCCTCTCAACCTTGCTGTTTTTCTGAAAAATGAAAGATGAAGTGTGTGTGTCTCACTTGGTCCAGCTGAGAGGGGTTGTATATAGGATATAGGGAAAAGACATTTTCGCCCTTCACTTACTAACTCTATTCCCTATGACTCCTTTCCACTCTAATTACTCTAACTTGACACAATTAATTACCAATCACACACAATTGAGTAATAAATCAACCAAGCAAAAATTCCATTTTATTTTCAATAGACTTAACAAATCAATTCACGCCAAATAATTTAAATAGCGAAAATTGGGGATATTACAATTGTCAATATTTTTTATGACCTAAATTATTGAAAATAAAATTTTACAAAACTTCAATATATTTAGTAATAATAAATTTCATTCTATTTAATATGAGCATGAATTTTAAAAGTAGAGACATGTGAGTGAGTATGGCAAATTACATATGTAATAATCAAAACGTGTTTAAAAGAGACTTACATATGTAATGTGCCTCTTACATTTGCTTTTCTCTTATAATGTTTTTCTATTTTTATTTTCTTCTTCCAAATTTCTGTTACAATCTCTAATTAAATATTATTATTACATTAAGTATGGATGCATGAGTTTTAAAAAAACAAGTTAATAGTTGTGTATGATAAAACATAAATCATAGAAATTAGAAATTCGTTACTCTTTATTTCTTTGTTTCTTCACCAACTAATAATTCATAAATATTAATTAAAACAAAAACTTAAACTCAAAATAAGTCTATATATATATATATATATATATATATATATATATATATATATATATAGATTTAATACGAAACATGGAAAGAGAAAACAATCAAAAATTTATTCTTTATTTTCATGCTTATCAACAAAGAAAATTCCTTATTTTCATTCTTCATAATAATATGAAGAAGTGTATGACCATTATTCACAATATGTAACAAAATATTTATTTTAGTATAATGATTTTTTTTTATAAAACTTATAATCTAAATAACCTAAATGAACCGTAAATGCATAAAATTTGTAAACAAATTGCAACATATAAATCTGAAGCTTTATTTGTTGTTTTTACCTGAAACACTATTCTTATTTTTAATTAACGATCTTAGACTTGAATTCGTAAAGAAAAACATTAAATAGAATACTATAATGAAAGCATTAGTTTTAAGGGAACGATTTACTTCACAAATGCATTAGAATGCACTATATTGTAGTGAGATTAATTAACACATTTTTTTTATTTGAGTGAGTTTTGTAACTTACATAAACATGATAATAGTTGAAGAAAATGAAGTTTTTCATGTGTTTTACCCTTTTTGTGGAATAAGGAAGCTTCCTAGAAGTGACACCTAAGGTAGTCTCTTTCCTAGAAGTGACACCAAAGGTTATGAAGACTTAAGGAACATAAGCAAATCATTTAGATCTAGCTAGCACATCATACAATTTAAAAAAAAAACTATTAAAATAATTGTTTTTCTAAAGAAAAATATTAAAATATACATGATTTCTCAATGTGTGTAACTTTACAAAAAAATGTTGTCTCCATTGCATGATTTACTAACTAATCCAAATTTATCTTTCTGACTCTTTGTCAGCTTCAAAACTGTCAAGAACATGAAATCATTTACCCTTTTTGTGCATTCTACATCTTCTCGTGAAACTTGCTCCTTTCTTCTACTTCTTTTTCATTACGAATTTTTTTGACAAAATCTCTCCCCTCACCATCCAAAATTGTCTCCTTTAAATAGCCATTTCTTGCTATAATTGACTAAAACTCTACCCCTTCCACTCATATTCTACTAAATCATGAGTTTATTGTCAATTAAAGTAATAATTCATATGAATGTGAACCCCCCATCAATGCGTAATTGTTACATAAAAAATATTTTAAAGGTCAAATAATTATTTCTTATTTCAAAAATATATTTATTTTGACTAAAAAGGAACATAATGTGCATTGTAATATTTTGAATTCATTTAAACTGTCAAATAAATTTATTCAACTAATTTAGGTTTTCACCAATTCTAATAATAATATAATTTCTTTGTAAATAAATATAAAAATTTGAGAATGAATTTTTATTAATATTTATAAAACAATAAATAGTAATTAATATAAAAAAATGAAAGTTCATTTTAGAATTCATAATTAATTCATAAGTGTCAATAGTCGAGAATGAATAGTAATTAATACAAAAAAAAGAAACGTCCATTTTTTACATTTAATAGTATATTAAAAATTAAAATCAAAGTCTCATTTATATAAAAATTACAATTAAATATAAATATAAATATAAATAAATATAATGAAAAGGTTTAAAATTAAAGTATTTCTTATGTGTAAAATATAAATAAATAAATATTAGATTAGATAAAAAAATTATGATAAGCACTATATATGTATATATTAAATCTCATTCATGGTAACCAAAGAAATAAAATAAAATAGCATTAGGTGAAGATATTCCGAAACAAACAAAATAATGAGATAAAAATATTTTATGTCAATTTCTTGCTATAATTGACTAAAACTCTACATCTTTCACTCATATTCTACTAACTCATGAGTTTATTATCAATTAAAGGAATAATTCATATGAAGGTGAAACTTGTAACATCCCCTAATTAGCTAATTTAATTTATTTAAATTAGCAAAGAGGTTAAGGTGAATTATTAGCTAAATGAAATATTTAGCACAAGAGGTTATCATGAAATGATTAGTTGGCAAACATTGCTAAATTATGTGATGTTGAATTAAATAAAAGATTGTACTCATGCATAATTAAAATGTTATGTTAAGTTAAAAAGAATTTGGCTAAGTTCATTAGATTAGGCCATATCATAATATAGGAAGTAATCAAGTTGTTGAAGGGTACAATAGTCTTTGTACATGATTAAATGAGGGACATTATTGTCAATTCCTAGTGAGTGAGTCAGCTGGTCACCCCAAGACCAGCCAACACCACACACCCAGCCTCACTTCACCAATTCCAGAAAAAAGAAAATTTTGAGAGAGGAGAGTTGCGAGAGAGAGGAAGAGAATGAGAGGGAAGAAGAAATCCAGGATCTTGATGCATGTCTCGATTTCCCCCATCATCATAATCAGTTTCTCCTCCTCTATCCATTGATACAATTTTTGTGACCTAACCTCCTCCCAAACTCAGATTCACCATTGTCATCCCTTTGAAGCTCCAAGCTCAAAAATGGAGTCCTAAAGGTTTGCATGTCTTAATAGAGCCCCACATTCAGTCCTAAGACCTATCTTCTTTTGCCAAAAACCTATTTGAAGTTCAATTGAGCAGCTGGGGTTTTGGTTAAGTGGCTGTCCAAGCGATCGAATATCGGAGTTCGTTGTTGGAGAGGATTCGGGGCGAGTTCGTGACATTTCGGAGCGGTCGAGTTCACGGGGTTTCGTTGTTTGTGATTTTCATCACAATACGGTGAGTTCTATACTCACTTAGGGACGTTTTTGATATCGAGTCATAATGTTTTCTGAAATGATAGGTTAAAATCCGCTTTTCGAAAAAGTAGACGAAACCGCTTTTATCGAAAAACCGTTAATTGTAAATTGTTCGAATTGATGGAATTGTTGATTGATGTTGTGATGATATGTATTGATTGATTGTTTATCGCTTTCGCTGGTCTGGAATAATTGCTCGCTATGCTTGTTTTAAGTCTCGGATATCCTAGAAAGTCTCGGTATCGGATTGAAAGCGGAACGGAACAAAATCGCATTTCGAAAACCTGTTTTCTGAACTATCTGGAAGCCATTGCGTCGCGACCCGTTCCCATCACGTCGCGACCCTTTGTAAAATTGCAACGAAAATGTTTCTGTCACTTTTCGCGTCGCGACGGAACCTGTTCGCGTCGCGACGCTGTGTAAATTTCAGCAAAACTTGTCGATTTTGTTTTCGCGATAACTTTTGATCCGGTAATCTGATTGAAGTGTTTTCAGTTGCGTTTTGAAGCTTATTGAAAGGTATACTCAGAGGTGCAATTCAAACTATAAAATGCCCTGTTTTGAAAGTTAAGAATGTTGGGAAAAACCGTACATTAGTGGAACGCGAGTGTACACATGTCAATTCAGACAAGACAAGATAAGAAATGTTTAATTCAAAGACAAGATACCTTCCCTTGAGGAAGGATAGACGGTACATGAATGAAAATGATAAAACGGCCCAATGCGGGTACATTTATATAAAATATATAAATTGAGGTCAAGGGTGACGACCCTTAGAGGATTGGCATACTAGGGGAGGGGAAGTCATGAGCCCCAAAACCTAGACTCAAAAGGTTTCACCCACTAGAAATAGCGGGATGAGTTCACCAAAAGCCAAAGAAGTGCCTAAGAATAGGTAGGCTTGAGGTGTTATGCTAGAATGATAAATGAAAAGGAAAGGTAATGCGTAGTCGCTTAGTGGGGCTACAAATTACAAGAGGTAAAATACATTGTCCACATGGTTGCTTAGTAGGACCATGAGTTCACAAGTAAAGAATAATGAACCGCTAGAGTTAGTAAGGGGTCTCGATAGGACTCACTGAGATAATGTTTATCTCACCCTTCATATTTGTGGTTTTTACAGAGAAACAGGGGAAAGCAAAGGCGACGAAGCACGGTTAGCCGGTGCGACTCTTGGAGTCTTTGAGGATTGAGTTTCATGTTTAGGCCTTGTCCCATTTACTGTTTCTATGTCATCGATTATATAACTATCATGTATCAGTTGTAAATCGTTTCCGCTACTTTATGTTTTGAGTATTGAACACCAGGATTGTATAAGCCTTAAGTTATGGAACTTGAGCATTTTCAGGAAGTTAATGAGGTTCAGAGGACCATTTGATATGTATTATCGAAAATTTTAGTTGTGTTCAATATTTCAATAACAGGAAGTCACTCTGATGTATGCCATTTTGTGCATTTCGGTAATTCTGCATGTTAGAATTTATCGGGGTGTTACAAAACTTCTCCTTTTCAACGCATAATAGTTATATTAAAAAGAATTTTAAAAGTCATCTATATATTATTTTTAATTAAAAAAGAAATATATTTGTATTGGAATATTTCAAATTAATCCAAACAATTATAATTAGTAAATATATATTATTGAACTAAATTTAGATTTTTACCAATTCTAATAATAATATAATTTCTTTGTAAATAAATATATACTTTCAAAAACTATTTTGAGATTTATGCTTTTAAAAATGGCAAGAAAACAACTCTACCTCTTCTACTCATTTCATACTAATTTCTGAGTTTATTAGCAATAAAAGAAATGATTCATATTCTTAAAAAAAATAATTCATATAACGTTAAATAATGAATAACCGTTAGAATAAATATAATGTTAATAGTTCACTAACTATTTTATATTTCAAAGACAGTTTTAGATTAAATTTAATGAAACATATATTATATTATATTATATTATTTTTAAATATATTGTTAATTGTTATTATAATTTCAGTAATTTTCATGAGAAATTAGAAAATATCATTTTCATAAAAATATAAAAATAGTTAAATGATATTTCACTATGAGTATCATTTAATAAGGTAGTGACAATTATTAGATTTTATTAAAAAATACATTTTAATAGTTAAATTTCAAAGGAAATAAATTCAAAGTTAGAAACCTTTCAATTCCATAACCGTTGCAACATAAATAATTATTATTATTAAAAGAAGAAAGAATTTCAAACATCCACTATTTTTATTATTATTATATGAAAGACAACTAATATAATGGTTTTTTTTTATAATATACAATATACATTTAATTATTGTGAAGAAAAACTTTAAATATAAAATAACACTTATGGTGTTGTAGTAAACTATTTCTAGTGTATATATACGATATAGTTAATGAATATGTTGTACAACCCAATTAATTTTTTATCAATTTCATAATACTATAGTTTATTTTTCAAAAAATAATATAACTTCAAATGATATGGATTTTTTTCTTCTTTGAATTTGAGTTAGTCAAAAAAAGGCAAATACATGCATGTTGTAATAATTTGAGTTCATCAAAAAAAATTAATTCGTAAATATTTTTATTGCACTATTTGAATTTTTACCAATTTTAATAATAATATAGATATAATTTATTAAAATATAGATACTTGTTTTACATAGGATTTATATTTATATTATAGTATCTTGGCAATTGTTATTATCAATTTCTATATTTCTATAAGAAAATATATATGATTTTCCTACCTATATAAAAAAATTAAATAATAAGCAATTAGAAGCATAATTTAATAGTGGCAATTATGTGCTTTCATTAAAAGTTAAATTCTCCTTTAAATGCAAATTATAAATAAATATTATAATAGTTAAAAATATTGAGAAGCATTATGGAGGCTCCATTGGGTCTCCTTTACATATGTATTTAGATTTGATTCATTTTTTAAAACTTTTCAATTACCCTTATTAATTAACTTCATCATTGCACTAAATAGTTTTTCTTTTGTAAGGTAAATTATATTTGTCAAGGCTAAAAAAGGCTACTTTAGTTTTTCTTTTTCAATTACCCTTATTAATTAATGAACCATGCTTTGTATTAAATATAGACTGTAACACCCTGGTATTTTTATCGAGTAAAAATACCCAAGTGCACCATCCCTAAAACATCAGAGATACATTTCCTATATAAATACTGAACACCACTATGAAATTTTCACTGAACAACAACAGGACAGTCTTACACATAAATAAGACCATAAACCATCAGTGAAATACAGTGTTCAATATCGCACAAGAAGGCGGAAATAAATACATAACGCTAAAGACAAAATGTCTTGATACACAGATAACAAGGAAAGATATATACTTAAGCATAAAGCTAAGTCTTCAGCAACCATCTGAGTACCACCTACTCGTGCCTCTTGGATCTCCACTTTCTCTGTTTATCTGTAAAACAACAACATATAAACAATGAGATACAATCTCAGTGAGTTCTACCGAGACCCCTACTAACACTCTCGGTTCAATTATGAAATTCTGTTATAACTCAGTGTGTCACCGACTGCCCCGAGGCTAATCCCGGCGAACGTTACTCAATACTCTTCGACACACCACCGACTGCCCCGAGGCTAATCCCGGCGAACCACACTACAAAATCATAGTAACGTACCACCGACTGCCCCGAGGCTAATCCCGGCGAACCCCTTACCAATAACAGTTTCGCTATTGGCCTCAGAGTCTAGGGTAGGGGATCATGACTGCCCCTCCTAGTATGTCAACATGGGTCGTCACCCAAACCCGATATAATCAAATATATCTACACTCGATGACCTGTTTGTTCACCTATACTCAATGAACAGTTAGTCCATCTACATTTGACCGTTAATCGAACATGATACCCGCATTGGGCCGTTTCCTGTAGTCGATATAATATATATATATATATATATATATATATATATATATATATATATATATATATATATATATCGTGAATCGTATCCCGGTTTAGACGAATAAACAATAATCATCCCGCGTCAGTTATACCATACCACGTAGGACTCATAGTCCGCTTTATTATTAATAAAACATATCCGCACACGTGTACTATTGTTCGGCTTTTCGAAACAATTTCAACTTCAAAAGTATTTTATAAAACCCTTTTGAAACATACCCAAAATCATGGCATTATAAGCCTAATATCATTATAGAAGGGTTAGGAAAGGATTAGAAGAGGATTGAGATCGATCGGGATCGTTTCGGGCAAGTTTGGAAAATTTGGACAAAACACAGCGCACGGTCCGTGCTCCCATACGCACGGGTCGTGCGCCCTGTAACGCATTTTTGAGGAATGGAAACCGAATGGGACGCACGGATCGTGCGCATTTGACAGCATTCCGTTTTCATTCCGTTTTAAGTTTTTCTTTGTTCCGATCAATTCCGATCACTTCCGGTACCTGTTCCAGTCCAGTCCCAACACAAAAACAGTACGAACAAATCCAATAATATTCATCAATCAATCAAACATATCAATCCATAACACTCAGACATCAATTTCCTCAAAATCCGTTAATCATCGATCTAACGGTTTTTCGACCAAAACGATATTTTACACGCAATTCAAGTCGAAACAATCACATCAAACAAACAAACAGTCGAATCAATTAACATAAAATTCGTTTCAATCAATCAATCCAAGACATAAATCCTAAACGTGAGTAAAACTCACCTAACGTGATGAAAATCACGAAGCACCGAGACTTTCCGCGAGAACGCTTTTCTGACATAACCACACGAACGCTCCCCGAATCAACTCCACGTTCCGGCGACATCCGAATCCGCTCCTAAAGCCTTCCACTCGATCACGAGACCTCTTTTTGACCAAAATACTGAATTCCTCGAAATCCTCCATGAACACTATTCGTCATCCCTAACCTCCAAAAGCTACTATTCACAAAAACCCCCCAAATTGGATTTTACAAACCCTAACTCACTCAAGCTTGAATTCTTCACTCTTAGATGACAATCCAACCTCTCTATCGTATTTTCCTAGGCTTCCAAGACAAGAGGTGAAACAAGAAACCCAACATCTCTCATTTTCTTCAAAATTTCGAAAATGGTGGATTTGAGGATAGTGAATGGATGATGATGATTTTGGTGTCAAAATGAAGAGAAAGTAACGCTGAACGTTTTTCGTGTTGGAAGGAAGTCGTTTTGATGAACCGAAGCATCCCTTTTTCCTCTTCTTCTTCCACACCCATTCTTTCTTTTTCTCTTCTTTCTCTCTTTTCTCTTCACTCATTGTCTCTCGCTTCTCTTTCTTTCTTTTCTTTCTTTAATTAATTCTTTTTCTTCTATTCACTCACTTACACTGTTACACACATATACGCACACATATATATTTATTTAATATATAAGTGGTAACGTGGTCATATTACCATATTGATCTAAATCTCTTATTTCGATTCCAAAACTTACTTGACTCGTATTATTCGGTTAACGATCCGATGACAACTAATAAATAATTTTAGCACTCAATAAATTTACCAGTCAAGTACTAAATTAGTTTAATTGGGTTAACACCCAAATAATTCTACTAATTATTTTGAGGATGTTACATAGACTACTTTTTAAGGCTAAAAAAGTAGAATTATTTAATTTTACGCCGTTAGCTATATTTTTTACAATAAAAAGGATATAAGCAATTAATTTTAAAGAAAGGATAAAAGCAACCTATATTTCAATCGAATGCATTATCCCAATCTATCGGATTTTGATTATTTTCATATTCTATCAGTTTTTTATTATTTACATATAAATAATAATTAATTCAGTCAAAAAACGTATAAATAATTGAAAACCCACTAAAAGAAAAAAAAAACCTTATTTAATATTAAATGGTACATTAAAACACATCACTATGGACTATTTTAATACTCACTCAAGACTAAAAAACTGATGCTTAAGTTTGTAACAGACCATTATTATATTAAGTTTTAATAATTTTATTATTATTGTCCATTATTTAAATTTAAACTTGGATTCTACTATTGTCATTATGTATTCCCACAATCATCTTAAAAATATAAACTCATTGTAGTCTCCAAGTGGGTCCTTCCCTCTTTCGGCGCCAAAACCCCTACCCCACCCCCAACCCCCACCCCTCTTTTTTTTTTGTTTTTTTAATCCCTCCTCCCCCTTTTTAATTCGTCATCCCTTCTTTTTTTTCCATACTTTTATCTAAAGTGTGATGTTAGACAGCGTGTTTTGAGATACTTTAGAGTCTCGAAAAAATTAATTGTTCACATATGCAAAGTGTGTTTCTCAGTAACTGGTTTGTTGAAATAAAATAGCAATTTTGCAATAAAGTATGTAAAGAGAAATGTTTAACTGTTCAAATACGCGAGTTTTATTTCTCAGTAACCGGTTCGGTGAATAAAAATAATTTAATAACAAAATATGTAAAGTACGATTAAGTTGTGGTTTCTGATGCTTTTGTATTTGCAAAAAAAAAAATCAACTATTCAAATATGCGAAATTTGTGCCTCAATAACCAACGTGTTTTGGAGTCTTTTAGTGCTCGGAAAAAAAACTTAACCATTAAAATACTCAATGTTCATTCCTCATTAACCGATTTGGTAAAATCGTGACAAATATATAAAGAGCGATTTTAAGCAGCGTGCTTTGGGATGCTTTAGCTTTCAAAGGACCAACAAATGAGACTTTTTCGTATTGCAATTCTAAAAATAAATTTTAACAAGACATGAATTCTGTATTAACTGAAGTTGTTGCCCCGTGCGAACGCACGAGTGCACACACTAGTTTATGATAAGGCTCTAAAAGTCACATTCCTACTCACTATATAAGCTCTATCCACTCACTCACACACCCTACCTACTCACTCTTATGTATTGCGTAACGCCTTGGAAGGTATAGTATTTCATTGTTTTTTGTGGAGCAAAATAAGCTATTAAGGTCACACTTTCTATTTTGTTTAGCGTTTTCCACAATTTGAGTCTCATTAGTTCTCTTTGTCTGTTGTTGATCTTACTTTTTCTAAATTTTTATAGGACAGTTTAGATAAAATATAAAACACTAGAGATGTGGGAGTTTGTGGAATTGTAAATTTGCAATGAAAAATTAATGAGGTTGGATGCTTTTATTGTTCAAGCGAAATTTTTGAATTGACATTTTATCTTCAACTAATGTATTCATTTTTTGTTTTGTCTATAGAAATCATTATCGCATCTCATAGATAAGTCTATCACCAAATCTCCCATTATTGGAGCCACATAAAAGAGATAGCTTATGGGGATGGAAAATTTGCTCAACTGGCGTAGTGTAATTTATTTTATGAATATATGATGTATTTTAAATGTAATTATATATTTCGATTTTTATGTATTTTTTATAGAAAGCCATGAAAATGAGCTTCTATCAATAAATAAGTCTATCATCAAAATGAGCTTCTATTTTTTAACATGAGTTATTGACTTTAATATTAATTTAGTTTTTTATTTTCTAATCATACAGTTTCATCTTTTGAATATCATTTCTATTCACTTTCTTTAAATTTTTATTATCCTATTAAAAAATATCCGTAGATGTTTTTCATTTTCCGATTAATTCATTTAATTAGTCAAATAAATGAAATGCTACTATAATTATATAACCATTAGTATATGAGAAAAACAAAAATATGATTTCTCACCTTCATAGAAAGGTGAAGAAGGTTAGGAGGATAACAAATGATGTAAATTTTGCTTATATAAAGTGAAATTCAAATAGTCAAAACTACAAAAATATTAAAAATATAAACATCAACATTGTGAATAATAATGCAACATCACTGAATGGAACAAGTCTCAAAAGTCCATATAAAGAAAAATCTACAATAATCTTACGAGATAAGGTTAAATACTTCATCAATTTCTTGAACAAATTTGGAGAATAGAATATATAAAAAGAACTATCTATTAAATGAACATTAGTCTATTAGGACATTTATATAAAATGCTATTCTGTATTTAAATTATATATTTAATATTTGTTAAAATAACATTTGTATAAACCTTAAAATAATAACTGATCGACTAAGTCGCGAAAAAAAGAAATCGGCTAAAGTAGAATATAAAACTTTAAAAAACCTCAGAAGAGGAGACCTAAATGTTCTTCTAAAATTGAGGAAAAAGAAGCACCTAGCTAAATTAGAGCTAGCCAGCCCTAATGAATTTGGTGCCATCAAGTAGGAAAAGAACAATGTGATAAGAAATGAAGGCTAGATAAGTTTTATTTTTCACTAAATCCTCAATTTACTTGATAAACTAACCCTATCTATCCTATTTAATCCATAGAGTTCATAAAAATAATAATTAGTCCTTAAAGTTTGTGAAGTCTGTCTTATTAGTCTTTCAAAATTTGACACAATATATGATTGAATAACGAAGACTTTAAAAAAGTTAACCACATTATCATCAAATGTATTGACACATTAACGCTTTACCTAGAAAAATTCAAAATAATAGAAAAAACATTTTCAGCCCAATTGGTCCATTTTATATTTATCAAATCTATACCTATTTTTAATTCAATAAATATATATGTTCTAAACCTTTAAGTTTTGTTTCATATTATTAACCCAAACAACTACTCTTCATATTATAAAAGGTTTTATAGGTTTATGTATATATAAACAAACATAGATTTTGAGCAACATATAATAGAATATATCACATACATACAATAATTCTAATAAACAACTTTTCAAATCCAAATCAATATTTAAACTAAAATTTTAGCTTTTAAACTCAAACTCCAATAACAACATTCAATGTTGGATACTAAATACAAAATCACCTATTCATTATTAATACAACATATTTAGCAATTAATATAAGTTATACAGTGAAAAAATTAAATTTTATAACCATTAAACAACATTCAGCAAATTACAAACAAAAAAATTTAAACAATTTAATAAAAATAAACAATAATATAATTAGTTAGAAACAAGATATTTTAAACAAACCCGTGAAACGCACGGACTCAACCCTAGTGCATAACTAAATGTCATTTGAATAATTATGTGGACAATGGTTTTTAATTGGCACCTTTCCACCGACATCTCTTGGGAATTTTGTAGGACTATAGATTAATAGAATTATTTAGTAAACTAAAATTTATAATAATTATCATAACTTTTATGAAAATATTCTTTATTACTTTATTTGTCTCTTAATATATAATTAAGTATTGAAAAAAGAAAATTACATTAATGTTTCAAGTGAACGGTAGAGAAAAAAGTAATAATGCTTCATTACTAATTGAAACATTAATGTAATTTTCTACTTGCTTGTTTACAAGCTTTCATTAAGCTTTAATATTTAAAGACTTTAATATTACTGAACCAAGCCACGTTGGTCCCTGCTTGTGCGCATGAGGGAGTCCATTCTACTTGCTTGTTTACAAGCTCTCATTAAGCTTTAATATTTAAAGACTTTGGTGAGTACAAAGACAAGCAATATGGGACTTCCCACTTTTGAAATATCATTTGTTTTTAATAAAACACAACAAATTGATCATCAGAGACCTTGATCCTCTTCGCAAGGATGGTGATGCTCTTTCTTTGAAATTCTGGTATCCCCCAGCTCCAATCATTTGGGGTCAAGGACATAGTGATATTGTGGTAGAATCTGATTGTCAAGTTGCTTTGGACGGTATTGAACATGGTGGTACTTCCAACCACACTCTCTCACATTATTGATGGTATTAAAGGTATTGTCTCAAGAGAGGCTGTCTAAGATTCCTAGGGACATCAACAAGGTTGCTGATAGTTTAGCTACGTCTAGTCTTTTTTGAAGGTGTAATTTTATGCTTTACATCTTGCCCCCTCGTTTATCCACTCGTTGCTCCCGTGAGGATTAAGAAGGTGGGATTAATTTGTAATTGTCCGTTGTTGGGGTTTTAAACCCCTTCTTTCTTGGAAAAAAAAGCTGAAACGTGGCTGCTATCCTTGAGGAGTAGATGTAGGGCCCTGAATCTGAAAATGGCTGGTCGAATGACACGTAATTGGGGTCACTTTCATTGGCGAGCATGGGCCAAACAGAAAGAAATTAAACAAGAGGGGTTTGTGAAAATAATTGCATGTGAGAAGTTTTTTGTGTAAGTAAATTATTGAGATATGCTTTGTAATTCAATTGCTTGTAAATATAGATAGGTGTAGTAAGTAAGCCTATTATGGGCCTAGTCGAAAGTATGGGCCTGGTCGAAATCATGGACCTGGCTTATCTATATATATACGTAGTAGCATGTACAGATATATGACTCTTGTGTAGAACGATTTTACATAATACAGTTTTACTGCATCATTGTCTTGCCCTAACTTTCTCTTCTCTCTAGCGCTTTCGCTCCTTTCCCTCACCCCTTCCGCCGCTTTCCCCAACAAACTGGTATCAGAGCTTTAAAGATCCTTTAAGACTCATGGCAACGCGGGATAACTCTGGTGGAGGTATTCCGGGGAACCTCCCCATCTTTGATGGAAAGGATTACGAACGGTGGTGCGCGCAAATGAAGGTCCTGTTTCGGTATCAAGATGTTCTTGATGTCGTGAATGATGGTGTTCCACCATTGGTAGCAAACGCCACTGAAACGGTGAGGAACAACCACCATTCGCTGAGAAAGAAAGATGGAAAAGGGTTGTTCTTGATTCACCAAAGTGTTGATTCCAACATCCTAAACCTGATCATTGATTGCGATTCAGTAAAGGCAGCGTGGGATGTCCTCAAGAACTCGTATGGAGGAGCAGATAGACTGAAGAAGATATGCCTACAGTCGCTCAGAAAACAGTACGAAGCCTTGAAGATGAAAGATGGAGAATCAATTGGAGAATTCATTACGAGGTTGGTAGCTTTAACTAATCAAATGAAAGGCAATGGTAAAACTGTGTCGGAAACAAGTAAAGTCGAAAAGGTGCTTAGATCCTTAACCCAGGAATTCGACTATGTTGTTACTGCTATTGAAGAATCCAAGAACCTAGATGAATTGAAGTTAGATGAACTTCAAGGTTCCTTAGAGGCTCATGAATTGAGAATAAGGAAGAGAATTTCAGAGAAAGAAACTGAACAAGCCTTGTTATCATACTCCTCTAAGAAAATCTGGAAAGTAAACAACAAGAAAGAGAAGGGTAAAGAAAAGGGATCAAGCAGCAAAAAGAAAGAACGAGGATCTTTCGACAAGAAGAAGAAAGATCTGTCGAAAGTGCAGTGTTATAACTGTCAGCCATTTGGGCATTATAGGAACAAATGCAAGAACAAAAAGGTTCCTAGAGATAAAGATGCTGAAGCCAAATTTGCAAGTGATGGAGACACAGATTCTGACTCAGACTCAGAAGGGTTAATGGTAATGGCATTCGAAGATGAGATTGAAGAAGACATTCATCTCAGTGAAGAAATTGCTGAAAGTAGCGAGCAAAACAGTGGGAACACTAGTGAATGTGGAAACATTTGTGATGCTCAAAATACTTGTGCTATGTGTGTGTGGCAGGGCAGTGGTAACACTGGTGATGCCTCCAACATAGCCAGCAATGATGATGAAGAATTATCCCTCATGACAGCTACTGACCCAGAATTACTGTTGTTGAAGGCAGATACAAATTCGACTGAAGAGAAGTCTGTCGAATGGTATCTCGACACAGGATGTTCGAACCACATGTGCTGCCACAAGGAATGGTTTGTCAAATTAAAGCTGATAAGCAAAAGAATTAGATTTGCAGACAACAGCAGAGTCACTGCAGAAGGAATTGGTACCATAAAGTTCCTGTCGAAAGATGGTAAGTGGTGTTGTATTCAAGAGGTATTTTATGTACCAATGATGAAGAGCAATCTGCTAAGTATTGGGCAGATGATTGAGAAGAAATTCTCTGTCGAGATGGATAATAACTGTCTCAGCTTGTTTGATTCAAACAAGAAGATGATCCCGAAGGTGTCGATGCAGAGTAACAGAACCTTCAAGATCAAGTTGCAAGTAGTCGAAGAGAAATGCCTCAAAACAACTGTCGAAGAGGAGCACTGGAAGTGGCACAGAAGATTTGGCCACCTAAACTTCAAGAGCTTGAGTCAACTACATGAAAAGAAGATGGTTCATGGGTTGCCTGCAGTAAAGGTACCTGTCGAAGTATGTGAGTGTTGCTGCAAGTCGAAGCAACCAAGAAACTCCTTCAAGTCAGAGGTGCCAAGCAGAGCAGAGAAGAAGTTGGAGGTGATATTTTCTGATGTTTGTGGTCCATTTGAGGTAAGTTCATTAGGAAGGAACAAGTACTTTGTCACCTTCATTGACGAATACACTAGAATGACATGGGTGTACTTGATTAAAAGGAAGAGTGAAGTACTGGGAGTGTTCAGAAACTTCAAGGTAATGATTGAGAAGCAAAGTGAATGTGCAATCAAAACCCTTAGAACTGATGGAGGTGGTGAGTACAACTCACATGAATTTGAAAAATTCTGTGAAAATGAAGGAATTGTACATGAAGTCACTTCACCTTACACACCTCAGCATAATGGAACTGCTGAGAGGAAAAACAGAACTATCCTCGACATGGTGAGAAGCATGATGAAAGAAAAGAAGCTTCCTCACAGTCTATGGGGAGAACTTGTAGCCACAGCAGTGTATATTCTGAATAAGTGCCCTACAAAGAGATTGATTGGGAGGACACCTGAAGAAGCTTGACTAGGAAGAAAGCCAAGTGTCAAGCATCTCAGAATAATTGGCTCATTATGTTACAGACATGTCCCTGAGCAACAAAGAAGCAAGATAGATGATAGAGCACAACAAATGATCCTTGTTGGCTACCATTCGACAGGAGCATACAAACTGTATGATCCTGTGTCGAAGAAAATGGTGAGAAGCGGGGATGTCATAGTAGATGAATCGAAGCATTGGAACTGGGAAGAAGGCTATGAAAAACCTACAGTGATGGACTTCGACAAAGTTCAGGATCTAGATGATCAGAATGAAGCCACTGAAATCGAAGAACCTGAAGAACCCATTGCTGTCGAACCTATGAGAAGGTCACAGAGGGAAAGGTAGAGATCAGTAAGGCTAGAAGGATTCGACACGTTCCCAGATTCTGCTATTACAACAGAGGGAGACCTGACACACTTCGCACTGATGACTGAAGCAGAGCCAGTGAACCTGGAGCAAGCCTTGAATCACAAACAGTGGAAGGAAGCCATGATTGACAAGTTGAAGTCAATAGAGAAAAATGGTACTTGGAAGCTAGTCGAACTTCCAAAGCAGAAGAAGGCAATAGGTGTGAAATGGGTCTACAAGACCAAAGTCAAACCTAATGGAGAAGTGGCCAGGTATAAGGCCAAGTTAGTAGCCAAAGGTTTCCTGCAGAAACCTGGTTTGGATTTCAATGAAGTCTTTGCCCCTGTAGCCAGAATCGAAACAATAAGATTGGTAGTGGCATTGGCAAGTCACAGAGGCTGGCCCCTACATCAACTTGATGTAAAGTCAGCATTTCTCAATGGACCTCTGGAGGAGGAAGTCTATGTTTGCCAACCACCTGGTTTTGAGTCGAAGGGACAAGAAGACAAGGTATTCAAGCTTGAGAAGGCCCTATATGGACTCAAGCAAGCACCAAGGGCATGGAACAAGAGAATTGATTGTTTTCTCTTAGCTCAGAAGTTCATTAGATGCACCAATGAACATGGTGTATATGTTAAGAAGAATGGAACTTCGACTCAATTGCTACTGTGCTTGTATGTAGATGATCTACTAGTAACTGGCAGCAATGAGGTCGAAGTCGAAGCCTTTAAGAAAGTGACGATGTCTGAGTTCGAAATGAGTGATCTAGGACATTTATCATATTTCTTAGGAATGGAATTTAGAGTAAAAGAAGGGAATATTTCTGCATCAGTCGAAGTATGCATCTGATATCCTGAAGAGATTCGACATGATCAACTGTAAGGAGGTTTTGACACCAACTGACACAAGCAACAAGCTGTCGAAAGATGATGAAGGGATTGAAGTAGATGCCACCCTCTACAAACAGATTGTGGGATCCCCGAGGTACCTGTGCAACACTCGACCTGACATTATGTTTAGTGTCGGAATGATCCGCAGATTCATGGAGAAGCCGAAAAGCTCCCATCTAGTAGCTGCAAAAAGAGTGCTAAGGTATATAAAGGGAACACAAAGTTATGGTATTCTCTTCCCTAGCAAGTCTGAGTCGAAGAATAGCGCTAAAGTGTTTGGTTACACAGACTCCGACTGGAGTGGAGACAAGAGTGATCGAAAGAGCACAAGTGGGTATGTCTTCATGCATGGAACGACGCCCATCTCTTGGTGCTCGAAGAAGCAAAGTATAGTTGCGTTATCCTTTTGTGAAGCAGAGTATGTGGCTGCTTCCTTTGCAGCATGTCAAGCATCATGGCTGAGCATGTTATTGGTCGAAACTGGGCTGCACAGGGTCGAAGCAATGAAGTTGTTGATCGACAACAAGTCTGCGATAGATCTCGCTAAGAACCCTATCGCACATAGTAGGTCGAAGCACATAGAGACCAGATATCACTTCCTGCGTGATCAAGTCAACAATGAGAAGCTGAATCTGGAGTATTGTTGTTCGGAACTTCAAGTAGCTAACGCAATGACCAAGCCATTGCAAAAGGGAAGATTCAAAGAACTGAGAACTATGCTTGGAATGATGTCACTTAGCAATGTGAATTAAGAGGGAATATTGAGATATGCTTTGTAATTCAATTGCTTGTAAATATAGATAGGTGTAATAAGTAAGCCTATTATGGGCCTAGTCGAAAGTATGGGCCTGGTCGAAATCATGGGCCTGGCTTATCTATATATATATATATATATATATATATATATATATATATATATATATATATATATATATATATATATTCCTAGTAGCATGTACAGATATATGACTCTTGTGTAGAACGATTTTACATAATATAGTTTTACTGCATCATTGTCTTGCCCTAACTTTCTCTTCTCTCTAGCGCTTTCGCTCTTTTCCCTCACCCCTACCGCCGCTTTCCCCAACATAAATGACATTTCCTGAAGCAAAAAATGGACAGCAAAAGTTCCTCTAGCACCTATTCGAATCTAACTCCTGCTACTTTAACAAAAAAATGGTTTATAGAGTGATTATCTCTTTTTAGGTCAATAAAAGTCATAAATCCCTCGACTATATATGATGATGGGCCAAAAGACGATAGTAAAACAAATTATAAAAGGGTTTTTTTTTGTACCCCCATCACATAACAATCTACCCCTATCGACTCTGCGAAAAGACGTAATTGTCCTTCACAAAATTTAAAAAACCCGAACGTATCCTGATTTCAATTTTTTTTTTGGAAACAGATTTAAGGTTTATGTATCTGTGAGATAAATCCGATTTCCACTGAAAATTTTGAAAGCGGATTTATTTAAGATTGGGTAAATCCGCTTTTAAAAATAACAAAGCGGATTTACCTTAAGTGGGGGTAAATCCGATTTTGTTATTTTTAAAAGCGGGTTTACCTTATATGGGGATATATCCGCTTTTAAATAACAAAAGCGAATTTACCTTATGTGGGGGTAAACCCGCTTTGTTAACCTAATTAATAAATAAATCCGGATTTACCTAATTAATAAATAAATAAATCAGTTGAAAAACTAGATACGAATTTCGACTGTCTTTTGGTTCTGTTTAGTGTGTAGTTCGTTAACACGTGACGATGTTGTACTTCGAGCGAATAATTTAGGCTTAAAAAATCGGTTTTCGAGCAATCTACTCAAATTGTAATGAAACCACAGCCATTAAACCCGAAAAAAAATCAACGATCAAGGCTCATTAAAAAGTGACTTCTTTTAAGATTGGGGAGCTCAAAATCCCAAATTCCATCGTTTACTATTTTTAATTAATTTTTTTAATTTTTCATAATCTCTAAAAAATCTAAAAAAATTTGCATAACCCTACTTTGGTTTTATTAGATTTATAGTGGTGTTTTTATAATTTTTAGATTAGCTTTGACTCTTTAACGGATTTTTAGTAGTATTTTATAACATTTTTTAAAAATTTAAATAATTTTTTTTATTAATAACAAAATCAGATTTACCTTAGGTGGGGTAAATCCAATTGTCTTTTTTTAAGAAAATCGGATTTAGGTAAATCCGATTTTAAAAATAACAAAGCGGATGTATCCCCATCTGAGGTAAATCCGCTTTGTTATTTTTAAAGTCGGATTTACCTATTGAGTACCCCCATCTAAGGTAATCCGACTTTAAAAATTCTCAAAACGGATTTACCTATTTATAAGGTAAATCCGATTGAGTCAAAATTATGAAAGGTATTTTGAGATTTTCATATTATGTGGGGGTAGATGGAGAGATGATGGGGGTAAGAAAAATCCCATTATAAAATTGCTCTAGTAATTTCTTGAATGTTGATCACATTTTCATAAACGCTAGTGGGGGCTGGTTATGGTTGTTTGAAAAAGTGAAATGGTAGGTGAGAATGGTATAGTGATTTCATGTGTTGTATTGATGGTGAGGTATAACGGTGGAGACTAGCATGAGATAATAATAGAGAGGGAGAGAGGAAGAATTGACCTAAATAATAGCCCATCATGTAAAATCTAGTTCACTTTCGTATGTGCTAGTACGAAATTTAGCATTACTCTTCCTATAATACATGCCCTGATGCGTACGTAGCTTTTCATTAGCCTAGTGGTTGACAAAAAGCCAAAAGAAAACAAAAAAGTATATTTTCATATATAAATATCATATAACAGTAATGCTAATATAAATTTATATATTTTCATATATAAATTTGGTGTTGCAGTTTGTTGTTTCGGTTTTTGTTGTATTTAATTTTTGACTTTATCACCTTGGTCTCTTTGAGATACTTTTTTTCCTCTTTCATTCTTTTTTCTATGGAGGTTTTAACAGACTTCAAAGTTAATGTGCGGGTTGTGGTACTCTTTGAAGTCCTCTTAATAAAAACTTTTGCTTATAAAAAAACATATATAATTGAATAAACAAACAAAATTATGTCTTATCGATCCAAGTGGTGACATAATTAAATTCAATTCAATAATGCAAGGTGCAACGGCTTTCCCAAAAGAGAAAAAAGACAGAGGAGGGAGAAATTCTCAGATGACATGTTGGATTTCTCTTGCACTTTACTTCCCCACTAACTAGTCATATAATATACATATATCTCCTTGTAAAATCAAAAAGAACAAAGACATCAACAACTAGCTACTATTTTTTGTTTATAAATTCAACAAAACTCATCCTTGCTTCTGGTTGGTAATCCTCCACATCACAACACTTCTCTCTATCACTCTTTGTGTGAGTCCCATTCGAGTTCTTTCACATCACAAGAGTGCAAGTCAAAAGGCAAGTTAACTAGATAGATCAAAGCTTGATCTTCATTTTCCACTATGAATCCTCACTATGGTAGAGTGAAAGAGGAGTTGCTAGGGGAGAGTTCTTCTTCCTTTAATAAGACTCAACCAATGGATGGTCTTCATGAAACTGGTCCTCCACCATTTCTCACGAAGACTTATGACATAGTTGATGATCCTTCAACAAATGATATAGTTTCATGGAGCAAAGGAAACAACAGCTTTGTTGTCTGGGATCCACAAGCCTTTTCCGTTACCCTTCTCCCCCGATTCTTCAAGCACAGCAATTTCTCCAGTTTTGTTAGGCAGCTCAACACCTATGTAAGTAATTAAGATCTGTGATGATTATGTATATTTTATTCTCTCTCTCTCTTTTTCACTGTGATTGATGAGATGAAGTAATGAACCAAACTTCTCCTACATAAAGCTTCTGGATTGTGTTAGTATTCTTCTATCTTCATTTATCATAGTTGCTACTTTGGTAGGTTTCATTGGTCCCTTTTTATTTATTAATATCTTTATGGTTTGTATCTGCTTTTTCGCTAGCCTTTCTGTTAGTCTATATCAATAAATTTCTAATTATCGAAAAAAATATAAATATATAGATGTGCATTCTTTATTCTGGTTAGCTGACAATGAGATTTTATGGATTTGAAAATGAAAGGGAGGAATTTGGTATTATTATTGTAGGGGTTTAAGAAGGTAGATCCAGATAAGTGGGAGTTTGCTAATGAGATGTTTCTTAGAGGACAAAGAATTCTTTTGAAGAACATTAGAAGGAGAAAAGCAAATCAAACTCAAGCAATGCTGCAAGCTCTAGACTCTTGTGTTGAGGTGGGGAGGTTTGGATTTGACAGAGAAATCGATCGGTTGAGGCGCGACAGACAAGTTCTTATGGTGGAGTTAGTGAAACTTAGACAACAACAACAAAATACTAGAACTCATCTTCAAACCATGGAAGGAAGGCTTAAAAGGACTGAAGAAAAGCAGAAACAAATGATGAACTTCTTGGCAAGGGCAATGAAAAATCCTGGTTTTTTGCAACAATTAGTGCAGCAAAAGGAGTTGAGAAAGGAATTAGAGGAAGCTTTTTCAAAGAAGAGAAGAAGACCTATTGATCAAGGTCCTAGCAATGTTGAAGTAGGTGAATTGGATTGCTCAACTTTTGTTAAACTTGAACCACAAGAATGTAGTGACACATTATTAGATTTAGAGTTCGAGGTATCAGATATGGAGCTTGGTTTTGATCATATGGAGGGACAAAGTGGAAGTCAACTTAATGCTGATGAAGATGATCATATTCAAATTGAAAGTAGAGATAAAGATATTGATGAAGTGTTTTGGAAAGATTTGTTCAATGAAGGTATTGAAGATATTCAAGATGTACTAGATAGTGAAGATGTAGATATATTGACTGAGCAGCTTGGTTATTTGGCCTCTAGTCCTAAATAGGAAGGAGGCTTTCATAGGCGGCTATTTTTTCAATTTCATATGGTTTTTTTCATTGATTTAGTTGGGTCGTTGTATTTCCTTAGTTACACTTTTCTGATGATCAGTTTCTATTTGTTTTGATACAACAAGCAAATGCATGCCAAACTATCTCAAGTGAGAGTTTCTCTTGGCCAAATTTTAAGATATGATTATCAAGAAACATACGCCTTTTTGCCATCCCCACTTGTTTTTTTTCTAAAGTATGAAATGATAAATACAGACCACCCACATACACTACCATCGCTCACACCAGGGTTCGAACCTAGGAGCCGGTATCTCTATGTTGCTGAAATTGCCAAGACAACCAACAGTGACGGACGTTTGTGTGTTCAATTTCAATGCACCGGAACAAGATGGGATTTAGATTCTATGCAATTGGCAATTATGTGGAGTCCTGCATTCGGTGAATTTGGACCGTCCACTCTTGATCGGACAACATTACTAATAGATATAAAATATATATTTAAAATCTAGATCATCTGATAAAATTTAGATGGTCGAAATCCACTGAATGTATGTCTCTACATAATTCCGACTGCACGAGATCTATATCTAACAAGATGGCAAGCCATGCATAATAATTTTACTAAGGGTATGTTTGGGAGGAGAAGGGAGGGGAGGGCATATTTTTCAATTCTAATTGAGGAAGCTATAAAATGTCTCTAAACATAAATCAAATGTGATTAAAAATATTATATTGATATCTATCAACTTGTTCTTTTAATTTTTTAAAATCTCAAGTACATATTAAAATATAAAATATAGAGAAATCTTTTCCAAGCCCTCCCCTCCATTCCCTTCGCAAAACCCCCTCCCAAACATACCCTAAGAGTTTATTGGTTTGCGCGGATGCAATTAAATTGCTATCAACCGTGACCTTCAAGTTGCAGAAAGTGA
The DNA here is from genome assembly GCA_039519185.1 of Astragalus membranaceus. Classification (NCBI taxonomy): domain Eukaryota; kingdom Viridiplantae; phylum Streptophyta; class Magnoliopsida; order Fabales; family Fabaceae; genus Astragalus; species Astragalus membranaceus. The sequence goes on along the minus strand of CM076847.1, from coordinate 143,857,665 downwards.
AGAGGGTCAGCTATCAATACATTATACAGTGTCATCCAGTGAGTGCACCATGGAGGAGGGACACATCACAGATTATGTCAGTAACTCAGTATCACAATTTTGTTCTCAGAATATTTATAGTGATTAATAGTAGTAGTTGCATTTGGTTTTGCTCTTGAGTAAGTGGCTATTTCCATCCTCTCTTTTCACGATTACAAAAGAGAATTTTACTAACAACAACCAAAGCTTAAGACAAGCCTAATTCCCACACATGAATTTTGTCCCTTTATACGTTCTTGCCCTAATGCAACACCCTTCCTCTTTCCTTGTTAGTCTGTCAAATATATTATAATTAATTAGAGGAAAAAACGGACATAATCTAGACTCTAGAGTGATCTGTAATCAAAAGGGACAGCATGAAAAGACTACAAAATTCTTCTCCATTACTCTTTTTGTTTGACAAATCTTCTTCACAATTCTGGAAGTAAGCAAGTCCATTTTATTACAAATATTTTTTAATAGAAAACTAGGAAAAAGAAAAATTATTATTAATTAAAATGATACTAATGATTACTTTATAATTCATGATATTGTTACGAAAAAGTTTGCATGAAATGAACGAAGACATGTTACCTACACCGCATGTATATTTTTATGTTTTTTTTTATAAGCATGTATATTTTTATGTGTTCCTCTTATCTTTGTTAAAAAAGGACTTCTTGCCTTGGTTTCGTAATATTTAGCAGTTTTTTTTTTATTTTTTTTATAATCGTTTACATTTTACAAGTTGTTGTTATATATGCACTTAAAAAAAATCCGATTCAGGAAAAATATAAGGATTCCTTGTAGCCTAAAGCAAAAATTCCAAAGATCTATATTAGATCTAATCTGAAATTAATATATTTCGGCATCTTCCATTAAAGTTTAAATAAGTTCATAATTTATTTATACCACGACTCAACTACTTAATTTTTTTGGTTCATGATTATCTATCGTGTGTCAGACATATGAGTAGCGACATGGAGCTAGCATGAGTGGAAGAGCCATATAGTAGTACAGTTACTCCAGTACATTGCATCATGTGAAAGTCTTTGAACTTTGAAGAATATGACAATGTTTTATTTCCTTGAATGGAAAAGGATACAGAAAAGGCTGAAATGTTAGATTGTTGGCTCTCTTCATTAAATGTCTTCTTTAGCGACAAGATTGCACATGCTATATATATGCATGAGCACTGTGGCTTGGCCTGCAAGGAAGGGCCTGCCAGGAGCAGTAGGGCCGGGCCAATGTATCTTTCTTTATCCCAGAAAATCAATTCTATTTCTTTTTTATATCACTTCCTTTTTTCTTTTAGATAGGCAATTAATGTTAGTGGGGAGGGGAAAATGCTAGTTTCATGAGTTTGAACTCGGGACCTCCTGCTTGAATTCCTTTGGTGCACTCCTTCGGTATCAATTTCTTTCTTTAATATGCTAGCTCCAATAAAGATTATTAATTAGCTAAGATGAATTATGTCCCTAACAAAAATTCTATTGAGAGATTCGTCAACTTAAACAATCATACCATCATAGCTACATTTGCAATCTCTGTACTGCTGCTATATATGACACTTAGATGAATGTGCATATTGGTAATTGATAAATGTGCAGATTGGTGGATGTCAGTTTTGAAAAGTTGCAAGGTAATTGGCAGGTGCAGCATGGTATATATCCAGTCAAACCATAACAATGGCTAGGAGATGTTATTCCTTAATCAATTGTGTAATGCAGAGATTGAAGGAAGTGGTTTTGAATAGCTAGCTGGAGTAATTATATCTTATGTCTTGGTTATGAAGTACTACTTCTCAGCTACAGCTAACAATGTGGGTATGGTATGGTTACAAATTAAGGTGATGATTTACTGCTGCCAGTGCGACCTATATATATAATACATTGATTATTTAGGGGCAACTACTTGATTTTGGAGAATAGACTAGAAATATAAGGGATTTTTTTTTTTAAATGTTTTCCTACTTTATGTTAGGTGTTTTATGTTTGCAAGCATAGGTGGTGTATCTTACAATATTACGCCTACAGAATTGTAAATTAGGGTAGCATAATGATTTAGTGATAATTTTTTGGGTGACTTAAGTGTATATCTATTGGATCTTTGTGTTTGGTTATTGTCTAGCTCTTTCGAAAATGATTAGAAGGTGGGTAGAATGTGCTCAAATGATGTTAAGGTTACAACCAGATACATTTTTTTTTCTTACAATTAATTATCAATCAGATACCTTAAAATCCTATAATTAATTACTTGATAACCCTCTAGATTATCTTATTTTTCCTATTATTTTTGAAGTTGAATTTTCCAAGTATTCCTAACTTAATTACGCTATGTTTTTACCCCAACTTAATGTTGATTAAACATGACTCATTTTACAATTCATTTTGAGTTTGGTTGTGGTGTTTGATTAGTAGGTTCTGGTGTAGGGAGAACCAAGAAAGATGCTTAATTTGATAAGGAAGTGACTTCTAACATTAACATTTAAGAATTTCAAGGCCATATCTTGAGCTATATATGATCTTGGTCTTGTTGGAAAGATGAGAGAAACATTTACAACTTTTATGAAGAAGTCGAATCCTAAATCATTTTCTCTATCTTTATGGAATTTTTGCTACAAATTGGAAACACAGTGGTGTTCCTACTCGACCTTTATTTAGTATTTTTGACCATATATGGAGTTTTAGTGTAAAAAATGATTCGAACACTGTGCCATTTTAAAGGTAAGATATATAGCTATAATAACTTTCATGAAGACACCCCAATCCCGTTTGAACTCGAAAAGGGTTAAAACTGTTGCATCAGAGAGGTTTAATCCTGTTGAAATTTGCTCAAGCATCCATATGGCTGCCCAAGGGGTTGGAACATAAATATGAGAAAAAATTTATGAATACCAAATTGCCCAGACGCCCAAGTAGTTTGTAGACTAAGAAAGATGCCTCTTTTTCGGAGTTCAGATCCCAAGCACCCAAATGGTCGTCGAGGCATGTTGTTTTGACATTTTTAAGGGGGGGTGCAATTTTTATGAAGGGGGTCTCTAGGAGGGAACCCTAATCCTCCACAACTCCATTTTGATCGTAGATTCAAGTCTTGGAAGAGTTTCAATGGATCATCACTCACCTCTTCACCACTATAGTTATCTCTCTTTACTTTATATATATTTATTTAGTTTTTTCTTTAGTTTGGGATGATTAACTTTTGTTGGATTCTCGTGTGATATGAATTCTATTGCTTAAACACTAGTTGTATCCACGTTTTTTTATATGCAATGTTAGTGGGGGCAAGGCCGTCCCAAACAATTAAGGGACGGTTTTTTTGTACCCCCACAATACCTCTCTATACCCCCACAAAATTTGATATTCCCAGAATGCCCCTTAGTATTATGACTAACAGATTTATTTAATTAAAAGGTAAATTCGTTTTGGGAAAAAAACCAAAAATGGATTTATCTTTTAGTTAGATAAATCCGTTTTAGAAAAAATGCATAACGAATTAATTTACCCCCAACATAGATAAATCCGTTATTAAAAAATAACAAAAACGGATTTATCTATTTATTAGATAAATCCGTTTTGAAAACTTCAAAACGGATTTATCTAACAAATAGATAAATCTGTTTTGTAAAATAATTAATAAATAAAAGTGATAATCCGAAAAAAAATCACAGCCATTAAATCCGATTGTAATGAAACCACAGCCATTAAATCCGAAAAAAATCAGGGATCATGACTCCCCTAGAAGAAACTTCTATCGGGACTGCGGGGCTCAAAATCCCAAATTCCATTGTTTACTATTTTTTATTAATTTTTTAATTTTTCATAAATTCCAAAAAATCTAAAAAAAATTGAATAACCTTATTTTGGTTTTACTAGATTTTTAGTGGTGTTTTTATAATTTTTAGATTAGTTTTGACTCTTTCTAACGGATTTTTAGTAGTGTTTTTATAACTCTTTTTAAAAAAATATTTTTTAATACACAATGGATTTATCTATTCATTAGATAAATCCGTGTTGAATATTTCCAAAAAGGATTTATCTAATGAATAGATAAATCCGTTATTAAAATATTACAAAAATGGATTTATGTTTGATTTGGGTAATTCCGATTTGCAAAAATATAAAAACGGATTTATCTAATTTAAAGATAAATCCGTTTTGGGAAAAACACTAAAACAGATTTATCTAATTAAAAGATAAATCCGTTTTTGGTTTTTTTTTTCCCAAAGCGGATTTATCTTTTAAATAGATAAATCCGTGTGAATAAATTTATAGGGGCATTCTGGGAAAATCAAATTTTGTGGGGGTATAGAGGGATATGGTGGGGGTACAAAAAAAAACCTTTAGGTACCCTGTTCAAATTTTAAAAATTGGGCCCCTAATAGGGCTCTACAATTTTTTTGTTTTCCTTTTGTTATATAGATATATTTTCGTATTAAGTATAGTATAGTATATATATATCGTACTTGCGATATTTTTAAATAAAATAGCAGTGGTCTATTGGTTTGGCCGAATTTTGCAACCACAAGCAACTTGGTTTGATACTCACAATTGAGCATTATTCGAACAAGCGTTCCCAAGCTGGTGCAATACATTTTTAGCCGGTGAGATAGAGAATTTTGAGATATTAGTTGAAATGCAAATATATATATATATATATATATATATATATATATATATATATATATATATATATATTGGAATTAACTTTGGGCCCTAAAAAAATGGCATTGGGGTGGGGCCCTGTGCGGTAGCACAGGCCCATTGCCGAGCCTGAGTGTGGGAGGGGGGAATGTTTAGTTTCTCGGGTTTGAACACCTAAGACATTTTGCCTGCACTCTTTTGGTGCACTCTTTCAGTATCATTTAGCTCGCCAACCGAACTACCTACTTGAGATTAGTTGTATTCATGTTGGTTGAGCGATAAATTTTATGTTTAATGTTTTTTTGTTGATTGTCCATCTTTGAAATTGATTTTAATTTCAATCTCACTTATCTTGATTTTGTGCATCTTAGGTTTAACCACTTCAAGTCATTGAATCTTTGTATGCAACTATTATTTATTAGAGAAAGCTTATGTCTCAACCGGTAAAGTCAGTGGCAAATCTACTCATAGTCTAGAGAGTCAGCTGCATACCCTGAAAATACTTTTTGCATTCAAGCCCCTAGTTTTGCACCAATTCGATCAATGCACCACACTCACAATCACTAACCGAAGGAGGGATACATGGATGAATGATTGTCTAGTAACTTACATTGAGAGATATGTATTTAATAACATTAACGCTGGGCTCATAATACAACGATTTCAAAATATGAAATCAGGTAAAAGACAATTATGAGGTGTATAATTTATGTATTTAAAAATATTAAAGTTTTATTTTTATTACAATTTTAAGGATGTGAGTGTTTAAATTTTTTTGCACGCTATGGCCTAGGGTCCTAGATCCGTCACAGGGTAGAGTTGTTGTTCAAACAACTCCAAGTCATGCAAATGGAGGCCTCATGGGATATGGTTATAGAGAAGTTGACTATGCAAACCTCTATAGTTATGGGAAGAACTAAGAGACACATATTAAGAGTTTATTTCAAAGGTTAACTAAAGGAGGGTCGTGTATTCTGTCATCTACTTCGTTTTCACCAAACTCGCATCGCCCAACTTATTATACAAGAATGCTAGGCCAAGTAACCCATGCAAAATTGTTTGATAGCCCCAAAGGTCGTAGAATAAAACAAGTAAACCACGTCTATTTAGTATTTAGGCGCCATGAAGCCAACTGAACTGCACGTGTGCGCCTCTTGTCGCATTGCACTTGAGAATGGAATCCACATGGTGTTGCAATGAGATACTCTCTGTTATGGGAAAATGCAATAGGTTGCACAAGTTGTTCAATGTGACTGTCCTTTCACCAACATAAACTAAAAGGAAAAAGAGCGAGGGAGAGAAATTACCTTATGATTTTGGTGAGAATGATGGGAAATGAGGATTTGTGTGAGAGAGAAATGAATGAAAAGAGGAAATTGAGTGAGAAAGAAATAAGAGAGAAGAGAGATTTGAAAAACTGATATGGGATTTTTCAAATGCGAATATCGGACAACAATATACATAATTTTTTAGTAATGAGAGGGGTGGAGAAAGCAGCGATCTATAGTTTATTCTTCTTGTAAAACCCATCAATTATTGGGCCAAACCAATTGAGCTTTTTTTTTGCGTTTACATGATATCAAACAAATAAATAGCAATAAATCATAATATTATTTACCGCTATTTATTTATGGCAGTTTTTTTTTACCCCCATTGTACCTCATACCCCCAAATTGACCAAACAGACCAAAATACCCCTAAAACAATGTTAAAAAACGAATTCATTCCTCATTCCATCATATTTTCGGAAAAAGTAAGTTTTTTTCCCTAAACTTCCCGAAAATAGACGTATATCCGGAAAGCTTTCCGGAAATACCTTGGAAATTTCGTTTTAATTAATTTTTATTTTTGCTTTTTCAGTGGCAACCAGAACAGGAAACATAGAGCGAGGCGAGCATTCAGGAGCAGGTCGAGGAGATGAGCAGAGTCCTTCTGGCAGTGGGACCAGGTTCAAATTGATCAGGACTAGATAGGCCGGACACGCGTCTGAGCGTCAGAGGCGTGTCCGAGAGCGAGAGCAGGAGCAGGAGCATTATATATTATCACGAGCCTACTGAGCCAGACGCCATGCATGTAGATGACCAGACTGAGGCTGAGGTTGCTCAGCATGATGATGAGGCTGCTGAGCAGGTTTTATTACCCCAGTTGCATGTCCACTGCGTCCACAGACTACTACAGAAGAGAGGTAATAATTTTAATAATTTGTTTATTTTTTACAATTAATTACTTTGCTTTCTTGATGACCGCATACACAGAGAACATGGAGCGCGACCATCTTGATCAGGCGGCACGGTGCTATCTACTACACTTGTTGGGGCACCATTTTTGCCGACAAGAGTCACACATCTGTCCCTGTCAAGTGAGTGTCTTTTATTTCTGACTTTGACCTGTGTGGCCAGTGGGCTTGGGGTCCAGCTGCTCTAGCTATTCTCTACGAGCAGTTGAATGATGCTTGTTACTGGGAGACGTCGCAGATTGGCAGATACGCTTCTCTGCTGCAGGTAATTAATTAACTAATTATTTTTATTTCTTTTTAATTATTTTTATTTATATAATTACTTATTTATTTTTTTAATTATTTTAGTGCTGGATATATGAGTATTTCCCCACCATCATTGTCGTGATCGCGATCCCGACGCAGACGGCCCAAAAATTGATTATTTTAGGAGTCGCCATCCAATTTATTTAATAGGAGAAATTGAGAAAAACCTAACTAGAAGTTGTTGGTCTGCGTAAACTGAGTTGGATTCGGGAGTCGATTATGGATAGAGAAGGGCAAAAACTTAATTCCACTACACCCCTAATACATCTGTCCTAAGACAGTTACCCTATATCTGATTGTTCAAGTATTAATAAATTACTTAGTCATTTATTTACCCCAAAAATAATATTAAGAAAAAAAAATTATTCAGAAAGAAAATAAAATAGGGACTAATTTAAGAAAATTTAATTTTGACTTGACGGGGAAGCCCCGCTCCTACGTATCCTCGGGTGCAATGAGGAACTCAAGAGTCACGTAGTTCTTTCTTGGAAAATTTTGTTGGTTGGTTGATTTTATTTTTTTGAAGGGGTTTAAGATCACCAAGCTGTACAACTCAAGTGTCTTAAACCAGGTTTGCGAGGTTGACAAGATGTACATCTCAATCAAGCTCATTTTTTAGTTTTTTGGAAAATAGGTGTTAAAGAAAAAAAAATGATTATTTATTGGAAAAAATTAATTTAGCTTGACGGGGAAGCCCCGCTCCTACGTATCTCCGAAGCGGAGAATCAAAGGCTACATAGTTTTTCTTGAAAATATTTGTTTGTTTTGTTTGATTTTAATTTTTGAAAGGGGTTTAAGATCAAAGCTGTACAGCTAAAGTCTCTTAAATCGGGATCGACAAGATGTACATCTCAGCCAAACCCATTTTTATAATTTTTAAAGGTTTTTTGTAATTTTTTTTTTGAGAAGAGATAAATAAATAAAAAAACGAAAAGAGGGTGAAATAGTAAAATGGGGGTGCAGCTAAACACGGGGGTTTGTTAAAAAAAAAGGGTGGCGTGGAAAGCAACAGCCCAGTCTGTTTTTTTGTGACTGGCCTGCGCTTACAAAGAAGGCTTGAGTAGGGGAGGGGGCTGACGCGGTGAAATAAGGGGGTGTAAACAGCGGTCCCATAACAAAGTGTATGGGGTTGTAACAGCAAAATAGGGGAAGTGCAAACAGCGACCAGGACTAGTTGGTCCGTTTGTCTCTTTTTTTTATTAAAAGAAATGGGCTTCTGAGGGGGTGGTGCTAATGGAAAGAGGGGGTGTGAAAAGCGACCTGAAAAAAATAAAATTAAGACAGATTAAACCTAGGTATATAAGGCTAAAATAAAATAAGGGGAACCCTAATTTCATCTTTCCCAACCCCAGTGCCGCATCTCCTTTCTCTCAAACCTACTCTCCGTTCCTTTCCCTCCCCACGCCGTTTCAATCTCCTCCTCCACTCAAACCTAAATTCCACTCCCCTTCTTCCCACACTAGCCACCAGCAACCTCCACCTCCCTTCCTCTCAACGTCGCACATCAAAAACGAAGAGAGGAAAGGTGAGGTTTTCGGAGAGAGAGAGAGAGAGCAAGGCTTTCGCGAGAGAAAGAGAAAAAAACAGAGATGGTATTAGCAGTGGCGATGGTTAGGGACGATGGGGCGAGATTTGCGAACGGAGGGAGGGTGGACGCGGTGGTACGGTGTTTCGGGTTTTGCGATGGTGAGGGTGATGCCGTGGTGGTGCGATGGGTCTACGGTGGTGACGGCGTGGGTGATAGTGATAGTGAGAGGGTGGTTTGCGAAGAGGGTGAGGCCGTGACGGTTGAGGAGAGATGATGGTGGGGGACGGTGGTGAGGGGACGGTTTTAATGGCTGTTTGGTGACAAACGGTGGAGTGCGTTTTTTTGTGGTGGTCATGGAGTTTTCCGGCGAGGCTACGGCGGCGACGCGGCGGCGACTGGTGTTCCGGTGAGGTAAGTCCGATTCTGTTTCTCATTTTTTTTTGTTACTCTTTCTTTCCTTTCACCCATTTCTTTGAGACTACTTCCTATCTCCACTCATTTTTGACTTCTCATGCACTGTTTGTACCATCATTTTAAGAAAAATACAAACAGAGGCATGAAAGTGATAATAGTAGTTTTCCTCTCCCTTTATCCTCTCTGTTCTCATATATGTTTAGTTATGAAAAAATATTTTTCTTAAAAGAAAAGTTGTATTATTCCACTAGCCATTTTGATCAAACAGATGCACAATACAATGATTAGCCACTCGAATAGGCATACGCATGAAAACAATGGTCATTTCATTTTGCTAAAAAAAAAACTAACATATGTACATAAAAGGAAGTGGTTATTATATTTCAAAAGAAATTCTAGCAGCCCCATGTCATGCTTTAAAAAAAATTTAAAGCACGCTAATTTGAATAAACAGATGAAGATTAGAATCAACCTTTCTCTCGACTGCTTGAAACTCTTTCTTTGAACCTCCAAATCTGCTTCTCAACTCCTCTTTACTGAACTAAAATTTTTTATGGTAATATCAGTGCTCTGTTTCTGTTGCTGTGTGTGTATATTGCTGTCCCCTTTTGTTGTTACTATTCCCTGTATTTATAGTCAAAAACTTATGGTGTAGGTGTGGTGTGGGAGCAGGGGATCAAAACCCCCAGGAGACCAAGCTGTTATTGTTGCAGCAGTGACATAGGAGGAGCAGGAGCAGCAAGGATGGGGCTGGCATGTCTTTGCCCAAACCATCAAAAAGCCAAGGGACAAGGGGAAGGCAACCTCAGCCTCATTCTCCAAATATTTCCCGCTACAACAACAGCAAGGCAGCAGCGCCTACTGTTCTTTGTAATTTTTGTTTTTTAAATTTTTTTTGTACTTTTTTGTTTTTATTTTTGTCTCCATGTGTAAAAAGAGTTGACTTCCCTTTTTTTTGTGGTACTACTTACCTTAAATTTTTTGTTTGTATGTGTAACAAATTAAATAAAAAGGACAGCTGATTTTATTTTATTATTATTATTTTTTTTATGTCACTAATAATACTTAAAAAAAGAAGCGGTAAAAATAACACGTACCGACGCAACCACTCGCGCACGACTCGAAACGAAACGCGCGCTCGCATTAAGACTAGGAACGCGTACGTGATTTGAATACGCACATAATGCCCCCGATAGTAGGACATGCGTACGGTTTAGGCAGGACACGCGTAAACTATTATTATTATTTTTTATTTTTTCGGGACTCTTTTTTTTTGAATGTAACGAGTAACTGTCGGTTAAAATTATTTTTTTATTTTTTCGTGACTCTATTTTTTCGGAAAGACTTCGATGCCAGTGAACTTCCACGTTGCAGCAGGTGGGCGAACAAGAAGTGCGATAGTATCAAGCTTCCGGAGTTTCGGCAGCTGCTGGATGACTTGCAGAGGGAGCAGGTCATATGGAGCCCCTGAGACGACCACAGACAGTACCTCCGGTTTCACAATATTTCATTATTCAGAGGTTGGCTGCTGTGGGGGGATGTGGTTGTGCCTTATATGCCAAACAGGGTCCGTTGGTAGTTTGGATATGTCCAGCAGATTCCTGATTCACCTATTTCGGGCCCACGTCCATCTACGTTGTTCATACTAAAGCAGTTGATGTTCTATCAGTCCCCAGTGCGGGCTTTCAGGGACAGCGGTCGACGGACACCCGTCCAGGGTGCTTGTGATGACGAGTAGGGATGGCAAAACGGGCCGGCCCGCCCCGCTTTGCCTAAAGCCCGCTAAAATAGGGGCGGGGCGGGTTGGCCCGCCAACTAACCGCGAGCTCAACATACTGGCCCGCCTAGTTTTTTTTTGCAATTTTTTTGAACAAAATTTTCACCTATTTTTAACATTTCAATTTCAATTAGATTTTTCACCTCCTTTTTAAAACAGTTTTTTATAAAGCGTTTTTTAACATAAATAAAAATATAAAACAATAATAACATTGGAATTACTAGGATTAATTATATATCAATTGTTTGAGAAGCGAAAAGTGAAACCTAAAATGAACAAAACGGGTTAGGCTTGGGGTGCGCAGTGCGTTGGATTCTAATTTTGGGCCCTAATTTTTTTTATAAAATGGACTGGTCTGTCTGACTCTGATGTTTTTTTTTTCAAATAAAAAAACGGCCTTGCGGGCCGACCCGTCTAGGGGTGCAAAAAAAAAACCCGCGCCCGCGGGTAATGCCCGTAATGGGCACGGGGCGGGTCCCTTAATGGGTACCCACGGCAAAATAAACGGACATTTAAAATACCCGTCAATAAACGGGGCGGGGCCGGGTAATGAGGTACCCGTACCCGTAGCATATATTTATTGATGAAGTGAATTTCTATCATTGTTGTTGTTTAAGTGGATTTTTATTGATATTTTGTTGTCATTTTCGATAACTTGTGTTGTATATTTTATCCTAATATTTTGGATAATTAGTGGGTTGTTGTTTTTAAAGTTTCCTATTGTAATTCTAGTATTTTTTATCTCCATTTGTTTACAATTATAAGTTAGTAAAATGTTTATAAAATTTAGGCTAAAGTGCTCCTGGGGTCCCTTATCTTTATTTAAAGTAACGAATTAGTCCTTTATGTTTTTTTGTCCCAAATAAGTCCTTTATCTTTCAAATTTTTGACACATAAATCTTTTTCCGTCAATCTCCATCCAACTTTGTTAACAGTGCTTATGTGGCGTGCTGACTCATTATTTGATTAGGTGGCAAGTCATTTTTATTTTTGCTTAGGTGGCATATAATTTAATTTAATAAAAATAAAAGCTAAACAAAAATAAAAATGACATGCCACCTAATCAAATAATGAGTCAGCACGCCACATAAGCACTGTTAACAAAGTTGGATGGAGGTTGACGGAAAATGATTTATGTGTCAAAAATTTGAAAGATAAATGACTTATTTGGGACAAAAAAAGCATAAAGGATTAATTCGTTACTTTAAATAAAGATAAGGGACCCCGGGAGCACTTTAGCCTAAAATTTAATAGGTTAATTTTGTATAGTATTTCAATTTTTTTTTTTTAATTTTTTTTACAACACTAACAAGTATCCGTGGGTACCCGTTAAGGGACAATACCCATTTAATACCCGCGCGGGTACGGGGCGGGCACGGGTCTCACGGGCATCTCGCGGGGCGGGTAGCTGGTACTCGTGCCCGCCCCACCCAGTTTGCATCACTGGAGCCGCCCCGTTCTTGTCTTAAGCCCGCAGTTTTCTCCTTTTGGCAGGGCGGGCTCAGCAGGTTAGCGGTCACAATATCCCAACCCAACCCGCCTTTTTTAGGCGGGCCGGCCCGGCGGGTCAAACCAGTTTTGCCATCCCTAATGACGAGTACCTACCATGGTACTTGTAGGTGTCCATTCCCCGCCTGACTCCGGCTCCGCCTTCACCTCCAGCTCCGCCTTCGCCTCCAGAGGATGTTGGTTCACTTCCCTTAGAGTCCAGGATGGGGAGAGCAGCTAGGCATGTCCAGGATGTCTATGATAGTCTTTTGGCAGTCGACGGCATTCCTGGGGATGTCTATGATAGTCTGTTGGTTGCTTTACAGCTTTTGGACATTTAGTTGTATTATTTTTTGTATTTTTACTGTATTGATACTGTATTATTATTGTTTATTAGTTTAGCGAGTTTCGTTATATTTAATTATTTTGCGTAATTTTTTTTAACGAAAAATTAGAGGTATTTTGGGGATTTATGGTAAAAATGAGGGTATGGAGTCTAATGAGGGGTAAAAAAAATGCCTTTATTTATTTGCATTTGTGTCGGTTGGTCGTCCAATGTTTACATTTTATAAATTCTACGTGCCCAATTGTCATGAATGGAAACAAACCTCACCCATTTAATGGACCAAAGACTTTTAAGTCTTTAACTAGCTTACGTTTTGTGCTATTATAATAATAATAATAATAATAATAATAATAATAATAATAATAATAATAATAATAATAAAAGTCAAGAAACCAACGAGGATTGGTCCGAGCAGTAATTAAATTTGGATTTCATCTCATTAAGTTCGAATTCTGAATGTAACAAAAATTCTGTTGGGAGAGAAGAACTACACAAACCGACAAAACTGACAAAGTTAGTAATATTGCGCACGAATAACACAGTAACCAATTACATATTCTGATCGTAGTAAAAAAATTAATAACATATTCCTTTTTTGGTAAACAATTAATTACATATTGTAATTTTTTTTGGTATTAACATATTGTAACTTTCTTAAACAATGTAAGAGAATTGCTAACATTTATAAAAAATAAGTTTTACTATACTACTACACACCACAACAAGAAAAACAAAAACTCATGCATGTTAGGCACAATATTAGGCTAAATGCACAATAAAATTACGTAGGATATTTTTGAGTTTAGATCCTCACAATTATTTGTTGTGCAATTCATGTGAGAGTGACCCAAACAAAAAGATAATAGTATTTATCACATTTATTATTATATTATTTGCGTCACTCACTCATAAATTATTCCACAAATACTTGTGATCCAATAACTACCATTACTATGCAGTTTAGTTAATTTTGCATTTGAGGACGTCATGGATAGATCTATCACATTTTCCTATCAAATCAAATATAAGTCCGTAAGGTCATACTAATTATTTTCTACAAAATGAAAAAAGAAAGAAAACAAAATGAAAAAAAGTTGAATATGACGTCTTACTTCATTCTTGTATTTTATAAGTTTTATTCACGATATTTATTCATATTTCTAAAATAGAAAAATAGAAATGTTTAATTTCGCCAAAATTGGAATTATGGCTTGTTTGGAAATCAGCCAACTATAATGTCAAGTAAGTCAATCTCAAGAGATAAATAGTTAAATACAGCAAGACGCGATAACATAAAAACCATATTATTAAGAGAAAACCGCTCATCCAAACAAGTCCTTAGAATTAATTCATTTTTGTCTGCAAAACCTTCGTTTAGAAGCTTTTCCCTCTCCTCTTCCTTGTCGTTCTTCTCGTCTTCATTAACACACTTGGTTTTCCCTTCTTGCGCTTCACGAACCACCGAGATTTTCAAAACCTATATCCATTTTCGCGTTCAGATCAAAGCCTTTTGATCTCTCCGCGAATTTTCAAACAATGCCGTTGCTTTGAATCTCCCACCAAATTAGAATCAACACAAGATTTGAAGACTATCGACGACCCCAACAAATAACGTTACCGAGAAAACAGTTTTTTCCTAATGGGGTCGGTGCCGTCAACGCCGAGCAAAGGTGGTGCATTTACGCCGGATACGGCGGAGTATCTGATCGGAACTTTCGTCGGCGAAGAGTCTTTCCCTCTTTCATCGGAGTTTTGGTTGAAATTGCTGGAGCTTCCTCTCAATGTTCAATGGCCAACTGAACGTGTTCAAGAAGCTTGCGAGCTATTGGGTTAGTCATATTCTAATTATTACTTCCCTTGATTGCCATATTTGTTTTTAGGATTAGAATGGATAATGGCTTCAAGAGGAGCCTTCAATTACTCGATTTATGGCAATATCATTTGTTTGTGAGCTTAGTTTCATTCAATTCATGGCCTATAATGTTGGAGTATGATTTTCCAATCTCCAAATGATGATTATTAGAAGGTGTTTAGTATGCTATTTGTGTTCTCTTAAAAAATTGGGTTTCTAATTTAATTTATATGGTAGAATTTTGGAGTGTAATTTTCCTTTCTCAAAAGGATAATAACATGAAGGAGTTCAGAATGCTATTTATGGTCTCTGGAACAGTTTGATTTTTTAAAAGAACTGATTCTGGATGATTTTTAGTTTTGCACTATTTGAATGAATGGGTTATGAACTTATGATGTGGTCATTATGATGATGTTAAGGTTGGTAAGTTTGTTTCTCGTGGAAAATTCCTTGCGTAAATTTTTGCTTTGTTAATTTTCTTTTCCAACTTTTTTTTGGGTAAACGTTTCCTTTCCAATTGTTTTGCAGCAAAAAACAATTGTCAGACCAGGCATCTTGCAAAGCTTTTGTTCCATCTAGCATGCTACTTGCAGGAGTCCATGTCTACTTCTGGTGTGGAACCCTTGGTTTATGAAAAGGCTGCTAATGCGGTGTATATCAGTTCAGTATTTTTAAAGCACCTGGTTGAAAGTGATATCCATTTATACCTTTCTTTCGATGATAATGAAGATGTACTGAAAGATGTTTTGAGAGGTACATAGTAGTGAATGTTTAGTTTTACTTTTACATTTTGATTTGGGATCTTCATAACCATAGTTTTTGAGATAACCAAGGCGAAAACAAACATGCTATGAATATCGTTCAACTTTATTGCATATCTAATGATTTTGGGTGGTGTATTAGCATAAGATTCATGCAATAAGCTAAACTTTGTCGCCTACTTGGGTAACATGTTGCAACTTATTGCCTTTGATGTGATATATGCATGATTCTTTTACTTTGGTTTAAGTTAGAAATTCCTTACATTTCATGGGATTCATACGATTGTCTCATTTTTTCCATTCATGTACATTTTAGTTTCTACAAGCGTATTTACTGTGTTATTCGTGTTTCTTATTTTTTTTAAAAATATCTGTACAGATCAAACCATTGAAAATCTTGTTATGCGGAATGTGCTGAACTTTATAGCATCTGTAGAATTAAGGTATTGTATTAGCAACTTGACCTGCTAATTCTCGTTAAGTATTGTGTGAACTTTCTGTCGTGACATTTTTTTTATATTTTTATCGTTGTAGTCCCAATACATTTCTCCTACATCTAGAGCTGCTTAATTTCATGATTATTGCGATGTCAACTCAGCTTCTCTGTGGGCCATCTCCTGGACCAAATGATGTGAACCCATTTCTCGATGCAGCAATGGCTCAGGTTAGAAGTTGAGATTTAAACATCAACCATTTGGTCATGGAGTTATTCTGTATTTGCAGATTGTAAATATCAGGCTAGTGTATTGTTGTTTTTGCAGGATACCTCTCTGGTTGGTTCAGTTGTTCGCAAATTGCTTCTAAATTTCATTACCCGTCCTAGTGTTCCATTCAATAGGGCAACTTATTCCATCTATTATGATGGAAGTCAGAGTAGTGTGCTTCAGAGAGTTGGTTCTGCAGCTGGTATAGCGACTGGATATACTTTTCTATTTAATATATATGGATTCTTTAGGGTCTAATATGCCTTTTCGATATTACTATTATTATTGTTATTATTGTTATTATTCTTTTTATTTTTATTATATTTGTCTAATTTCTACAAGATTCTTGTGCGGAAGTTTGCGAACTTACTGATAGGAGTTTTATTTATTGATTGGTTACCTTGCAGCAAATATTGTTTTATTGCCGTTCAGTTATTTGGTCAGTTCAAGCAGTGAAGGGTCAAGAAGTCTCATAGCGGATAGCAGTCTTCATGTGCTTCTTGTTCTCATTCATTATCATCAATGTGCTGTGAGTGAGGTTTGCCCTGCCATTGAGAATAACAAATCCCCAGCTTCAGATTCTTTACTCAAAGAAAATCCTCTGTTTTCTGACAACCCTTATTGCAAGGCCTTAGAACATGCGATCGATTGTGAATGTAATATATTTTTCACATCTAACTATATTATTTAATTACTTGAGAAGGCTAGCAAATTTTGACCAGTATTTAAAATGCAGTGGATCGTGTAGACGTAGAGGGCAATGCACACAGTGGTCCACACATAAAGTTGCCTTTTGCTTCTTTGTTTGATACCCTTGGCATGTAAGTATACTGCTGCCTGTATACGTGTTTGACAATTAATATACCACATACATATGCCTTTGTTTGATATGTGTTTGATTCCCTATGCCTTTAATTGAGTCAACCTCTGCAAAATACAATTCACATGTTTGTGATTGGCTGTTATTATAATGATGATAAGAAATCATTATTCCCCCCACCCTACCCCTTATGTTTGGTCTTCTGACAGCCAGTACAGATTTCCTATTGTTTATGTGAGCATAGAATTGTGATCTGCAGTTTCATGTCCCTGGTACGGTGGTATCTCATTTTCTTGGTTTGAGGCTCTGGTATCTCGTGGCCTGTTGAAGTTGAAGTTGTGGGTTTTAGATGAAAATGGATAAGAAAAAGAATTAGGACGTTTAAAATATGATTATGGTGTAATATGATCGATAATTAACTTTGTACGAAAGCCTGAGCACCAACCCTTATTTTTATACTGATACAAGACTCCAAATCCTAAATAAATAAGAAAATCGGGAATCAAATCATGATAATAAATAAGAAATATGGAAAATAATCTTAAAAGGTAATCTAAGATACTTGAAGATGAGAAACTAATCATATGGAGCTAAGATACAGTAAGATATTTTCATAGATTCTAACATTGTCCATGACTTTCAGTTTTCTAATGTGTGCTTCATTATCCCTGCTCATAGAAATAGCAAGAACTCTTAAAACCCTTGGCATTTTGGAAGTTTTTTGATATATACATAATTATATGTATTCATATTGTGTAATGAAAGAGTTTCATGGAAGACAGAATTTGAAAGTGAAGGTAATCTCAAAAAAAAAAGAATTTGAAAGTGAAGGAGAAAATTGAATCTGTTTATGTATATTCTTATTAGTTCTTTGGGATCTGAATCACACTACATGAACTATTATTCATAGAGTCTGTTTAGAGCCTAAATAACTTAAAGTGTAACTGCATCTAACAGAATTACAAACCAATAGACTAACCAACTGAGTGAAGTGTTTTAGATCTAGAGTATTCTAGAACACTATGACTATATTGTTTACCAAGACCATCGAGTTTACAATACTCCTATCATGTCATTATTGTCACATTTGTTATTGTTGAGATCCTTGTTATTCCACTTGCATTAGTCTACATAGCAGATGTCCAATCCTAAGTGTGAGGGTGTGTCTTAAGAGGAGTCTCACATTGACTAGAGATATGACTTAAGTAATGCTTATAACTATAAGGCATAAGCAGTCCTCACTAAACAGGTCAAAGCCCAAATTTTAAGATGGTATCACAGCCTATCCTAGATCTGTTATTCCACCTGCATTTGTCCGTGCTCTCGATGTCCAATCTTGGGCATGAGGGTGTGTGTTGAGATGCCGATTATTCCACATGCATTAGTCTACACTTCAGATGGCTAGTCTTGAACGTGAGGGGGTGTTTAGAGTCCAACATTGACTAGAGATATGACCCAAGTCATGCTTATAAGGCGTGTACAGCCCTTATCTTACAATCTGATTTCGTGGGGGTTGAGTTAGGCTTAAAGCTTAAATTCTTAGAGTTTATTTTTAAAATCCAGCAACTTTTATTCCTTGCAGGTGCTTAGCGGATGAGGCAGCTGTCCTACTTCTTTACTCATTGTTGCAAGGAAATTCTGCCTTTCTGGAGTACGTCTTGGTGCGGACTGATATGGATACATTGGTATGAGGCAGCAAATTTTAGTTTCTTTTATGAAAGAAAATGGGAATGAATTTATTATTGAAATGTGTAAAAGTCAAAACTCAAAAGCAGAGTTTTGAGAAGAAATTCGTTAAGGCTTATTACTTTGTGAAATATGTATTCATTTGATCATCATTTGATATATGTAACCACTTGTTCAGGTCATTTGTAAATCATTTGGGCCCTACTGGTGCATCTAGAATGATTTAAGATTGAGTCTTACTCTTATTGTTGTTTATCTTATGACATTAACAGTTAATGCCGACTCTGGAAGCTTTATACAATGCTCCAAGGAGGACAGCTAATCAAATTTACATGTTGCTGATTATACTTCTTATACTTAGTCAAGATTCTGCTTTCAATGCAAGCATTCATAAGCTGGTAAGAGTTGTCTTTTGCCATCCGACCTTGCCTGAAACTGCAATGATTGTGGTAAATGCTAATTTGGTATATAAATGGACAGATACTGACTGGTGTTCCATGGTACAAAGAACGTCTTCTCCATCAGACTTCTCTTGGTTCCCTTATGGTCATAATTCTTATCAGAACCGTACAGTATAATTTGTCTAAACTTCGGGTATGAATCTTAAACTCAGTTGAAGTATTAATTTAATTCCATGTAGCTAAAATATAAAATGGCCTTTTCTGCTGACTGAATTAAGATGTTCCCTATATTGAATGCAAAACCTAATATACTGAATTAGCATATTATGTTTCAGAAGTAGTTTACTAATTTTCAGAAAGAAAAGTGGTTTTTGTAAAGACAGACAGAAAGTTTACACCTGCACAAATCTGGGAGTAGGTCCTAAGAAGGCATTTGTTATCCCATGTCTATTGAAAACAATGATTACTTATATAATTTGCCAATGATACTAGTAGAATTGATATATTTCAATCTTAGAAATGTTTCTGATCTTTGATTACTCAAGTAGTTCGTGCATTGAAGTTTGAGCTATTAAAGCTGCTTTTATTTTATGTAGATTCCTTTGATCATTCTCTTATGTATTAAATAATGATAATGATAATGATAATGATAATGATAATGATAATGATAATGATAATGATAATGATAATGATAGGATGTCTATCTCCACACAACATGTTTGGCAACTTTGGCAAACATGGCACCTCATGTCCATCGTTTGAGTGCATATGCAGCTCAGAGACTAGTTAGCCTTTTTGATATGCTTTCACGCAAGTATGTTTCCCTTCTTTCTTTACCTTCACAATGCACCATTTCCATTTCAAATATATTTTTTTAGCTAATTGCGATCTGGTATAAATATTTGACCATATCACTGCTTCTCATTAGGTATAACAAATTAGCTGATCGTAAAGATAATAAGCTCCATAATGCAAAAGGCAACTCACTTGAAGCAAACAGCTTTGTTGAAGATGTGGTATTTAGTCTACCCTGTCTTGTGTCTTTGTGCTTTTGTGGGTCTATCGATGACAAAGTTTTTGACTAATCCTATTTTTTCCTAAATTACGTATTCTTTTGGCGCAGTCAACCGAATTACACATTTATACTGACTTCTTGAGGCTTGTACTAGAAATTATAAATGCAATCCTGACTTATGCACTGCCTCGGAATCCTGAGGTTTGATTTGATCTTCTACTTGATCGATTGAAGATTTATCACATATGTTCTTATCTTGTTCAAAATAGTCAAATTTTACATACTTTATTGTTTTGTTGCGACCGGTGCAGGTAGTGTATGCAATAATGCACAGGCAGGAAGTCTTTCAGCCATACAAGAATCATCCACGCTTCCATGAATTGCTCGAAAACATTTATACTGTATGTTTAATGTATTGTATTTTTTTTGGTAAATTCTACCATACCCATTGAGAGTTTGGTGGGTATGATACCTTCTAGGCAAAATTAGTTCAATTTTAATTTTATTTTAGAATATTTAAATAGAAAACAATGAGGTGTCATTGAGTGATTGGATAGGGTATCATACCTTTCAAATCTCAATGGGTATGGGAGTATTCACTTTTTTTTGATAGGCAATATTAGTGGGGGTGGGGGAATGTTAGTTTCCCGGATTTGAACCCGAGACCTCCTTCTTACACTCCTTTGGTGCACTCCTTCGATATCCCTTAATGTATTGTATTTAAGTCTTCAAAGTTACACTATATGCTTACCCTTTGCAACCTTGCAATTTCAAAAGGAGCAAGTTTTGTGTCATCTTTTGTAGAAAGCATCATTTTTCTGGCTCATTAAAAAATGTATCTATTAAATGTTAAATATTAAATATTTGCAGGTATTAGATTTTTTCAATAGTCGTATGGATGCTCTAAGAGTGGATGGTGACTGGTCAGTCAATGAAGTTCTCCAAGTGATAATTGTCAATTGTCGTTCTTGGAGGGGTGATGGAATGAAGGTAAGATGGAAAAATAGTGTGAATTGCGGCTTGCTTCCTGTAGCGAATATATCATTAGGAAGATTACTTGTGTTGTTTGTTTCTATAAGGGTGTATCTTGTTTTTGGCAGATGTTCACTCAACTGCGCTTCACATATGAACAAGAGAGCCATCCAGAGGAGTTTTTTATCCCTTATGTCTGGCAGTTGGTACTATCCCAATGGTATGGTTCCCCGAGCTTCTTATTAGCTTCTTATTCCCATACTCTCAAATCTGCTAGTAGTTATTTTTTTCTTACGGTTTGATATTTGTTGATCTTATTTCATTTTGTCACTAATACAAAAATTATGTCACTTCCAGTGGATTTACATTCAACGCAGGAGCCATAAATTTGTTTCCAGTTGATCTAAACACAGAAGTATGTATCTGAATCTCTCTTTTTCTGTTTGTGTATAACTGCATTTTTTTTCTTGGGGTAATAAATAGCATTTCTGTAATTCTGTTTATATTATTATTGTTTTACTTTTTATGATGGATAAATGCACCAAGAGCATCATTTTTTTATTATAATTGAAGGCACATTTATCATCTAAGAGACCAAGTCTATTCTGTTTGACTAAATCAAACCATCCTGATTATTTAATGTATAAAACCAATAATTTGGAAGACAGAAATCTTGTGGTCACTTTCCAACTTGTAACTTCATCCATTGCGTTGCGTAATATGATCTCAATTTCGTGTACTGATTTCTTTGCTCGTTTCGGGCACTGCCTTGTGAATTGCAGAAGCTTGAAAATGGGGAGATTGGAAGCACACTCCAAAACGGTGATTTTGACAAACCTGAGTATCAGCTTGATCCATAAGCTGGTTGTTGTAGTAAAAACGTGGCTGCCAAATACCTTAGTTATTTGTACATATGAAATAGCTGATAAGATTTCTGGAAAAAAGGAAAAGCTACGAAGATGTGTATTGTTCTCATTCTTTTCTGTTCATATATGTGAGTGTAAAGGTTCATGTAACGAATAAACGGTGTATTCATGCAATATCCAGCTTTTGTAGATGTGCTCAGTTGTTGTGCCTCATTAATGCTGTTCATCGAAGAATTTCTCCTTTCTCTATTTCTGCCTACTTTTTTTTAGGTATCGGATATTCATTTAAGGGGTTGATCTCTTCCAAATAATGTTTTTCCATACACACCGGTCAGGGATCGAACCTAGGACCAAATAGTTAAGGGACTCAAGTATCTACCACTCGTACCACATCATGTATCCTACTTTTGTATCCACATAATGTTGATGTTATACAACAGTTACTTGTTTATCATTAATCCAGATTGAGGTGTAATTTTTGTCAAAAACAAAGATTTATATGTGATTCTATTGAATAAAAACAGTATATTGAGATGATAATTATACTATTAATTAATGATTTGATAATATCCTGTTTATTCTTAAGCTTTCTATAATTTCGGTTATGAAATTACATAAAAAAAGAATACACATTAAGTTTCATAGACTGGCTTCTAACAACAAATCCTAAAGAGTGTGCCTTTAAAACAATATGTATTTACATTACACAAGGGTACTTCCCTTGACATACTCAGTAACAGCAAGGGCAATCAAACCCAACATAGCAAGCCTTCCATTCCACAACTCTGCATTGGATGAAAACACTCCTTTGGACCTTGACTCTACGCTCACCCCTTCAAACAATGGAACCAAAGAAGCAACAGAGAACAACACACTTGTCCACAAGAACCATGGGATCCCACCATTAGATAGTTGTTCAAACACACCCTGCCCATTGGCTAACTCCACTCCTATTGCAGTTACAAAACCAATCATTGCCAACCTTCCATTGATCCTCTCAGGTGCTGGCCCACCAAATGCCATCAAATCTGTAAACTTTGTGCTCATCTGCAATAAATATATAATTAACTCAAGTCAATATAACCTTCTTACACACATGACACAACTAAGTAAAAAAAAAATTTTATTATATTATTGCTTCTGACACTAGGCTCACCTTTGGTGAACGAGTAGGGGTTGGTTGAGGTTGTGGTGTAACTGTGTTTGCAGGCTCCTTTTGCTCTTCCTGCATGTTATAACCAATCATTAAAATTTAATATAGTTACTTATGATAGTTACTTCCTACTTCCTAGGAAACATACCAACTTACAAAATGATGTTCATGCATTACATACATGAAATAAATACTATAATCTGAAAAATGGTTTTGTGGAACCTTACCCCGGCCATGGATCGAACACTAAGGGTAGCATTTCTTCTCAGGCTTGGCATGTACACGGAAGGGATGCTAAATTGGTTCACCCTTGACCTGCTAGAAATGCTGGTCATAGGGCTTGACACGATAGATTGGTAAGATGAGAGAGCCATTGATACTATTAAGTTATTAGCACAGTTTCTTAATCCAGCAAGTTTACACTGCCAAACTCAAGAAATAAACAAGAGTATTTCTCAGGATAGTAGTTTGATTTGTGAGTTTCACTACTACACTGCTTTCACTACAACTTAGATTGTAGGTATAGCATTAAAGAAGGTAGTTTATATAGAATAGAAGGCAAGCAAGGTAGTGGATATTTAGATACCACGTCATGTGAATGAGGGTCCTAAAGGTCATTGGTTCACGTGGGTTCATTTGTCCACACATGGTAAAATTAAGCCTTAGACGTGGCTCTCTCATGAGGACCAAAGTGCCATGGTGAGAAGAATATGAGGTTGGAAGGGTTGTAAACTTGGACGTTGCAGGACCTCTCAATTAATACTATTAATGGTTACTACTTTACTGCTTCATAGTTTGGAAAAGACTAGAACATTCTATTTTTGTGTAGATATCTAATTGGTGCTCTGCATCTTATCATCCTTAGTTAACCAAAATACTAGAACTCTTCTGCCTTGTAAAAAGTGAAAACAATGTTTCTGCTTTAACCAAAATTCTTTCTTTCTTAATAGTAGTATTAGCCAGGAAAGCAAGCAGGATTTACTGAACACTCATTGCATTAATTCAAGATGACGTGCCTTACTTCTAAGAATGAGTTTGATGACCAAGCACCGAAATCAGTGTGACTGTTAAGATGTGTATGCATATGACAGATCACTTGTTGCTAATAAGGATAGTGTCTCTTAATTTTTTAAGTTTAAAAAGTGAAAAACAAAGGCGAATGAAAGTTTCAGTTTTTCACATTAATCTCGAATTTGCATAGTTTTTGTTTAAACCTTTTGTTATAGTTCATTTTCTGCACTCAATACGAATTGACTGGAATTGGTTTAATGCAAACTGGTTTAAAAATAAATAAATAAAAGCCAAAACACGTTTTATAGATGCGAATTGTTTTTTCAGTGTTTGTGTTTTAAGTGCTTTTCTAAACAAAATGCTTGACATATTCTGATTCTTTGTTGAATTTAGAGCATTTTAAGCTGAAGAATCGTTCAATTTGCATGCTCTATAGCAAAGTCACCATTGTTGAGATTGAAGGTTTTTTGAACTTCAAATTCAAGATTTCGGTTCTAGGAGTAATTTCATGTATAAGCACTTTTCCGAGCTTAATTTTAGTTCCATTGAATTCCTTGTGAAATTTTATTCAAGTAAGAGTCTAGTTTCATTCAATTTGGTCGCATATTGCATGAGTTATTCAATAAACAAGAAATCGAAAGGACATTGGTGTGCTTGAAAACATTCTTCGTAGTAGTGTTCTTCATTTTTGAGTTTTTGTTTTTAATGACCAAACAGAAACAAATCTACGCCGGAAAACCTGACTGGCCACGTGTAAACCCGGTTTTGCCGGTTTTTGAAAATATATTTTCTTTTAACATGTAATTAAGAAAATTAAATATATTTGACTATTACCTTTAATAAAGATAAAATCTTTGTTTCCTCGTAAAAACAAGAAGATAAAATCTTTATTTTTGAATAATAAAAAGGAAGTAGCTGGTCAAAAGAAAAGAATAATAAAAAAAGTTAAAAATCAAAACTTTTCTAACGAATGGACTAATACTCGATAAAAAAAAATTGATTTGCAGGGTCCTAAAGATCATTGAAAAGCAAGAATTGTGATGGATATTTTGGCTCAACGTAATATGTATAAGGGTCCTAAAGGCCATTGGTTCACGTGGGTTCATTTGTCCACACATGGAAAAAGCAATAGACGTGGTTTCCATGAGCACCATAAAGTGCCATAGTGAGAATCTGTGGTTGAAAGTGTTGTAAACTTGGAACTTGCAGGACCTCTCAATTATTAGTACTACTATGTTTACTATTTTACTGCTACTTAGTTTGGAAAGGACTAGATGTGAGGGATTTCCAAAATAATAGGAATCCAATAACACTAAAGTGAAAGAGAAACACAATGTTTCTGGTTCTAAAGGTGTGTCTTTTGGTGGCTTTCACTAGTGGTTGTGTTCTTTCATGAACATTTGTAGTGAAGAGACACTTATCTTCACCAAATGGTATGAGTTGGTCTATATATAGAACAACTTTACAAATAGAAAAAAACACACATATACATTGTTCATATGTTTAAGACAAAACTCTACCAAATTCAATATTTCAAATCATTCTCTTTCTTCTCTTATGCGCAAATTGAAGTTAGGGAACTGTTGTTCTGTAAATACTATTGACGATACGCTTGGTGTGGGTGTGCAGACCATGTCAAGGAACTCCATTGTATCCTGAAGGGGATTCGCCGGTCATCCTATTGCATCCAATCTAGAGTGATTGGTGGGGGCGAATCGAACCTAAAGCTTAGTGTTATACACGCCTTGGAGTCTTACACAATGATGAATTCACTTTCTCCTTTGTTCTCTATTGTACATGTTGTTTACAATTATTTGGACTTATGATTTTCTATGTTTGGTTGTTTCTTTTGGTTGCAGCATTATTTCCACCAACAAATTATTCTCACAATCTTTAGGTTCGATTTTGCATTTTGCCTTGGTGAGGGCTGCAACGTTGGAATGCATTTCTTCTTACAACTTGAGAGAGATGAATATTCAAACTTCACCAAAAACTAATTTATTTACTATCACGGTGAAAGGTGCATAAATTCTTATTCTATTCATAAAATTATGTGGTGATGCATTTAAATTATTTTAATGCATGAATACATAAACCTCTGACAGTTGAAACTTTTTAAAGAAATATTAATTTTGAATATAAATGCCAAACGGCTAATAAGTAAGTAACAACACTAGTTCTACGAGTTTTAATCCGTCAATTGCAAAGTTTTAGAAAAAAAAAAAATCCATTTGGTATTCAGTTGAAAGTTTGAAACAATGTCAAGTTTCATGAAAAGTTGCTTTGGTTCATGGCAAAGTTACAATTTTCGTTTTCAAATTTTAAGCATTATTATTTGTCATGTCTTTGGGTTTTTTGATAAGAAAAATGTTCCATTTGAATTTAAAATTATGAAAAGAGTAGTACCCATTCAGTTTTCCAGTGAAATGATGGAAGTTTTGGCAAAGAAAGGCAATATTTCGTGAAGGGTCACAACACACCCGTTTTTATAACAGTTTCGTTCTTCATATTTGGGTACATATTTGAACTTGATTTTGAGGCTTTTATGGTCTAAAAGTTATACCATTGTAATCCTTGTTTTCTGTCCTATCAAATTGGTTCAAGAATCACTTAAAACGGTGCTAAAACGAGGAAGAAAATATATCCAAAAGATGCTTGATTGGAAAACCGTTTTCTGCATATCTGGGTCGAATTTGACCCACTGAATGTAGAAGATGATGAACAGTGCGCTGGACGATACCCACTCTCGGACAAAAGAGAGTGCAGGAGAATGCGGACTCTACAAACCTCTGTTTAATATGCCGGTTTTTGCATTGTATTTATAATAACTTGTTGTTATTGGGTAACTAGTTTCATATTTAATGAAGATATAAAATTGTTTTTTAATAACTTTATATTCTTTAATACCTTTTAAATCATTTTAAAGAGTGAAAATTATGATTACCGTTTATATTTTCAGAGTGGAAAATATTGTGCCATTATTTTGTACCTATTTATGATAGTCACTCTCCATGAATACTATGTTATGTTGTTACACATTCTTGATGCATTTAAATGTTATTTATTTATTTTGACAAGTACATTTAAATGTTATGATGAGTTTGTATTTAATATTTAACTAGTAGAATATATGGTACATATATTACTTGTATATTAAGTTCTATGGAAATGATTCTAGTGGAGTTTCATGAATTTTAAGGTGAAGAAAATAGAATTTTTTGTTATTATGTCTGTATGAAATTTATTTGATATTGACCCACCTTAGATATGTGTAAAGATATTTTAGTATCTAAATAAATAATTGCATTGGTTGTTGTTATGTAATTTTAATGTATTCAATAAATATCTTAAATAATTTAAGATGGGTGAAATAGAGGTAGAACTCTAACATGAAATGGGTATTGAATGCTTATAACAATTTTGTCTAAACCAACGGCACAAGTGATTGTCAACATATCAAAGGCCTCCAAGTGGACAATAAAAGGCAATGGGACTGGTGGTCCATTTTTGTGATAGTTATTCAATACTATCAAAAAGTACATTAACCGAAATGTCAAAGGACATTGTATTAAAACATAGCTATGTGAAGAAGTGGTCTTCAAAATTTTATAAGAAAAGGAAATAATCTTGCAATCCTTTGACGAACGGGTTGACAAGGGATATGATGTTTTTATAACATCGTTGGGGATGAGTTTCAAGCCCATATCTAAATAATTACCAATGGTGGAATCCCAACTCACACTTGAGTATCATTAAGTCTTGAGTTCAATGGTGAAAGTACACTATTAGAGTAATTGCAAGTACTTGATAATAGATACATCCCAAGGTTTATAAGTACTTGGACCATAAGTATAAAGTTTGAAGGTTGAGCTTTTTCTCTTAATAGACCTATAACATATATGTGTAGAAGTGCTTATTATGGGAGTGCTTTTCGGATAGAGTCTACCTATATGAGAGTGAAGTGGGGCCGCTTCTTGGAGATTAAGGGTTTGACTCTTAAAGCTCTCATGAAAATGATACACGACACAAGGCCTTATCAAATGTGTCACTTTACAATTCGTTCAATGGTATCGAGATCGCATGTGTAAGTTAATTGACGTTTGTTCTAATGAATAATTGGTTCAAAGCTTGTCTACCAATCTATTCGGGGATGAGTGAAACATTGACTTACTAAGTAAAGGTTCAAATCGTAAGATACCTTAGCCGAAAGCATGTGATTTTCGGAATAATGGGATTTGGATTTATTTTGAAAATGGTGGGGGATTGTGAGGGATTTCCAAAATAATAGGAATCCAATAACACTAAAGTGAAAGAGAAACACAATGTTTCTGGTTCTAAAGGTGTGTCTTTTGGTGGCTTTCACTAGTGGTTGTGTTCTTTCATGAACATTTGTAGTGAAGAGACACTTATCTTCACCAAATGGTATGAGTTGGTCTATATATAGAACAACTTTACAAATAGAAAAAAACACACATATACATTGTTCATATGTTTAAGACAAAACTCTACCAAATTCAATATTTCAAATCATTCTCTTTCTTCTCTTATGCGCAAATTGAAGTTAGGGAACTGTTGTTCTGTAAATACTATTGACGATACGCTTGGTGTGGGTGTGCAGACCATGTCAAGGAACTCCATTGTATCCTGAAGGGGATTCGCCGGTCATCCTATTGCATCCAATCTAGAGTGATTGGTGGGGGCGAATCGAACCTAAAGCTTAGTGTTATACACGCCTTGGAGTCTTACGCAATGATGAATTCACTTTCTCCTTTGTTCTCTATTGTACATGTTGTTTACAATTATTTGGACTTATGATTTTCTATGTTTGGTTGTTTCTTTTGGTTGCAGCATTATTTCCACCAACAAATTATTTGGACTTATGATTTTCCTTTGTTCTCTATTGCTCCCAACTTTGTCCTATTCCTACGTGGCATGCTTAGTTCTTAGTATTTATTTATTATTGACCGCAAAACAACTTAATGCTTCTCCAGTGAACCTGGAATACTGAAACAAGAAGAAATTTCAGTGAATTGTTACTGCAAGGATAGAAATAATCCACAGTGATATTTATGACATTTTCTCTCAGCAGAGATGTGATTAAGCAAATAGTTCAAGCCTTCCCTCATCATTAATATTTTGACCATCATAGTAAAGAAACGACTCAATTCATGCAATCATAAAACTGTAATACTTGTAGCTAGCTCCATATATTGAGATTGTGAAGTTCCATGACTGGAATTAGATGAAAGAATTGAACTGAAGAAGAAGATCAGAGAATCGGTTGAGAGAAATGAACCTCAAATTCTGTTAATATTCAGTTACTGTACAATGAGTCAATGAGTCAACTTATATACATTGAGTAACTCTTCTAAACTATAGTTAATACTACATCACAACTTAACTAATCATTGGTTAACTAACTTAACTATAGCTAACAGATTAACTAACAATAATAACTGATTTACAAGTATCCTAATTGGATAGTTCTTCTACTTCTCTACTAGCTTGAGATAAGTTGAATGATGCATTTTTGAAAGGTAAATGATGCATTTTTGATAAAGGACAAATGAAACAAGAGCTATTATTACATTCACTATTATTTAAAGAAGACAACTTTGTAGAAAGCAATATCAATACAGAATCAGAAAGATGGCCTAGCCTAGAGTGCCATAGTTGAAAAGAGTTTACAGTATGTGTGTCGTGTGGAGCAGAAACATGAGAAGAATGTGGTGCAAGGAAGTAGAGACCATGTCTAAATTCACTCCTGCCAATCACCTTCTGTTGGTGTGATTCCTGGATCAAGAACACATTATTAGAAAGAGATACATGATAATTGGGGTATTGATGCAAGGAACCAACAGAAATAATGTTTATATGGAAATCAGAAATGCACAAGACATTGTGCAACATTAAGCCAGAGGCTAAGTTGACTGAGCCAGAAGCAATCACAGGGACTCTGACTGTTTAGGAGAGTGACAAAGGTATTATGCAATCTAGTGAAGGAAACAAATGAAGACAGTGAAATGCATATGTGAGCAGTAGCTCCAGAGTCTATGATCCAATCAGTTGAATGCAAGAAAGAAAATGCAAATAACAATGTACTCAAGGAACAAGAGAAGTGCAAGAAGTGCATCAGCACATCACCTGAGGAATCTTTAGAATCAGATGTGTTAAGTGCTGTCTTTGCCATTTGAGCCTGCATATAGTTGATCAATTGCTGATATTGTTAATGATCCACCTGTGTCTCAGATGCTATACCAGAACCAGCAGTCACTTGGAGCACTTGAGGTGAAGTTGTAGCAGGCTTGCTCTTCTTAAAACCAGGTGGAAAACCATGAAGTTTAAAGCATTTCTCTTTGGTGTGACCAAGAACCCCACAATGAGAGCATTAGGGACGATCTCTTCTAGCACCTTTGTTATTCACAGCAAAGGCAACATGAGAGGGTTGTTCAGTGGCATTGGAACAGATTTCCCTTTGTTTCTCATCTTGGAGAACCATGGAATAGACCTTGCTAATCTCAGGCATAGGTTCTTGAATCGAAATTTGGCCACGAACATTGTTAAAAGAGTCATTTAATCCCATCAAGAAAATCATGACTTGTTCTTTTCTTAGATAAAAACCACCACAGGAACAATCAGTGCAAGTGTCATGTGCAGATAAAGCATCCCAAAGCCCCTTAAATTTGCTGAAATAAGCACTTACCGAAAGAGATCCTTGTGTGCAATTGAGAACCTCCTTCTTGAGTTCGTAGATTCGTGGACCATTGCTTTGCTGAAATCGATGCTTCAAATCCTTCCAAATGTCAGCAGCAGAATCAGCATAGAGGACACTGTTGTGCAGTTCCTTTGAGATCGAATTGAGAATCCACGAGGTCGCCATATCGTTGCTACGCATCCATTTGGCAAAATTCGCAGAAGTTTCTGCAGGTTTTGCAATGGTACCAGTGACGAAACCGAGCTTGTTCTTGGCACCAAGAGCAATACGCATGGCTCGGGTCCAAGATCCATAGTTGTTACCAGATTCAGTGAGGATTTGAGATACTAGCACAGCACCAAGGTTGTCAGAAGGGTGGAGATTGTAGGGATCAGCACCAACTTCAGCCATTGATGGAAGATTTCACAACGGAAATCGAAGAGGATCGAACTGGAAATGAGGAATCGATCGGAGAAGAAAGAACACGCGAATCGGTGGGAAGAACCGAGGCGGTGGTGGAATCAATCGGAGAAACGTAGCGGAAGCACCGTCGCGAATGATACCATATTGAGATTGTGAAGTTCGATGACTGGAATTAAATGAAAGAATTGAACTGAAGAAGATCAGAGAATCTGTTGAGAGAAAGAAATCTCAAATTCTGTTAATATTCAGTTACTGTACAATGAGTCAATGAGTCAACTTATATACATTGAGTAACTCTTCTAAACTATAGTTAGTACTACATCACAACTTAACTAATCATTGGTTAACTAACTTAACCATAGCTAACAGATTAACTTACAATAATAACTGATTTACAAGTATCCTAATTGGATAGTTCTTCTACTTCTCTACAAGCTTGAGATAAGTTGATACCATACCAGCATGCTTTGACTAGGCAAATTCTTTACCACCGTCTTTCCTGCAAAAAAGCCAAGACCAAGAAGGCTGTATGTCACTATTCCAATCCCTAGTTCTCTGCAATAGAATATGCTTCTTAGGTTTTGTATTAGAGTGCTGTTATTTAAAGACTCGTGATTGACCTAAATGTATGGAATCAAGACTTGATACTTTTATTTATTTATTTAAGTTCAGATAATCCGTTTTTCAGTTGCTATTCACCCCTTTTATTCAATCCTTCAAAAATGCTTCACACTCTTCCTATTTTTTAAACCTGGAGTTTCCTGTTCTGTGATCCATGCATTTTTGAGCGCTTTTGGCATCATCCAATGATCACACTTGGCATTCTATTGTTCTTGGCAACATAAAGCAAAACTACTCTCAATTGCATTTATTTATCTTAATATGGAAATCTAAGCATTACCTTTATATCTGTATAGCTTACCATTAATCTATGTCTTATTCAATGATGTTTGAAGATGAGATAGATATTGAATTTCTACTATTCATATATGAAATAGAAGCAACGTCTGTTTATATGAAAGTTTAGGATTGTGTGGCAAGTGGCAACATTGAGGTTCTTATATTCCCCTTTTCCTCATATCATTTTTTCACCTCTTCTTTATATCTCTCCTTTTCTCATTTATCACTTTCTATTTTTTTCTCTTTATGTCTTTTTTCTCTCGGTGTGAGAGCAACATTTTGATTGAACTTGCAAAGCATACCATCACTAATCTACGATAGTTACATAAGCTGGAGTCAGTATATGATAGGAATAACCTATAGAATTCTTTGGCAACTTTGTGGCTGTTTCTCTTAGAAACTTCATTCTTACATAAACGCTCATTATACAGAGCCATCAAACAAATGACAGTTTAGAATCTTAGGAATTGTATTGTCTTAGAATCATAAGGGTCTACTGTGTATGACTATGACAGACTGACAGACTCAATTGATAAGCATTTTATGCAGCAAGTCTTAGACATATGCACTACAACGTTAACGAACACCATACTCATGTCTCATGATGGCCTAACTTGAATATAAAATCCAAATAGGAAAAGCCATTCAGGTGGAGACTCCGCGGGGTAAGACTTGGAGAACAAAATCCGATTATGAATGGTTAAATGTACATCCGAAGGATCCTCTTTCTCGAGCACTTGTTTGCTATGAACTCGACTACTCGAGCTCTTTTGCCCAATATAATCATGTTTGATAAATTCTTAATTGAAATTACATTATTGTTCGAGATTATCTTATTCTAAGGTCATATATAAGACATTAATGCATAAAGATAGAAATCATGTTTAAGACATCTTTGTTATATACAAATGAAGTTGACTACACTAAGTCATTATATATTTCTTCATCTCGAGACTTAGTATAACAATAATGATTGTATTGATTGTATATAAAACTGAATCCAGTATAAAACGAGCCCTTCTAAATTCTAAGAACAATTCTTAGAACATGTGCCTTTGAAACTGTATGATGATATTTACACAAGGGTACTTCCCTTAACATACTCAGTAAGAGCAAGGGCAATCAAACCCAACATAGCAAGCCTACCATTCAACAACTCTGCATTGGATGAAAACACCCCTTTCGACTTTGACTCCACGCTGACCCCTTCGAACAATGGAACCAATGAAGCAACAGACAGCAACACACTTGTCCACAAGAACCATGGGATCCCACATTTAGATAATTGTTCAAACACACCCTGCCCATTGGCTAACTCCACTCCTATTGCAGTTACAAAACCGACCATTGCCAACCTTCCATTGATCCTCTCAGGTGCAGGCCCTCCAAATGCCATCAAATCCGAAAACTTTGTGCTTATCTGCCATTAATATATAATTAACTCATGTCAATGAAGTGTCACCTTTGCATAAATAACTTTTTACACACAACTCAGTAAAAAAAAACCAAAGTTATATCATATTATTGCTTGTGGCACTAGGCTCCTAGGCTCACCTTTGGTGAACGAGTAGGTTGTGGTGGTGGTGTAGCTGTGTTTGCAGGCTCTCTTGGTTGCTCTTTTTTCTCTTCCTGCATATTATAACCAATCATTTAATTCAATATATATGATAGTAACTTCCTAGTAAACAGATCAACTTACATAATGCTGTTCCTACATTACATACATGAAACAAATATTATAATATGAAAAAATGATTTTGTGAAACCTTACCTTGGCCACGGAATGAATTCTCAGGTTAGCATTTCTTCTCAGGCTTGGCATGTACACAGCAGGGGTGCTAAATTGGTTCACCCTTGACCTGCTAGAAATGCTGGTCATTGGGCTTGAAACAATAGATTGGTAAGATGAGACAGCCATTGATGCTATGGAGTTATTGGCACAGTTTCTTAATCCAGCAAGGTTATACTAAACAAGAGTATTTCTGAGGATATCAGCTAGCTTTGTGAGTTTCACTGCACTGCTTTCACTACAACTTAGATGGTAGGTATAGCATTGAAGAATGTTGTTTATAGAGAATAAAAGGCAAGCAATGTGGTGCCGTGGTGGATGTTTTGGCTCCATGTAATGTGTATGAGGGTCCTAAAGGTTATTGAAAGGCAAGGATTGTGGTGGATATTTTGCTTCCATGTGTTTGAGGATCCTAAAGGACATTGGCTCGCGTGGTAAAAGTAGGAGACGTGGCTTCCATGAGGACTAGAACGTGACACATAGTGAGAATATGCCGTTTGGAAACTTGGAACTTGCAGGACCTCTCAATTAATACTAGTAATGGTTCCTTTACTGCTTCTTAGTTTGGAAAGGACTAGAACATTCTATTAGTTTGTAGATAAATATCTAAATCATCAAAAGTTAACCAAGAAATTAGAACTTTTCTTCTGCTATTAAAATAATGTTTTTGCTCTAACCAAAATTCTTTCTTTCTTAATAGCAATAGCCTGAAAGCAAGCAGGATTTACTGAACATTCTAAGAATGGGTTTGATGACTATGCAGTGACATCAGTGTGACTGTTAAGAAGACGTGTAGTGTGAATGATGAAATTAATATCTTTGTATATAACACATCACTTTTTGCCAATAAAAGGATAGCGTCTGTTAGTTTTAAAAATCACAATCAAGTGAATTAACAATACCGTGTATACACGTCAAGGTGGTATTATCATTTTCAACTGCAACTTTCCAAATAGAAGGACTGGCTAGGAAGGCTGCATAATAACGCTTTGCCATTTACTAACACAAGACAATAGTAATGGCAGTTCTATGAAGAAGGAAAACTTCCTATAAATGCCAAAACTGGAAACGTCTGTTGTAGAAGTGAACAAACAAGAAAAGAAAAGAGAATATATATGGTACTACAAGTCAGGAAAAGCAGATTGAAATAAGGGTTTCAAATTGCGGACCGCATCATGTGATGCGGCCGCAATATTGCCGTTGCGGCAGCGTCCGCAACCGCATCAGTCCGCAATTGCGTTGTGATCTCAAATCACAGAAAAATCCGCATCGCAACGCCGCATCGGCCGCAACATAGTGGTGCAACGGCCGCATCAGGCCGCATCAGACCGTAATTGACTTTAAATTGGTCGCACAAATTATTTTTCTATCTTCTTCTGTCTTTATATCATACATTTAGAGGGTATTTTCAAGGATTAAAGATACAATAAAGTGATGAAGAGTAGATAATGAAATATATATGAAATTTTTGAGAGGAGATAGAAGACATGTGAACTATAAGATAACTAATAAATTATAATATTTAATGTTAACAAAAAATTATTTCACGCCGCATCGACCGCAATACGCATCGCAGCGACCGCAAATAGCCGCAACCGCAACTACCGCAACCGCAACCGCAACGCGACCGCAACCGCAATTTGAAACCCTGATGCCATTAGCATAGGACAAACAATTTTGAGCATTCATTTAAATGGTATCATCACAATTTACATGTGATGCAAAGTAAGCATTAGAATCATGTCAATTCGTTGTGCAAAACAATTGCTTGAGAAAATGATCATGAAAATACAGATCCTTGCTTTAAGCAAGTGGTCAACTCCAGAGATCGACAAAGGAAGCATATGATGACAGTTGAAGGTACTAAAAAAATGGTTTAATGCGTTATTTCTCTTAATGCAAAACTAATCAGTCCATTCAAAATAAAAAACAAATTTTGATGATGACCTAGTTGGGTTGTTAATCACGGAGTTGTTTATTGACTTCTTCCTTAAAGTTGAATCAATCTGTCTATCATATCATAACTTATTAATTGGTTGCTAGTAAGGAAGATCAAAAACATCCATGTGGACAAGGAATTGGGGATGATCACATGGGTTGATGAAAAAGACATGAAATTTACCTCTAAGCCTTGGCTACCCAGTTTGACTCTTGGGACTTGCATCACAGTCTTCTCCATTCTTCAACTCTATTGAAACTTGAAGAATAAGGATAAGATGCAAAGTTAAACAAAAAAGCAGCTGTTAGATTAGAATAAGAATGATGGCAAAGTGTTGAAAAATTAGCTACCCACTTGCTAAAACCTTCAGCTTCTAAAATATACAGATAAATAAGTATAAATTAGGCAAAAATACACTGCGGGTCCTTTAAGTTATGTATTTGTAACAAGTTGGTCCTTTAAGTTTTTTTTGTAACAAGTAGGTCCTTTAAGTTATCTAACGTGTTCATCGTTGACCTTTTCTCAATTTTCCGTTCCAAAAACGCTTATGTGGCGTTAACGTGTTTGAGGTGGCACTTACGTTGCTGACTTGGGTACATTAAAGCTGACGTGTTATTTATAAATTGTTAAAAGCAAATAAAAAGGGAAGTTCAATTGACAGAAAAAGAAAGAGAAGAATGAATAGATTTTAGGGTTTCACAGAGAAGAAGAACGAAGGGAAGAGAACGAAGTTCGCAGAGAAGAAGATTGAAGCTTTTGGGTTTGTCAGTGTAACGTTTCTGGGTTTGTGACTGTTAACGTTTCTGGTTTCGCAGAGAAGAAGAATGAAGAACAACGAAGGATTCTCAGCACATGCATGTTACACTGAAGGTTGTTGAAGTTCGATTGACGAAGATTGAAGCTTTTAGGGCGCGTTTGAGGTATGTTATTCGTTTTTCCTCATCTTCTGTGTTGCTGTTTTGGGGATTAGGTTTTTCTTTGTGGTCCCTAATTAGTTTAATCTATAATGCATAAATCTCTGTGCTTGGATTGTCCCTATTTGTTTATTCTGATAATGGTGGGGTTTTCCTGATAATGGTGGGGTGGGGGTATACAGTGTTAAATTCTTAAAGTATGATGGTGTTGAATCTACGTGGTCCCTATGTTTTGTTTTTAGTGTAATGTGTACGTTGTTGAATTAAACAGGACAAAAAATGGATATTTTTTATGTTGACTTCCATCATGGGGGACAGTTTGTGGATTCAAACGGTACATATGTAGGAGAAGTTGAACCTTGGGAGTGTGATGGTGATAGGTGGAGTTATTTTGAAATTTTGGATCTTGCTAAGGAAATGGGGTATAAAGAGATACTTGGATTGTGGTATGAATTTGGTGGTAAATTAAAGTTCCTTGAAAATGACTTTGGTGCCTTAGAGTTGCTAAATTGGGCCAAGAGTAAAGGAAAGGGACACATATACTTAGTCCACCCTATTTCCCAACCCGAAGTAGTTGAATTACCCACTGCCCACACTGACACAAATGACCAAACTGCAACAGAAGTTCCTTCATTCAATGATAGTGACGATAATGCATTAAAGGATAGGTTTAATGACTTAGATGATGAGGTAATAAATGATGGAATTGATGAGGTGCTAGTTGGAGTTGGAGGGTTTGTTGCTGGCCAAAATGAGCAACTAGTGGATGAACTTGATGATAACGAAACCCCTCAAGAAAAAAGGAGGAACAAGGGTGGGAGACCAAAGAGTAAAAAGAGTAAAAGATGTTCCAAAAACAGTAAAAGAAGACCCAAAAGAGCAAGAGTGGATGAAGGAACTTCTGTTGTTGTAGATGAGGAACCATCAAGTGAGGATGACTCAATTGATTTTGGGGTTAGGGAAAGGAATAAAGGTAAAATGGTTGATGGGGGTTTATCAGATTCTGATTATAAAACTGATGAGTTAGAAACTGATGAGGATTTAAGTAGTGATTACTCTGATGAGGATAGATTTAGAAAGGAAAAATACCCATCATTTAAGATGCCAAAGAAGTTTGATGATTACAAATGGGAGTTGGGAAGCAGGTTCTCAACAAAGGAAGAGTTTAAAGAAGCAATTATCAATTATGCTGTTCATAATGGAAGAGATCTAAAATTCATAAAGAATGATAAAGAAAGGGTTAGAGTTGGATGCAAGGAAGGGTGTCCGTGGGTTGCTCTTTGTAGTAAAATGTCAGATGAGGACACATGGCAACTGAGAAAGTTAATTGATACTCACACATGCAGCAGAGAGTATAATATTAGGATGTTTAACTCTGCTTGGCTTGGGAAGAAATTGTACTCAACGGTTAAAATAAATCCAAATGTGAAAGTGACTGCAATTTGTGAGAAAGTACATCAGAAAGTCACTTATGGCATGAGTAGGATGAAAGCTTATAGGGCTAGAAAGGCAGCACTTGATTTAGTAGAAGGGTCATACAAGAGTCAATTTCGTAGATTGTATGATTACACACATGAGTTGTTGAGATCTAACCCAAATAGCACAATTAAGTTAACTGTCCAACCAACTGAGCAACAACCAGAGGACTATGTCAACAGACCATTATTGCCAAGTTTTCAAAGACTTTACATGTGCCTGGATGGTTGTAAGAGAAGTTTCTTTGTTTGTAGACGAATAATAGGACTTGATGGATGTTTTCTCAAAGGTAATTATGGAGGGCAGATTCTCGCAGCAATAGGGAGAGACCCTAATGATCAAATGATGCCTATTGCATTAGCTGTTGTTGAAGGAGAGACCAAAGACTCTTGGGCTTGGTTTCTTGATCTGCTAATTCAAGACTTAGGTGGAACAGAAGTTTGCAAACACTTCACTTTCATGTCAGACCAACAAAAGGTATTTCATTTATGCAGTTTATTCGGTCTATTTTCTGTTCAGTTTGTGAGTTATTTTAAAATGTTGTAATCTCCTGTTTATTTTGTTGTAACCTGTGCATAGGGTCTGTTACCTGCAATAGAAGAGTTGTTACCTGGAGTTGACCAAAGATTTTGTGTTAGACACTTGTACAACAACTTTAGAAAGAGGTTTCCTGGCAAGCAGTTGAAGGAAATTATGTGGAGAGCAGCCAAGGCAACATATCCTCAAGCATGGGAAAGGGAAATGAGGGAGATGAGGAAGGTTAATGAAGAGGCATATAAATATTTGTTGAAGATTTCCCCTAGATTTTGGAGTAAGTCTAGGTTCAATTATAACACCAAATGTGATGTCTTAGTAAACAATATGTCAGAAACATTCAATAGTGTTATAATTGGACCAAGACAAAAACCAATTGTAACAATGCTAGAGGAGATAAGAGGCTACCTCATGGATAGATGGGCATCTAATAGAACCAAGATTGAAGCGTATAGTGGTTCTGTGCTTCCAAGAATTAAAAAAAGACTTGAAAGACAACAAGAAATCTCAAGGTTCTTTATGGCTAGGTAATTCAATCAAATCCAATTCCTTAATTTTGCTTTTTGTCTGTTTGCACTATACTTGTACTAAATTGCTAAATTGATGGTTTTTTACAAGGTTATCTGGTGATCTGATTTATGAAGTAAGGCACATAAATATTACTGGAGATAAGTTCACAGTAGACCTCAAAAAGATGGAGTGCTCTTGTAGGAGTTGGATGCTCACTGGCATTCCATGCTGCCATGCTATTCCATGTATCCAACAAAGAGTTCAAGACCCGGAAGATTACATCCCATCCATATACAGAAAAGAGGCGTACCAGACTTGCTACAGACCACTGATTTACCCAACCAATGGCGAAAACTTATGGGAAGAGACCCCATACTGTGACATACTGCCACCACCATCAAGAAGAGCTCCAGGGAGGCCAAAAAGAAGCAGAAACAAAGATGCTGATGAAAAGAGAAGTGATTCAACAACTGTTAGCAGGAAAGGGCTACCAAATAAATGCTCAGTTTGTGGTAAATCTGGCCACAACAAGTCCTCATGCCCAAATGCACCAAGACAATCTCAAACACAAAGTGAAGAGGCCCAAAACCACACTCAAACACAAACTGCACAAGCCCAAAACACACATGAGACACATATTGCACAAGCCCAAAACATACCCCAAACACAAACTGCACAATCCCAATCATCAACCCGAATCCAAACAAGGCAATCTGCACAACAGTCCCAACCCCTTACAGCTACCCAGTTACTTGCCAGATATAGAAGGGATAAACAGCAGAGACCTACTGCAGCTTTTCAGCCACCAAGACCAAAGCTGCCCACAAGGAGAAAACATAATTAGGAAGCTTGGTCTTTATGTCTATTTTATGTATTTTGATGTTCTCAAACATATGGCATTTCTCTGACTTATGGCCTATTTTGATGTAATCAAAGATATGACATTTTGTTCAGTTATGGTCTATTTTGATGTAATCAAGGATATGGCTTTTTGCCGAATTATGGTCTATATCGATGTAATTAATGATATGAAATTTTGACATGAATTCTATACGATTCATTTCAGTTCAGTGTAACAAAAAGATCCTTGAAGTTGGTTTTAGTGTAACAAAAAGGTCCTTCAAGTTGGTTTTAGTGTAACAAACAGGTCCTTGAAGTTGGTTTTAGTGTAACAAACAGGTCCTTTAAGTTTTTTTAGTGTAACATATAAGTATTTTAAATTTTTTCAGTGTACCAGTTAAATCCTTACTGCATAATATCACATTACTGATGTGTACAAGATAATTGGACAGATATGATTATCTCATATCATCATAGAAATTAACGATTACGATATCATAAAAGTCTTGATCAAATATGCTAACCATTGATTCTTGA
This sequence comes from Astragalus membranaceus, assembly GCA_039519185.1. Classification (NCBI taxonomy): domain Eukaryota; kingdom Viridiplantae; phylum Streptophyta; class Magnoliopsida; order Fabales; family Fabaceae; genus Astragalus; species Astragalus membranaceus. The sequence continues at coordinate 143,817,112 of CM076847.1, read as the reverse complement.
CCAAAATACAATAATACACATAATAATCACCACTTATTGACCAAAATACACATCAAAATTACACAAACCAAAACTAAAAACATTACAACAAAGACCAGCATCTTCATCATCTTCATCATGTTCTTCATCAAGTCCTTAGTATAGTTGTCATCACCATGAATCTTTTTTAGAGCCCTTCTAAGTGTGTTGATTTCCATATCCTTTTCCACACACTCTGCACATGCAGAAGTTTCTGTTTCTTCTATTCCTGTTTGCACTTGTTCATTGGGTTCTTTTTCAAGCCATTTAAAAAATCCACATCCTTCATCAACACCTTCTTGCTATTATAAAAAGACATTTCAGCAAATCAGCCCAAAACAGAAACCATATAAGAGAATGTAGCAATATACGTACCACAAAGAATCTGCAACCCCAAAAGAGCTTCCCAAAGTTTGGATTTTTCTTCTTAACCGTTCTAATCACTGTTTTTGCTCCACAACGACATTTAGGTGCGATATGACCATGTGTTGCACTCGAAAATAAGGATTGGGAGTTCTGGCTTCGTGAATTCGATCCATTGCTACGGTATGAAGCCATTGATTGAATAATGGTTGGATCTGGTTTGTTTTAGGGCTTCAATTTGTTTTCTGAAATTTGGGGATTTGGGGGGTTTAAATGGAGAAGACATTTTTGTTATTTATTTAAATGTTAAATAAAATCTTAATCCAAGTCAGCAACGTAACTGCCACCTCAAACACGTTAACGCCACATAAGCGTTTTTGGAACGGAAAATTGAGAAAAGGTCAACGATGAACACGTTAGATAACTTAAAGGACCTACTTGTTACAAAAAAAACTTAAAGGACCAACTTGTTACAAATACATAACTTAAAGGACCTGCAGTGTATTTTTGCCTATAAATTATAAAGAAAATGTATCTTTAATCTTTAATAACCAACAAAAACTGTTTCCACTGATAAATTTAAATTTTAATATTTAAGGTCACGAGATGCTTTGACGGTTGAGTTCTTCTTCGAGGCTGTGACATATACATAACGATATCCATGAGACATAAGCAGATGCCATTTACCTTACCAACCATGGTTTCATCATCATCATCGTCATGGTAGGGTTATGCCCTCAGAGAAAGGCAACACCCGTGTTGAGTACATTCGAGAGAGAAATCGTGTGGAATGGTAATGGAGCAATTTAAATTCCAGATCCAAATTATGGCCATCCTACAAATCTGTATTTCACAATGAATATACACAGAACAAAACAAGAATGTTATGACAAATATTAATTTAAAAATTAGGTCAGCTAAGAGAGAAATTGGGAAAGAGGGACTCAAATGTTCTCTGCTGCTGTATCATCTGAAATCTTAAACAAAAGAAGAATTTTGAAGTTCACCTGGAGGTTTTTCACACCATATGGCCAGTTCGAAACAAAAAAGAAACAGTGGTTCAAGTAGCTAGGCTCGCCAGACATAGTGGGCTGAGAATACAGCGGCCCGTTATACCTCCATTCTTTGTGAAAGTGATATTTGTTGTTGAAGTCTTCTTAATTCTAAATTTTATAGAGTAAACCGTTAAGTTTGAGGCTCTCATTTATTTCAAAGTTAGAACTGTATACATGTAAAGACATCATACATATGATTTATTTCCTCAATAACATTAGCATAGACATCTTTACATAGCTTCCCTCTCAAAATCATTTGATTGGTTTCCAAATGATGCAGAAGATGTTGTTCCTCTTTCAGATCAAGGTCTAACAGTCTTGTTATATGCAGAAATATACAAAGTCATTTTATATTTCTTCATCTCGAGATTTAGTATACCAAAATTGAATGTATATAAAACTGAATCCAAGATACAACGAAACCATCTAACAACAAATCCTAAAGCGTGTGCCTATGAAATTGTATGATACTATTTACACAAGGGTACTACCCTTGACATACTCAGTAAAAGCCAAGGCAATCAAACCCAGCATAGCAAACCTTCCATTCCACAACTCGGCATCGGAGGAAAACACCCCTTTGGACTTAGACTCCACGCTCACTCCTTGGAACAATGGAATAAAAGAAGCAAGTGAAAGCAACACACTTGTTCCTAAGAACCATGGGATCCCACCATTTGATATCTGTTCAAACACACCATGCCCATTGGCTAACTCCACTCCTATTGCAGCTACAAAACCAATCATGGCCAACCTTCCATTGATCCTCTCAGGTGCAGGCCCACCAAATGCCATCAAATCTGAAAACTTTGTGCTCATCTGCCATTTATAATTAACTCATGTCAACGAGGTGTCATATTTGCGTAATATACAAAATAATATTCTTACAGAGCTCAAAAAAACAAAGTTGTATTTTATTAACGCTTTTGACACTATGCTCACCTTTGGTGTACGAATAGAGGCTGGCTGTGGTGGTGGTGGTGGAGGAGGAGGTGTAACTGTATTTGCAGGCTCCCTTGGTTCCTCTTTTTGCTCTTCCTGCATATTACAACCAATCATTAATATTTAATATGATTATCTATGGTAGTTCCTTCCTACTTCCTAGGAAACAAACCAACTTACTGAATGATGTAATACTTCCTAGGAAACAAACCATCTAAAAATTGGTTTTGTGAAAACTTACCCCGGCCATGGATCTGACTCTCAAGGTAGCATTTCTTCTGAGGCTTGGCATGTACACAGCAGGGGTGCTAAATTGGTTCACTCTTGATCCGCTAGAAATGCCAGTCATTGGGCCTGAAACGATAGATTGGTAAGATGAGACAGCCATTGATACTATTGAGTTATTGGCACAGTTTCTTAATGCAACAAGGTTACACTGCCAAACTCGAGAATTAAACAAGAGTCTTTCTAAGGATAGAAGTTAGCTTTGTGAATTTCACTGCACTGCTTTGGTTGTTAAGTGAAGCATTGAAGAAGGTAGTTTATATAGAATAGAAGGGAAGCAAAGTGGTGGACATTTGGGATCCACGTAATGTGTATGAGGGTCCTAAAGGTCATTGGTTCACGTGGGTTCATTTGTCCACACATGCTAAAAGTAGGAGACGTGGCTCCCATGAGTGCCATAGTGAGAATATGAGGTTGGAAGGGTTGTAAACTTGGAACTTGCAGAACCTCTCAATTAATACTATTAATGGTTACTACTTTACTGCTTCTTAGTTTGGAAAGGACCAGAACATTCTATTGGTTTGTAGATAAACATCCACATCATCCTTAGTTAGCCAAGAAACTAGAACTTTTCTTCTGCCTTTAAAACAATGGTTTTGCTCTAACCAAAATTCTTTCTTTCTTAATAGCATTAGCCAGAAAGAAAGCATGATTTACTGAACACCCATTGCATTAAGTTTAAGATGACATACCTTACTTATAAGAATGGGTTTGATGGCTATGCACTGGCATGATCAGTGATGACCATGGTGTTTGTTAATTTTGAAAAATTAACAATTAACAATTCCATGTATACACGTCAAGAGGGTATTATCATCTTCAGCGGCAACTTTCCAAATAAAAAAGCCTAGCTGTGGAGGCAGCATAATAATTAGTAACTGCTTTGCCATTTACTTACACGTGACAATTCCTAGAAGATAGGCTTGAGACTTGAGAGATTAATTCTTCCATGTAATATGAATTATGAAAAAATAGATCTGACATTCATAAGTCATAATAATAAACCAGCACAAATAACTTTAGTTTAACAAAATAAATATAATTTCCTGCATTTCCGCTATATAAGCCACAGTAACACCAAACTTAATTAGTAGCCAACTAGTTGGTTTTTCCCCATAAGATGCGTGTGTAAACAAATTTGTATCATGTTATAATGATATCAGCTTGACAAATTGGTTGTTAACAATTGATCAATCAAATTAATACAATTTCCAAATCATACAAATGATAATGTATTTTCAACACTTAGACATATAATTAAAAAGATTAATTAGTTGTTGGATAATCTGTTACCTTACCAACCATAACCCCATTATCATGATTATGTCCATAGAGATCTGATGTATCGAAAAAGGTAATGTCCCTATTAAATACTTCCCTGATAATTGAACATCCATCTTCATGCGAAAGGGGGGTATTATAAATTCCAGATAAATCCTCCACATCCAAACCCCAACCTAGACACCTGCATTCCACAAATGAAAATACAGTGCAGGTGGTTATCTTATCAGATTTAAAACAATTAAAGCAAAGATTGGTCTGCTGTAAAAGAGAAATGAGAGAAGGAGGGCTGTGGAGTATTAACTCTAGTTATAAATTCTCTAACTCGTTATTGGTGCCAAAGCAATAAGAAAGACTTGAAACTACATAGATTCCTTCATATGACAGCTAGTCAGACTCAACTGATAAGCATTTTATGCAGCAGGTCATAGACGCATGCACTAGCACTACAACGAACATCATACTCATGGCCTAACTACTGAATCTAAAATAATCCAATTAGGAAAAGCCATTCAAGTCAACATTACCACTGGCTGCTGCTTGAAAATAAACCCCAAACTGTAATAGTATAAAATATTTATTCTAAAAGTATCAACATGCACTACAAGTATATGCAAGGTAAAGCTCCACCAAATTTTGGATTCCTACGGGTGGAGGAGATGCAATTTGGAGAACAAAGTTCTAATTGCAATTAGAATGATGTCAATTTGTTGTGCAAAACAATTCCTTGAGATGATGATCATGAAAATACAGATCTTTGCCTTAACCACGTTGATCAACTACAGAGATCAACATAAACAAGCATGTGATGACAATTGAAGGTACTAAAAAAAAGGTAATAGTCATTCAAAACAACATGTTTTGATGATGAATCGGCTGGGTTGTTAATCACCTAGTGATTTATAGACTTCTTCCTTTTAAAGTTTTAAAGTTGAATCAATCAATGCATTGTAAAAAAAAACACCGGTTGCTAATAAGGAGGATGAAAAACATAGATGTAGACATGGAATTGGGGATCACATAGGTTGATGAAAAATACATGAAATATACCTCTAAGCCTTGGCTACCCAGCTCTCTACTCTTGTGACTTGTCTTCGCCATTCTTCAACTCTAGTGAAACATTAAGAATAAGGATAAGATGCAAGGTTGATGAATAAAAACACATAAGGTCAACCTAGAAACCCACTCTCTAACTGTAATGTTACCAAAAATTCGAAACCATAAAAAAAAGTAGTGGTTCAAGTGGCTAGGTCAGCTAAGAGAAAGTGGGACTGAAATTCGTAGAACAGCTTGATTTTGAACGGCGTTAGAATACCTGATACGGTGTACCGCCGCCGAAAACAAAAAAAATGGTGGTTCAATTCGTAGAACAGCTTGATTTTGAACGGCGTTAGAATACCTGATACGGTGTACCGCCGCCGAAAACAAAAAAAATGGTGGTTCAAGTGGCTAGGCTCACCAGGCGTAGTGGGCTGAGAATGCAGCGGCCCGTTATCCCTCCACTGTCGAGAGGCGGAGGTATTCGCTGCTCTGTGAATCCAGCCTGACGCGGTGCCTTCCAGTTTAGTAACAAAGAGGCCCTTGCCTTCGCACAAGCCCCATTGCTCACTCTCGACTTGGAGTGGGCGGGCCAGCATGATGCAACCATCAGCCCAACCCAGCGAACACTGAACCATGTTCCACCATCTTGTTGCCCCCACATGGGTTACAAGTTGACGTTACCAACTCAGCGAACAACCACGCGTGTCACTAGTTTATAAACATTAATTTGTTTTGTCTTTCAAACGATGTGGGACTTGCTTCGCTTCCGGGAGTTTTTATAACTTATCTTGAAGCTTTGTCGTTGTCGTCGGTGGCGGAGGCGAGGAGGAGGGTGAGTGAGATGGCAAAAACGGTGCGGGGAATCTAGCGATAACGATTGGGGAAGGAGGGAAGGCAGTGGTAGTTGGGAAAGAAATACTTTGATGGAGAAGAAGATGGGAACATAGGTTGTTGTCGTTATGGTTTGGATTGGGTTTGAGGAGACGAGGTTAGTGCTTGTACTGGAGGAACAAAGATTCTGGTGGTGTGGAGCGGTGGTGGAAGCACTTGACAACAAAAATAGGACGTTAAGATCATTGTGCGCATGGTTATGTTGATGTGTGAGTCTGTAGAGTGCAGAGGGGATGTATCTTAGGGAGTGTAGATGAGTTGTGAGACTGAAAGTAGTGATGTGATGTAAGTGAGAATGGTGGTGGAGGAAGGTAATTAAGCACTAAGCAGAGAAGAGGAGGCGTCGTTTATTTTTTTTTGACCAAAAGGAGGCGTCGTTTATATTTGCTTAATTATGGGAAAAAACCCACTGTAGATAAAAAAAATTATATACCAAAATAACATATATTTTAGATTATTTACTAAACTAGAACACATCCAAAATTTAGTGTAGAAGTCGCCCCCCACTAAAACGACTTCTGAACTGAAAATTTAATTTTTTTTTTACTTTTGTAGTTCAGAAGTCGCCCCTGTGGGAGAGACTTCTGAACTGTGTTTTTTTATTTTTTATTTTCTTTATATTAATTTAAAGTAAGTTATATTAATTAATTTAATTAATTTTAAAAATTAATATTGTTAATTCTAAATTAATTATAAAATTTTTGGTGAAAAAAAAATATCCGCTAAATAGAAATATAGAACTAACTGTATTTATTGAATTAGTAGCACATTACAAAGTGAATAGTGCAGAGTGCAAAATGCATAGTGCAACGTGCAGTTTCAACGGTCAAGATCTTGCCACCGTTGATAAAAAGTGTCGACACAGGGGGCTACTCAGTTTTAGGGTTCTAAACTAAAAATCGGTTTTCGGAAAATCTTATCTGATTGTCTCGAAACGACAGCTATTAAATCCGAAAAAAAAAAATCAAGGATAATTACTCCCAAAGAAGATACTTCTATTGGGACTCCGGGCTCAAAATCCCAAATTTCATCGTTTACTATTTTTTATGAATTTTTTGAATTTTTCATAATCTCCGAAAAATCTAAAAAAATTTGTATAATCTTCTTTCGATTTTATTAGATTTTTAGTGGTGTTGTTATAATTTTTTGATGACGTTTGACTTGTTTTTTATTTTCTGTCGTAATTTTCGAATCAGTTGCATATCTTCAAAGGCTTCAGGAGCAGGCTGGTGCTAATTCCTTGTCGCCTAATCAATACAAACAACCACCTGCACCTAAATCTTATCTGAATCCTGCTCCTATTCCGACTGCTGAAGAAATACCAGCAGCACCAGTGGCGGACCCAAGACCCCGGGGTTAGGGGTGTCAAATTTTTAAGGTAAGTGTAAAATGGGTGCAAAACTTGGTCTACTAGTACAATTTAAAATTTTCAGGGGGTTCAAAAAAAATCAGGGGGTTCAAAGCTAATTGATGAGATTTCCTTGATCATTTGCTTCCTATCCCCATGAACCATTCTAGAACACATAGCTTTACACTTCAAAGTGTTAATTTTCAGACCAGAGGCATGACAGAAGTCATTGAGAGTATTCATAACAACATCAACTTGATCAGTACTAGCTTCGCAGAAAAGAAGCACATCATCAGCAAATAAAATATGAGAGAGTTGTGGGCTGCCTCTTGAAACTTGGATCGGTTTCCAAGAGCCATTTTCTAATTTTTCTTGAATGCTAAGGGAGAGCTTTTCCATACACAAGACAAAAAGATAGGGGGATAGTGGATCACCTTGTCGTAAACCTCGGGAGGGCTTGAAGTAGTCTGTCTTAGCACTGCTCCACCACACCGAAAGATGGCTAGATTGCACACAGCTCATGATAAGGGAAACTGTTTCCACGGGAAAGCCGAATTCTTGAAACGTGAGCTCTAAAAATTGCCAATTGAGTCGGTCATAGCCTTTCTCGAGGTCGATTTTGAAAGCAATGGTCTCTTTCTTAGCACCAGACTTGTGCATGTAATGAACCACTTCCTGGGCTATAATGACATTGTCAGTGGTCCCTCTCTGGGGGATAAAGCTGCTCTGAAGTGGGCTAACAAGATCGTCAATTAAGGAAAGGCCTCAAGCGGTTAGCCAACACTTTTGTCACCAATTTGAAGATAACATTACACAAACTAATCGGTCTGAAGCTCTTGAGTCTTTGGGGTTAATTTGGCTTCTTTGGGGATGAGCACAAGTAAGGTCTCTGCAATAGATTCATTTATGCTACCTGAAGCAAAAGCCGGTCTCACAAGACACTACAACAAAAATGGCAACTGGCGACGGTTATCCTGCGGCGGTTATGGCAAAACCGCCGCCGGTGTAAATCGTGCGGCGGTTTACGCAGCGGTGTAGTTAACCGCTCCAATAAGTACGTAAACGGCAGCGGTTTGGAGGCATTTTGCGGCGGTTTGGAAAATATAAATTCATGTTGCGGCGGTTTCGGTCTTATACTGCGGCGGTTTCAAAATTTTCGTGTAAAAAAAACTCCCCCTCCCTTTTTTCGACCAAAGCGCTTCTTTTCTTTTTATTTTAATTTAAATAAAAAAATTAAAATAACTAAAATTAAAATAAAAAAATCCTCAGTTTCTTATCTCTCTCACGCTTCATTTCTCTCACGCTTCATTTCTCTTTTCTCTCTCGAAGCAGTTCTTCTTCTCTCAGTCTCTCTCTCTCAGTCGTAGTTTCGCTTCTCAGCAGCAGCAGGAGGTGCGTCTCGCTCTCTCGAAGCAGTCTCGCTCTCTCAGTCTCTCTCTCTCAGTCGTAGTTTCGCCTCTCAGTCTCTCGAACTCTCTCGCCTCTCAGTTTCTCGAACTCTCTCGCCTCCGCCACACCCAACCAGGTGCGTCTCTCTCTCTCTCGAATTCTCTCTTTCTTTAGGGTTTTGAGTATAATCCCTTTTCTTTTTCCCATTTGAGCGAAAACCCTAACTATTACTGTTTCCTCTGAAACAGATTGAAGGGTTTCAAGCGTTTTGAACTATTACTGTTCATTTTATTCTTTCTCTTACACGTTTCAAGGGTTTCAAGGGTTTTGAAGAATAGTCTATTACTGTTCTCTCTGAAACAGTATAGGAGAACAGGATAGGAGAACTAGTTTCTATATTTCATTTTAATTACTCTGTTAGCTACATTTTAATTCATCCTCATTTTCATGACATCCGAACAGGATAGGAGAACTAGTTTCTATATTTCAGCTTTGTTCTTTCGATGTTCATTATTTCCTTGTGTAAAGATGGACTAAATCCGTTTACTTGTGTAGCTGCTAAGACGAGATAGAGAGTTGCTTGGTTCGAGTTCAAAGTATCCTCGAGCCCTTGTGCTTTGTGCTTCAGAGGAGAAAGCTGAACAGGTGACTATATTCTTGTTTGTTTAGTCTTGTAGAGTAGGCACCTTGAATTTTAGAATTGATTTTGAATCTTGATCCTTGCCAACTTTTTTGGCGCAGAAGCTGAAATTGTTGATGATGGTAATTGATTGGTTTGATGATGCTCTCATTGGGCCTGACTTGCTTGTTCCTTATTTTGCATTGTTTCATGTGTGCCCTGGTTCTCTGATTATTAAAAAAAGGACAGTTAGTGAAACTCTGATTAAGTTCAATCCATCGAGTAAATATTACATTATCTAGGTCTTGCATAGATAGGTGATAATATAATGAGTAGGTGCCACTTAGTTAAGTCATTTTGTAGTTGATTTCAAGGATACAAGATTAAATTATGCATTCACTCATTATCCCAAACAAGTGTTTCCTAAAAGGAATGTCACAACTTTATGTTTTTTTTATGTACACAACTTTATGTTAATACCTACTGTGTTTGTATATCTGATTCTAGTTCAATGAGTAACCACTTTTTTTCTTTCATTTTATGAATCTTACTTTGGCTTTTAGTTTACACAAAATTATATTTTTGTGTATGGTACACAAGTTTGCTTTTACCTAGGGTAACAAGTTACCTTCTCTCACATCCAGTTTATACCCTTATTTAAAAGTCTTTGTTAATACAATTGGTGATTAGTGTTCTTATTTACAAAATCTATTTTTTTGTTGGCATTTGCACATGGTAGAAGAACCACTATTTTGAGTACCCAACAATAAGATATCATCATTGCCCTTCATATTTTCAGCTTCTGCGCTTCTGTTTGTTTTCAGTTTTGCTCTTAATATTTTCCCGGATACAACTTGATGCTTAATTTGATGAACCATCCAATGACATCTATGTTTGTCAAAAAATTAAATTCAACATGAATGTATCTTAATGGAGAAACTTCTGAAAGAAATTCGAGTAATGATACACTTTGTAAAAACAGTTTGTAAAGAAGAGAAAAACCAACAGAAGAATGAATTCCTAGAGATGAAACAATTCATTTTGACTATGTGTGTGTGAACTTTGTTTTGTACTTGTTTATTGTTGTTCTCTTTAGTGCTTCATTGTTTTTACACTGCTTTTCCTCAAACTGCTTCTCTCCCTGTTCCTTGAATTGTTTTCTGATTTTCTCCTTTTAGCAACTTAGGGTTGGTTGTGTTATGATTTTCCTTGCTTGATTTTCCAATTCTCTGTATAATATCTGAATAGTTCTCGCTAGTGTTCTCTGTATAATATCTGAATAGTTCTCGCTAGTGTTCTAAAGTCAATGCTAAAGTCTCTTCTTGTTTTCTCTTCTGGTCATATATCTGAATAGTTCTCGCTAGTGTTCTCTGTATAATATCTGTATAATTGCTCTTTTGGTGTATGTGTAATGTATGTCAATGCTAAAGTCTCTTCTTGTTTTCTCTTCTGGTCATATTCACAGGGTGTATATGTTTGTTGCTGCACTGGAATTAGTACATCTTTCAAATTAGTACATCACTTCACTTGTAAGTTTTAGCACATCTTTCAAATTAGTTTTTTTGTATGTTTGCAATCCACTTTTTAGTAAGTTTTAGCATATCTTTAAAATGTTCTGTTGTGTCCAAAATCATTTACGTTTATGTTTGGAAGTTCTAATTTGTAGTTTTATCCAAAATCAAATAGCTCTGCTGGAGTTAATTAAAACTATTTTTGATTTGTAGTTCTGCTGTCTTATGCTTAGTTAGAATGTTCTGTTGTGTTTTGCAATTTTCTGCTATTTTTATATTCTTAGTTTTGATTTATAGTGTCCCGCCCTGTTATCGTTTACATTTACTTTGAAACTGTGTGTGTGCAACGATGTGAGCCTAATTAGTATATTCCCGACCATAATCATGAGTGGCTAAAAGCGACTTCAATTGTTCATCACTATTACATTATTTCTTTGAGTTATTTCTACAATCATACTTCATGCTATTTGACCGATGCATGCAGCAACTACTTCTTTGAGTTAAGTATTTGTATTTGTATTTGTGACCTAGTTGATATCATTGCAAAAATAATATGATTTATAAATAGTATTCAAACTGAAACAAATTCAGGATTTGGGCTTGTGATGTGTTTTTTTTGGATTGTTGATGTGTTTTTCAAGTAAATTTCTAAATTTGGGTAACTCATGAATTGCTTTTGTGCATGATGTAGACATTTGTTTGGTTATCCTTATTATGTTATCCTAGTTCGCTTTCTGTTATGGTATGCAGTAATATTGAATATTATTAGTTAGATTAGACATTTGTTTGGTTATCCTTATTTATGTTCTCTCTCTCACGATGCATCATTTCTTTCTTGTTCTTATTTCCTTTTGTGTGGAGGAAAATGGTTTACAATGGTTTAGTATTTTGTGTTTGCATCTATAGACTGACTATATGGATTTTGAAATATGGTTTCTTATTGACTTGGACACTTGGTAGTTTTGTAAAATTACTTTAGTAAATTGGTAGAATAAATTCCCAAGAGCATTAGCACAAATGGCACCTAGTTCCTTTGGGACCTAGGATTCTAACAGCATAATCCTTCTAACAGCATAATCCTACTATATTGAATCTTTGTAGGATTCTAACAGCATAATCCTTCTGTGTGATACTCATAATTCCACTCTTTAGGTATCTTTCAATTTCCATCTCTAAAATCCTTCTGGCAGGATCAATGTATTTCTTTTCAAACTCAAGTTTCAATTGCTTCTTGAGTTTCTATATTTCTTCCATATCTTTACATGCAATGAGCATGTCATCAACATATAGAAGAAGATAGATGAACCACTTTCCTGCTAGATCCTTATAATAGACACAACTGTCATGACTGCTTCTATTATATTTTAGGCTTAGAATGAAGTTGTCAAACCTTTTATACCACTTTCATGGTGACTATATCAAACCGTATACGAATTTCTTAAGTAGGCACTCCTAATCCGCTTTAATGTTGTCCTCAATCTCTCAGGTTGTTTCATTAGGATCCTTCTTCTAACTTTCCATGTAAGAAAGTCATTTTCACATCCATTTGTTCAAGCCATAGTCCAAGTTGAGTAACCATAGGATTACCCTGATTGAATTATGCTTAACAACTGGTGAGAAAATATCATTGAAATCAATCCATTCCCTCTGTGAGTACCTTTTAGTAACAAACCTAGCCTTGTACCTAGGTGGGTCACCTTTTGGACTTCCCTCCTTTATTTTGTAAATCCATTTACACCCAACAAGTTTGGCGTTGCCTGGTTTCTTAATCAGTTTCCAAGTCTCATTCTTGTGGATAGACTCCATCTCTTCCTTCATGGCCAATTTCCACGTTCCATGATCCTTACTACTGATAGCCTCATGATATATTTTTGGCTCAGCAGAATTAAGGGTCATGGTAGTGTTTGGAGCATAAGCAATCACATATTCTTGACTAAACCTCTTAGCAGGTCTAATGTTCCTCTGAGTTTGGTCTCTGCACAATAAGTACTCATCCTGGTTTTCATTGTCTGATTCCCTCCCCATCGGTTTCTAATCCCTCATCTGTATGTGGTTCTTCCAAGTTTGTCCCTTGACTAGTTTCATCTACTCTCCCTGTACCTGTGTGCTCCACCTCAGATCTAGTATGATTCACCTCAATTTCAACATTTTGTTCAGTTGATGTGTCTTTGGTAGTTTCTGTAGTGCGTTTTCTTTTCAGCATATCAGTTTCATTAATTTTTTCATCCTTGCTTGTATTGTATTTCCTTTCTCTTTTATGCCAAGTGGTTTAGTATTTTGTGTTTGCATCTATAGACTGACTATATGGATTTTGAAATATGGTTGCACAGTATTTGGGCAGAATATTTTAGATGAAACTCCATCTGTTTGAATATTTATTTTGGGCAGAATATTTTAGATGAAATTCTGTCCATTTGAATATTTATGATCTTCTCATACTTTTTCTAGTCGACCTGGTTGAGGCTCATTTTCATAGTTTGATGAAGTATGTTCTTCTGTAGATTTATTCTGAAACTATCCAATAAAATTGTTCTGGGCCTTGTGCCTCACATAGACATTCTCAAATCTCAAATCTCAATAGTGATTTTATATTGCTTCAGACTATATGGATTTTGAAATATGGTTTCTTATTGACTTGGTAGATTTGATAATTGGTAACTTCATAACTTTATTTTTGTTTAATTTCAGGCTGCCAATTTACGTTCACCTGCTGAAGCAATGCGCTCTTCATCTGCTAGTCACGCCCCAACACATCATGGACCAACATCTACTCTTTAGATTTAGGATTTGTTATTAACTAGTAATCTTGAAAAACATGTTCTTATATTGGGGAAATTTATACTCCTAAACCACATATCTTTTGATATTTTGGGACAACACTACCTTTTGATATTATTGTGTTTTTTATTTAAGTATGAATGAATGAACTTTTTTAATTATTTATGTAGGTTTATAATTTTATGTTTTTAAATAATTTGAGAAAAAGTTGTTATAAATAACAAAACAACTTATTTGAGCCTTTAAAGCTAAAAGCAGTTTCGTCCTGGTTTTGAACCACCGCAGACATCCCTGGAATCGCTATATATAAGCAAGGAATATACCATCACATAAATGGTTTAGTGGCGGTTCTGAACCGTTGCAAACATCCTCAAAACCGTCACAGATAGTTAACTTGCTTTAGAAATAGTTTAGGGGCGGTTCTAAACCGCCGCTAAATGCAAACTGCCGCAAAATTCCTCAAAACCGCTGCAGAAATATGGGAAATCAAACGACAGTTTAGCGACGGGTTAGAACCGCCGCAAAACCCAAACCGCCGCGTAAACCGCCGCTAAGGACTACTCCAGGCGGTTATTCCAGCGGTTGCCAAAACCGTCGCAGAGTTCCCTCGCGGCGGAGGTAACTGCAGCGGTTCTGGAACTGCCGCGAGGGGTATTTGGCAGCGGTTAAAACCGCCGCAGAATGCTTATAAAACCGCCGCCGCTTTCCTATTTTGTTGTAGTGAGATGCCAAACATCACCAATTTTCTCCCAAAAGTGTTTGAAGAAGATAGGCTGGAAGCCATCAAGGCCTGGGGCCTTGTAGGACTTCATGCTGAAAACCGCCCTTCTCACCTCCTCTTTGAGGACCGTATTTGTGAGGGAAGTCCTACCAAAATCACTCAAAGAAGGAATGTTATTCAAAAAGAAGGAGTGGGGATCTATGGAAGAATCTACCTCAAAAATATTTTGGAGGTAATTAATGGCATCATCAGTACTCCATTTTCCATTCTCGATGAACAGACCTGGAATTTTGTTTCTCTTTCTCCGTACCACTGTCTGAGTATGGAAGAAGCGGGTGTTTCGGTCGCCCATCGTGACCACTTCTCTCTAGACTTCTGGTACCATAGAGTTTCCTCTTGCTTAAGGACAGCATTGTATTGTTTGTGGAGAGAGGCTTCAGTTAGTGCCAAACGAGCCGAGTCAACATATTCTAGCTTAGCCTGAACTTGATTCAACTGCTTCTCTAGATATGTTTTTCTCCTGGTAATGTCGTCGAAAACATCTCTATATTGAAGGCTGAGGCATCCAACCTAACGTGATGGAGGCTCACAAGAACCACATGTTCTCCTTTGTCCCAGGCTTTATGTACCACTTCAGGAAAGTCATTGTGAAGTAACCAGGCAGCTTGAAAGTGAAAAGGTCTCGCATGTTTAGGACGAATGAAACCTGTGCCTCTAAGAAGAAGGGGGCGGTGGTCTGAGTAGTGAAAATTCAAGTTTTCCACATAGGCTTCGGAGAAAAGGGTACGCCAAGCACAATCCCCAAGGGCCCTGTCCAGTCTTTTGGTAACTTTCAACACACCCATTTCTTTGCGAACCCAAGTAAAATTTCCACCTGTGGCTCCAAGGTCAATAAGGTTACAATTCTCAATCATCTGAGCAAAATTGTTTGCCTGTCGTGCAGGGAAGACCCCCACCTTTTACCTCTGATGGGAGTAGCACTTCATTAAAGTCTCCTAGCACTTCATTAAAGTAACCGTAGGGCGGAGGTCCTCAAGGTAAGACCACAGGTGTATCTTGTTCACTAGTTGGGGACTCGCATACACAGCTGAACACAACCACTTAACATCAGCATGGTTGATACAGATAATAACTGCTTAGGAGTATTTATCAACCACTGAGATGTCATAGTCACAACCTCTGCTCTTTAATACCCAAATACCTCTTGAGTGCCCAGATGCCTCAGACAGAGTGCATATATCATAACCCAAACGAGACCGAAAAGTTGAAACTTTATTGAAAAGGCAGTGGGTTTCCATAAGAAAAATAAGTAAAGGTTGATATTTACGTACCAGGTCACGAGCATGACAACGTCCTTCACGGCTGAAGGCTCCTCTAATATTCCAACTCAAAATCTTAAGATTATTAAAATCCATAAAAACAATTGAGAAGGTAACGTAGTAAGTCATGGGCCTTACGTATTTTCAATAGCCATGCAATCAACATGGCTTGTGTCTTGGCTTTCACGTTGGGATGCACACTCATTGGGCTGCTTTAATGTTTCCTCATTGCTCATCAGCGTAGTGTCTTCTCTCTCTGCCAAAGTATTGATCACTGGCCCACCTGGTCCTCCAAGACCTCCAATGCGTAATGGTTTGGAGAGAGAGTAATTAGTTCTCAAATCCTCCTTATCAGCATACATCACATAGTGGTGGTCTTTTTTTTTGCTGATACTGTGTACGTGTATTATTTCATTATTTTTCTTCATAATTAATTTGTTTGTGTATCTTCTTATCCGTTGTAGTCTTTTTTTTAAGACCCAACACTTATTTTAGTTGTAGAAGCAACTTTAATGTTCAATTTTCATGGAAGTGGCCCATCTTTGATACATGTCATGGAAAGTCTACATGGAAGTGGCCCATCTTTATTAATGTCATGTTTGTGAAAGAGAACTATTGCTTCTACTACATGAAATATGTTTGGTCATCTGATTTGCTTTTCCCACCTATTTGTAATATGAATACAGAACGAGAAATCAAATTAGTACACTAATTTGGTTGGGGAGTACAAGATGGAGATAGAATAGACATGTAATGTCACGAGAAAATGGTAGAAGTATTATAAGTGTCTTGCAGGTGGTTAATATTTAAAGCTAAACTAAATACAGTAGTCTTATGATGTAAATATTTGAAATGTATTTTATATCTTTTATCTTTAAAACCAGTTATCAAGGTTTGGTATTTCGGCGTGAAAAATTCCACTTAAATTGAGATTATCTTAGTCATTACATATAATAAATGAAAACTCTATGTTTCAATTATTTCAATTACAATCATGTTAAACTTCCATAATATTTTAGTTGTCTTTTCTGTATAACAATATTGTATTTATTTTTTCATACTTTATTTGATGTAACACCCTGAACTCTAGACGTCATAAAGTCGAGATGTTAACCATTTTAACAAAATCGGGAGTCCTAAACCGCTTAAGGATTTGAATGAAACATAACTTCCGAGTGGCATAAATACCAAAAGGACAACTTATAAATGACATAACTGAAACAGTTTACATAAGTCATTTCTTAACCATAGTTCAAATCCAAAAGAACGATTTAGACTTAGTACATTAACTTGATTACACGGTCTCAATATATATATATATATATATAGACACACACACACACACACACACACATACATACATACATACATACAACCTCATATTAGGGAAAGACTAAGCAAACATAAACTTGATCCTAAAGGATCCCTCTAAACTTAAGCAACTACTTCAACAGCTACTTCCCATCGGTTTGCTTTGCCTTGCCCTGTCATCTGAAAACACCACATAATAAACAATGAGATACAATCTGCCATACCCCAATTTTGTCCGGCTTAGGTCAAAACCCTAATTTTCCCCAAAAAATAAATAAATAAGAGAAAAGAGCATCATGCATTGCATTTAGGGTTATAGAAGTCATTTCGAAGTTTCTAAAATCGTTTTTGGAGTTGGAATGTACTTTTGAACAATTTAGGGTTTTTCCGTGCAAAAAGGGTGTTTTAGTCATTTCGCAAATAAGGGATGTTTTCTCAGAACAAGCCACTTAACATGCATCCCAAGGTCTTAGAGGTCATTCCTAGGGGGAAAAGTCATTTTTAAAGTGAAAATGTGCTTTGGGCAAAAACTAGGGTTTTTAGGGTGAAAGGGCATTTTGGTCATTTCACGCTAAAAGCGATTTTTTCGTCCCAAATCACCGAACCATCACCAAAGGATTATTTGAGGAAGATTTGTGCTTAGTTGTGATTTTCTTTGTGCGCATAAATATTAAGTCTCCTAGCATAAAACCCAATTTTCGAACAAAAGGGCAAAATGGTCATTTCCGCTAGAGTGAGGCCCAAAATCAATTTTGGGAATGGTGTTGTCATGGAATTTTGGGCCCAATGATTTAATCCTAGGATGAGCCCAAAATAAATAAAAAAGAATCTTCATGGAATAAAAGAATGATCATAAAAAGAAAAATCAAAAAGAATGAAAATAAGGTAGTGTCATCAATAAGACAAAATGTACTATTTTGTAACAACTTGCATTTTTTCCCTCTCCTTCCCTCCTCATGGCTGCGAATTTCAGCCCTCCTTTTTCCCTCATTTTGTGTTTCTTCATGCCCTTATTCCATGTGAGTTGTATTCCTAGCCATTGATTAAAATTCTAGATCAAATCCTAGGCTACAACTATGTGCAAATTGACCTAATTGCCCTCAACAATTTTTGTGTACAAAAAAACTCCTAA
Organism: Astragalus membranaceus; assembly: GCA_039519185.1. NCBI lineage: Eukaryota > Viridiplantae > Streptophyta > Magnoliopsida > Fabales > Fabaceae > Astragalus > Astragalus membranaceus. The sequence goes on along the minus strand of CM076847.1, from coordinate 143,799,108 downwards.
TTTTCGATTTCACTAGCTATTCCTCACTCATTTGTGTTTTCTCCTTGTCCCTAATCCATGTGCATTGCAATCTTGGCCCTTGATTCAAATTCTATCTCAAATCTCAATGGTTGGCAAAAGCACAATGTCCTATATACCCTTAATTTTGCACCTCATATAAAACCCAAAAATAAGAAACCAAAAGGGGAGGAGGCTCTCATTTTTTACCCTAGCACATAATACTCTCCCTTCCTCCCCTTGTTCAGCCGAATTCTCTTCCTCCCTTCTCCACACAAATTCTTCCACAATCAACCACCAAAGCTTGATAATTCTTCATTCATTCAATAGATCTCCTTCTAAGCTTCCATAATCATCCAAGTTTCACTAAAATCCACCAAAGGAGGAGGATTTGCGAGAGGATCAAGGCTTGTTAGAGGTGTTCTTCAAGTGTTCTTGCTTCTATTTTTCATCCTTCTTCCTTTTCTAGTTAGATTTAGAGGTAAACTCATTGTCTCTTGCATTTTCTTTAATTATCAACATGTAATCTCTCTTCTACTCCTCCTTCCCTTCTTGAAAAAGGCTTAGAGGACTCATTTCAAACATTATGACAAGGACATTGGGAGCCTTGGGTGTTTGAGATGAGTCCTTGGCCTTGAAGGAGTTGCTCTTCTACTTGAATAATTTCTTTTGCATTTCTACACATGTTTCACTAAATTTTCATGAAATAAAACACCATTTTACTTCAAAGATGTTTTCGGCCATATTGTGACTTTGTGTGTTCATGCATTTCTTTGTCCATTTATGTTTGTTTAAGGTGAATAAAAACATGATTTAAGTGAGGTTTTACTTTAGGAACATGCATGATAGGTTAGGCATTTTTATCTTGTGTTGTTCTATGTCTTAATTGCTAAGATTTGCATGAAATAAAATGGTGATGTTGATTAGTATAGCATTCGGCCATAAGGCCCTTTTTTGCCCTCTTTGATTGCATGAAATGTGTCATTTTGATTGTGTTTTTGTAAATACAAGTTGTGTAATTGTGTTTTTTTTCACTTTTTACTTTTTACTTTACCATTCATTAACTATTTACCTAAAAAGAAAACATAAAAACATTTTTACCTTCATGCATTAAAACATTTTTACCCTCATTCATTAAAACACTTTCATCTTATCTCATAAAACATTTCTACCTTCACATCAAAACATTTTTACCTCATTCATTAAAACACTTTCATCTCATCTCATAACACATTTTTACTTTCATTCAAAACATTTTACCATCTTGCATTCTTTTATTTTCATTCTTAAATGTTCATGCATCCTTACATGCTATACATGCATTCATTCTTAAATGTTCATGCATCCTTGTATGCCATACATACGTTCATTCTTAAATAATCATGCGCATTCATATCCACATGCTTATTCATCTAAACTAAGAATATCCTATGCTTATGATCCATTGCATTTCTCTTGTTCATGATGCCATTCAAATGTCTTGACTTAATTGTGTGCCCTCCCCTTCTACATGTATGACCTCCTAATGAAGACGTAAGCCTACATGCCTGTTGTAGCATAGAGTCATTAGGGTAAATACACTCCTTTGAGATTGTTGCCCGTCCCGTTGCAATTCTCACTCACACACATGCACAATTGTTCTAAGAACTTTGTTTTGCATCATTGATAATTGAATCCCTTGATTGTATTGGCATACTTAATCTTGGTTGATGAATAATATGTTCATGACTGCTTGATTGTTGAAGTATGAGCATTATTCATTCATTTGCATTTGGTTCTTGACTTGGAAATTGATTGAATTCTCTACTTCTTTTTCTCTTGGATGCCACGCCATCCCAACAAACTCTTTGTGATCAATATCACCCTCAAACTCTCTTCCCCTTTCTTCAAATCAATTCTTTTCCAAAGCTTTTTCCAAAGCTCAACTTTTCTCAACTTAAACATCTTGGGATACTTATGAGAATTAAAGCAAATAATTAACAACTTGAACCCTATTTCAAAAATGAGTAAGGAATCAAGTCGGATGTACATCCGAGTTGGTTAGCGTCTTAGGGTTAGCGAGTTGTACAGTTCGTGCGAGCCTAAGATACTTGCTCAAATAAAAGCAACCAACCTCACAACAAATCTTTTCCTCAAATAATTCAAATCATTTTCAATAAGTAGGGGGCACGTCGCCTGTACAGGCGGGGATGTCTATGTTTTAGGGTTAGTGGACTGTACAGTTCAGACCCGAGAACCCCTGCAATAAAAGACACCAACTCACCCAAAGTTTCTCGACCCAGGAGAACTACGTAGCTTTGGTTTCCTCATTGCATCTGAGGATACGTAGGAGCGGGCCACGTCCCGTCAAGCACCCTTTTCAAAAAATACCAAAAAAAAAATCTTTCTTTTCCCCGTTTTCTTTCCAAACGCTTTTCTCAAATAAAAAAGAAAAACGAAAAGAAATAGAACATCGTTTCAAATCAAACTTTGTCGAAACCACACATCAAATTAATGGTTCCCTTTCGGTAGAAAGGAGATGCGGGGTGCTTATACCTTCCCCGTGTCTAACCGACCCCCGAACCTACATCTCCTGATTTCTAAAAGACCACCCGCCTTGTATAAAAGGACGTTTTTTTCAATGTTTTCGTCTAAAAACTAAAATATTGATGGCGGCTTCATTTATCTTCCACGTTGTACATCGAGAAATCCAAACCGGATTTTTCGGGGTGCAACACAATCTCAATGAGTTCCTTCGCGACCCCTTACCTTAACCTCTCGGTGTTTTCATTCAATTAATCTTTCCTCTTTCATTTATCCTCTTATCCTCTTTACCATAATCCAAAAGAAATCTGAGCAAAGTCAGTTTCAGCGGAGAACCCCAACCCGGTCTTGGTCGAGTAATGCTAGGGCCTTGAACTTAGGAGTCATGACCTCTCATTCCAAGTATGCTAATTACCTCTTGGGATCGTCATCCCCCTCGTATATTATGCATTTAATTAACCTCTTTAAACATTCTCACTCGGTTCGCACATATTCAACGAGATATAATAAACTGTAATATCAAAACTTCATTACTTCTTATCATATATGTGCCAAACTCATTCAATCATGCATAACCTAACTTAGGTTGATTTAAGGATGGGGTTGGATTAGATAGGAGAGGTACCCTTGGATAGGCGAAAGTGGAATATTTTAGTTTTAGAAAACAATCTGGGAACAGATTCATGGAGTGTGAACAGATTCACAGAATGGGAACAGGTTCACCATATGGAAACAGATTCGCAACTTGGGAATCGATTCACAGAGTATGAACAAATTCACAACCTGTGCAGATTTACGAAATTTAGTTTTTCCTCGAAAAATATCCAATCCTTTGGTGCCAATACTTAATCCAATCACTACACAATCGATTTTAACGTCATTACCACAGCATATTCAATCATTTCAGATTTGATTTTCATGACAATGAATCACACACAAAAATCAATTTCGCAAATCACATATTAACCCACACAATTTAACAACATTTCAGCACTTCAACCATAATTTTAGAGTTTCCAATCACAACCCAGTCACATGCAAGTGGTATAAACTCAGAATACGCTCACAAAACCAACATGCATGTCAATCAAAACACAAAAACAAAATAGGAACTCACATGGAATGCTGAGAAAATCAAAACGCAAGTGGAATGATGGCTCTCTCTTCACAAAACAGCTCCTAAAACCCCAAATTCGAGTTCAGCTTCCAATCTCCCTTCTTGACTCTTAGGACTACAATGTAGCTTGTACCTTGCCCAAATCCAAGCCCTAAACTGGCATGCAATCCAAGTTTCTCCAAATTTCTCTTCATGCATCCTAGGATTCTTTCACGGTAATGCAAACAAAATCCTCCCTATGATTTGAGAATAAGCTCTAAACCTTCCCAAATCAGCTCCTAACTCACAATACTTCACCACAACTGCTACCATAAACAATGTAGCTTCTCCAATCCACAATGTGACTTCCAAAAAGGCCTAATCAAACTCCAAAATGGACATGCAAACCAGAACTCAACTCAAACTACTCCACCCTTAGCATTTTCGAAAATAAGGGTGAGAATGGGGAAGAATTTCTGAACTAGCTGTGTTTATGGTTTTGAACTTTCAATCTATAGTAGAAACTCAAAGGAAGGAGAGGGATTTGCAAGAGGTTTGCTTCAGTTTTGGGTTCCATGGTTCACTCCTCTAATTTTGCATTTTCCTCTTCTCCCCTCCCACTCTCTCGCAACTCTTTCTCTCCCCCTCACTCCAATGTTTTTAACCAAATGAAAGAGTGTGTGTGTGTGTGTGTGTTGTGTTTTGTCACTTTTGTGTGTAGCTGAAACATTTAAGTGAGGGTGAGTGTTTGGGTGGTAAAATCCCCTTTTTGCCCCTACTCTCTACTCCTACACTTACCCTTCAATTAATTACCCAAATAAGTACTCAATGAAACTATCAACCTAATGATTAATAAATAAATCTACAATTTCTAATGATCCATAAAATTACCAATTATTCACAAACACACAATTCGCTACAAGCATGTGTCAAATAAATCAATAATCACTTAAAGTAATCAAAGATTACTTTGATTACTTTGGGCGTGACATTTGACATGTTCAGGTTTTTCCCAATGTTGTCACTAATTTAATTTATTAATATAAATTGGTGACTTAATTTATAAATTAATTTAATTAGTAAAATATATAATTAATGCTCTTGACACACTAACTTGATACATAGTTAGATTGTACACAATAGAAACTACCAAAAGAGAATATTGTGTTCACATGGGTACAAGTGTGATACAAGAAATTATGATCAGTCTAGTGCGAAATCAAATCCTTAGCATAAGCGGAGATTAGTCTTTTGTTGTAAGCGTTGGGACACTCCATGCGTAGTCAACAATGATCCAAACCAAAAAAATACTAATGACCTAACTTCTGAATCTAAACTAATCATATACAAATTGTACTAGTAAAAGCCATTCAGCATTACCACTAACTGTTGCTTGAAAACAAAACCCGAATTGTACGGATTTGGATCCTCTGCTGCCTGCTGCACCCACTGTCCTCCGAATTGTACTAGTAAACTGTTTATTCTAAAAGTATCAACATGCACTAAAAGTAAATGCAAGGTAAGACTCGGCCAAATTTTGGATTTCCACATGTGAAGATGCAATTCGAAAAAAAAAAGCCCTATTATGAATGATTAACTGCATGATCCTATATCCATATATTTCGGCTAACCGATCGTAAGGCAAGTACTTTATATTTTCTCGAGCTCTTGTTAGATATGAACTCGGCCTCTTTCGAGTGTTGTTAAGCCCGGTATAATCATGTTCAAAAAGTTGTTATTTGAAATTACATTAAAGCAAAGGAATGAGTGTAGAAACACTCGAGGTATCCTCTTATACAATACTTGCTATCATGTATATGATCACGTTGTTATGCATATAATCATGTATATGACATCTTTGTTATATAAAAATAAAGTTGAATATAGATAGTCGTTGTTTCTTCATCTCAGGACTTAGTACACCAATATTGAATATTGATTGTATATAGTAATAGGATCCATGATACAAGGAACCCTTCTAAGAACAATTTCCTAAACCATGAGCCTTCAAAACTGCATGATATTATTTACACAAGAGTACTTCCCTTGACATACTCAGTAAATATTAATAGGATCAAGGACACATCTAACCCTTCTAACAACAAATCCTTAGAAACTGTTATGATATTATCTACACAAGGGTGCTTCCCTTAATATACTCAGTAAAAGCAAGGGCAATCAAACCCAACATAGCAAGCCTTCCATTCCACAACTCTGCATTGGAGGAAAATACCCCTTTGGACCTAGACTCCACGCTGACTCCTTGGAACAATGGAACCAAAGAAGCAACTGACAGTAACAAGCTTGTCCCCAAGAACAATGGGATCCCACCACTTGATAATTGTTCAAACACACCCTGCCCATTGGCTATCTCCACTCCAATTGCAGCTACAAAACCAATCATGGCCAACCTTCCATTGATCCTCTCAGGTGCAGGCCCACCAAATGCCATCAAATCTGAAAATTTTGTGCTCATCTGCCATAAACAATTAACTCATTTCAATGAAGAGTCAGGTTTGCATCAATAAAATAATCGTACACACAAACAAAGTGGTATTTTATTCCTGCTTTTGACGCTAGACTCACCTTTGGTGAACGAGTAAATGTTGGCTGTGGTGGTGGTGGTGGAACTGTGTTTGCAGGCTCCCTTGGTTGTTCTTTTTGCTCTTCCTGCATGTCATAACCAATCATTTAATTTAATTTAATATGATTACATATCATAGTTGCTTCATAATAAACAGACCAACTTACAAAATGATGTTCATGCATTACATTAATGAAACAAATATTATAATCTAAAAATTGGTTTTCTGAAATCTTACCTCGGCCATGGATCTGACTGTCAGGGTAGCATTTCTCCTCAGGCTTGGCATGTACACGGAAGGGATGCTAAATTGGTTCACTCTTGACCTGCTAGAAATGCTGGTCATAGGGCTTGACACGATAGATTGGTAAGATGAGACAGCCATTGATACTATTGAGTTATTGGCACAGTTAAGTAATGCAGCAAGGTTACACTGCCAAACTCAAGGATAGCAGATAACTTTGTGAGTTTCACTGCACTGCTTTCACTACAACTTAGATGGTAGGTATAGCATTGAAGAAGGTAGTTTATATAGAATAGAAGGCAAGCAAGGTGGGCTCCACGTAATGTGTATGAGGGTCCTAAAGGTCATTGAAAGGCAAGGATTGTGGTGGATGTTTAGGTTCCATGTCATGTGTCTAAGGGTCCTAAAGGCCATTGGATCACGTGGCTTCATTTGTCCACACATGATAAAAGCAGGAGACGTGGCTCCCATTAGGACCAGAAGGTGCCATAGTGAGAATTTGCAGTTGAAGGGGTTGTCAACTTGGAACTTGCAGAACCTCTCAATTAATACTATAAATGGTTACTTTACTGCTTCTTAGTTTGGAAAGGACTTGAACATTCTATTTGTTTATAGATAAATATCCACATCATCCTTAGTTTACCAAGAAACTAGAACTTTTCTCCTGCCATTAAAACAATGTTTTTGCTCTAACCCAATTTGTTTCTTTCTTAACAGCATTAGCCGGAAAGCAGGCAGGATTTACTGAACACTCATTGCATTAATTCAAGATGACATGCCTACTTCTAAGATTGGGTTTGATGACTATGCAGTGACATCAGTGTGACTGTTAAGAAGACGTGTAGTGTGAATGATGAAATTAATATATGCATAGCAGATCACCTTATACTAATAAAAGGATAGTGTTTGTTAATTTTTCAAAATTAACAATGCCGTGTGTACACGCAAGGTGGTATTATGATCTTCAGCTGCAACTTTCCAAATAAAAGGCCTAGCTAGGGAGGCAGCATAATAACTGCTTTGCCATTTACTAACTGTTGGAACATTGGTGTGAATTTACAAAGTCCCACTTTGCTTGGACTAAGCACTTGATGAGTGCTTATAAGTGGGAAGTTCACACCTTTGGGTTGGGGCCCAAGGGGTACCCAGTTTTGTGAACGGGCAAGCACGCACTCTAACTGACCACCACACGCGCGCGCGCGCCGCCGCCGCCGTCCGACCGGCCGGGCTCGGGCTCGGGCTTGGGCTGTGAGGTGTAAAGTAATTTTTGCGAAATTAATTAAACTTTTATTTTATTTTATTTTTTTGGAACGTGCTTGTCCAGATTCATTGAACCGACCAGATACGACGAACGCTATCTGATAGAGCTGTTGCGGATTGCGCTCCAAGTCAGCTCGAAAATCGCGCAACAACTCGCGCAACTTGGCTCCGTTCCAAACTGAATTGCGCTCCAAGTCAGTTGTTAGTGGAGCCTAAGATCGTGCCTTGACTTGCGCACAAAGCAGTTTCTGAAGCCTATAAAAAGGCTCTTCCCTCACTTGACGAAATCAGATCGAAAAACAGCAAACTCTCCTCCGAAAATTCTCTTCTCTCTAAAATTCGTGACTGGCCTACGAGCCAGATTCTTCTTCTTCTTCTTTTCTGAGAGTGGCCTACGAGCCATATTCCCGAGTGGTTATAAACCATATTGAGAGGTGTATATCTCGAGCGATTACTGACTGTGCAGTCATAATCGTAACTGGGCTGTTTTATCCTGGGGGCGTCGTGGTTGATAGTCTGCTTGCACCATCGAGCAGTGCCACGAAACGTCTTAAAGAGAGCGACCTAGTCCGCGACTCATCCCAGTAATTTCTTCGGTATATTTTCGAAAACACTGAAACAACAATTTTAAGACGTTTCTTTTCAACCATGACTACCGAAGAGATTACTGGTCCCACTGTTTCCGACTTCAACAAACCATTTCGGTTTGAGGGATCCCACTTCAAGCGTTGGCAACAAAAGATGCAGTTTTTCTTAACTATGAAAAAAGTTGCTAATGTCTTGACCGATGAGATTCCAGTAGTCGACGAAACAGCCGAACAGGCAGATCAGACTAAAACAGCCAAAGAGATATTGCTTTGGAACGACAATGACTACCTCTGTAAGAACTTCATTCTTAATGGACTGAGTGATGATCTTTATGATTATTACAGCTCTTGCAAGTCCGCTAAAGAGGTATGGAATGCTCTGAAAAAGAAGTATGACACTGAGGAAGCAGGCACTAAAAAATATGCTGTGAGCCGCTACCTCAACTTCAAGATGACAGATGATAAATCTGTAGAGACTCAGTCACATGAGATACAGAAAATAGCTCATGAAATTGTCTCTGAAGGCATGGCCTTAGATGAACAATTTCAAGTAGCTGTTATTATTGACAAACTTCCTCCTGCCTGGAAGGATTTCAAAAATTCTCTCAGGCACAAGACCAAAGAGTTCTCTTTGGAAAGTTTGATTACCCGACTCCGGATTGAGGAGGAATCTCGGAAACAAGATCAGAATGATGAAATCTTGTTTGTTTCGAACAAGAAACCAGGAGCGGTTCTGAAGCCAACTGGCAAACATTTCAAGAATCAGAACCGTAATCAGATTCAAAAGAACCGCAACCACAAGAATGGGAACACTCCAAAGTCCCCAAATGCCAAACCTCAGCCACCACCACAACCAAAGAATGAAGCTGCTCTTCCATTCCTTTGTTACAAGTGTGGAAGACCAGGTCATATGGCACGCAAGTGTAGGAACGGGCCCAATCCTGCTCCGCAGGCTAACCTGACTGAAGAGCAACACTTTACTGCTATGATTACTGAAATCAACATGGTTGGTGGATCTGATGACTGGTGGAATGATACTGGCTCCTCTCGCCATGTATGCAACAACCGTGCTATGTTTAAAACATACAAGGCGGTTGATGATAAGAAAGTGCTGTTGGGCGACGCTCACACCACTACTGTTGCAGGTATTGGAGATGTCGAACTGAAGTTCACTTCTGGAAAGACTCTAATCTTGAAGGACGTGATGCACACTCCAGAGATAAGAAAGAATCTAGTTTCTGGCTTCCTTCTGAATAAGGCAGGGTTTACTCAGACTATTGAGGGAGATTTGTATACTTTGACCAAAAATGGTACTTTTGTAGGGAAAGGGTACGCCACTGATGGCATGTTCAAACTAAATGTTGAAGTTAATAAAGTTTTTCCTTCTGCGTATATGTTGTGTGATTTTAATATTTGGCACTCTCGTTTATGTCATGTCAATAAGCGCATTATTTCGAATATGAGCAATTTAGGGATAATTCCCAAACTATCGTTAACCGATTTTCATAAATGCGAATTTTGTACTCAAGCCAAAATTACAAAGTCATCTCACAAATCCGTCATTAGAGAATCAGAGCCATTAGACTTAATACACTCTGATATTTGCGAACTAGACGGAACTTTGACCAGAAATGGTAAACGCTATTTTATCACATTTATTGACGATTGCTCAGACTACACTTTCGTGTACCTTATGAAAAATAAAAGTGAAGCGCTTGACATGTTCAAAATTTTTGTAAAGGAAATTGAAAATCAATTTGAAAAAAAGATAAAGCGTTTTCGAAGCGATAGAGGAACTGAGTATGATTCCCAGTTGTTTAATGACTTTTATAAGTTGAATGGAATCATACATGAAACGACTGCACCATATTCACCTGAAATGAATGGTAAAGCAGAAAGGAAAAATAGAACCCTTACCGAATTAACAGTTGCGATTATGCTTAATTCGGGCGCTGCATCACACTGGTGGGGTGAAATTTTAATAACAGTATGCTATGTACTGAACAGAGTTCCTAAATCTAGGAATAAAATTTCTCCTTATGAATTGATAAAGAAAAGACAACCAAATGTGTCTTATTTTCGAACTTGGGGCTGTCTGGCCTATGTAAGGATCCCAGACCCAAAAAGAGTCAAACTTGCCAGTAGAGCCTATGAATGTGTATTCATTGGTTATGCAGTAAACAGCAAAGCATACAGATTCTATGACCTGAATGCAAAAGTAACCATCGAGTCAAACGATGTTGACTTCTATGAAAGTAAATTTCCCTTTAAATCAAGAAATAGTGGGGGCTCTGGAACTAGTAAGGCTCCTGAGCCTAGGAGCGTTGAAAACAACGTAGAAAGGGAAATAGAACTTAGAAGAAGTAAGAGAGCACGTGTTGCTAAAGACTATGGACCCGACTACACGGTCTATACACTAGAGGAGGATCCTACTAGCATTCACGAAGCTCTGTCTTCATTGGATGCTGACTTGTGGCAAGAAGCCATAAATGATGAGATGGATTCTCTAGAGTCTAACAAGACATGGCACTTAGTGGACTTGCCTCCTGGTTGCAAAACCATTGGTTGTAAATGGATTCTGAAAAGGAAGCTAAAACCTGATGGCACTGTTGATAAGTACAAGGCTCGCCTTGTAGCCAAAGGTTTTAGACAAAGAGAGAACATAGATTTCTTCGATACATATTCGCCTGTTACCAGAATTACATCCATAAGGGTACTAATTGCTCTGGCTTCTATTTATAACTTAGACGTACACCAAATGGATGTAAAGACCGCCTTTTTGAATGGCGAATTAGAAGAAGAAATCTATATGGAGCAACCTGAAGGTTTTGTAGTCCATGGGCAAGAACACAAGGTCTGTAGGTTGGACAAGTCTCTGTATGGTCTCAAACAAGCTCCCAAACAATGGCATGAGAAGTTCGATAATTTGATTATCTCGAATGAGTTCAAAGTGAATGAAAGTGACAAATGCATTTATTACAAAACTGAGAATGACATTTGCACTATCATATGTCTCTATGTAGACGATCTGCTCATATTTGGATCAAACATTCATGCCATAAATAAAGTGAAATCATTGTTGTGCAACAACTTTGATATGAAAGACCTCGGAGAAGCTAATGTAATCCTCGGGATCAAGATCACTAGGTCCGAGAAAGGAATTTCCTTGGATCAATCTCATTACATTGAGAAGATCTTAAAGAAATACAATTATTTTGACTGTAAACCTGCATGTTCTCCCTATGATCCAAGTGTCAAACTTTTTAAGAACACTGGTGACAGTGTTAGACAAACGGAATATGCGAGCATCATTGGCAGCCTAAGGTATGCTACTGATTGTACTAGACCCGACATCGCCTATGTTGTGGGATTGCTATGCAGGTTTACCAGTCGACCTAGTATCGAGCATTGGCATGCTATTGAAAGAGTCATGAGATATCTTAAAAGAACCATGAATCTAGGATTACACTATCAGAGATTTCCAGCTGTACTTGAAGGGTACAGTGACGCTGATTGGAACACTCTGTCAGATGATTCCAAAGCGACCAGTGGCTACATATTCAGTATAGCCGGTGGTGCCGTTTCCTGGAAATCTAAGAAACAGACCATTTTGGCTCAGTCCACTATGGAGTCTGAAATGATAGCACTAGCAACAGCCAGTGAAGAAGCTAGCTGGTTAAGATGCCTACTAGCAGAGATTCCCTTATGGGAAAAACCGATGCCAGCTGTGTTGATCCACTGCGATAGTACCGCGGCTATTGCAAAAATAGAGAACCGTTATTACAACGGTAAGAAACGACAAATCCGTCGTAAGCACAGCACGGTTAGAGAGCTACTAACAAAAGGAGCTGTGAGAGTGGATCACGTACGCACTGATCAGAACTTAGCCGATCCTTTGACGAAAGGATTAGCCAGAGAGAAAGTCCAAAGTACATCTCAAAAGATGGGACTACTGCCTTTAGAACCATGAGTCACTCACAATGGCAACCCGACCTAAAAGACTGGAGATCCCAAGAATTAGGTTCAATGGGTAATAACAAGTTGTGAAGTGACAGGAGATGAACATGCTATTAAAAGTAAATAAGCATGATTCCTGAAGCGATGTAAGGTTGAGATAATAGAAACTCTTAATGAGATCTATACTCCATGTGGAGTAGAGTACCTAGCTACAGGAGTACTCTTGATAGACTCACCTTTGTGAATGTGGAAGTGGGGCCGCTTCCTATGGCATTTTGGGCAGAAATTCCTAGAGCGTTCACTAAACTGGGATAGACGTGCAGGGCCATAAACGCACGGGCATCTGAGAATACACCTATGGAAAGGGTTGTGTGTGGTTTTGACGCTTAGAGATAGAGTTCAAGACTACGAGTCACTCTTGTTGAATCTAAATCTTAACCGCTACGCAAGGTTCAAGTCGTACGACACCTCTGCTTATGCACAATCTTATGGAGGCACTTGACGCTACTTCTGGAACTGTTTTAAATTCAAGTGGGGGATTGTTGGAACATTGGTGTGAATTTACAAAGTCCCACTTTGCTTGGACTAAGCACTTGATGAGTGCTTATAAGTGGGAAGTTCACACCTTTGGGTTGGGGCCCAAGGGGTACCCAGTTTTGTGAACGGGCAAGCACGCACTCTAACTGACCACCACACACGCGCGCGCGCCGCCGCCGCCGTCCGTCCGACCGGCCGGGCCGGGCTCGGGCTTGGGCTGTGAGGTGTAAAGTAATTTTTGCGAAATTAATTAAACTTTTATTTTATTTTATTTTTTTGGAACGTGCTTGTCCAGATTCATTGAACCGACCAGATACGACGAACGCTATCTGATAGAGCTGTTGCGGATTGCGCTCCAAGTCAGCTCGAAAATCGCGCAACAACTCGCGCAACTTGGCTCCGTTCCAAACTGAATTGCGCTCCAAGTCAGTTGTTAGTGGAGCCTAAGATCGTGCCTTGACTTGCGCACAAAGCAGTTTCTGAAGCCTATAAAAAGGCTCTTCCCTCACTTGACGAAATCAGATCGAAAAACAGCAAACTCTCCTCCGAAAATTCTCTTCTCTCTAAAATTCGTGACTGGCCTACGAGCCAGATTCTTCTTCTTCTTCTTTTCTGAGAGTGGCCTACGAGCCATATTCCCGAGTGGTTATAAACCATATTGAGAGGTGTATATCTCGAGCGATTACTGACTGTGCAGTCATAATCGTAACTGGGCTGTTTTATCCTGGGGGCGTCGTGGTTGATAGTCTGCTTGCACCATCGAGCAGTGCCACGAAACGTCTTAAAGAGAGCGACCTAGTCCGCGACTCATCCCAGTAATTTCTTCGGTATATTTTCGAAAACACTGAAACAACACTAACACATGACAATTCCTAGAAGATAGAGTTGAGAGATTAATTCTTCCGTGTAATATGAATTATGAAAATAGATGTGACATTGATAATAATAAATCAGCACAAATAATTTTAGTTTAACAAAAGAAATATTATTTTCTGCAGTTCCACTATATAGTCCTAATCTTATGGAGGGTCCCATAGGTTATTTCATTGAGGTAAGAATACAAACACAACGATAATTCATTACAGGGTTGCACGATTCTTCTCTATGTTATTACTTTGGTGTAGTTGCAAACTTCCAAGTGTATTGTGATAAACTGGCAGATTCTATTTTTCCAGCAACTTCATCAACAGGAACTGTTTCAGAAATTTCCTTCAAATATTCTGCAAGCTTCACAATTAGAGATCCAGTGTTGTTTTCAAAGTTCCTAACTTTAGTAGTCCATTCGTAATTAATCAATTTTTCTTGGTGCTGGGTTTGAGCCTTGTATTAGAAGGTTGAAAGTTGTGTTTCAAACCAACCAATAGTCATTAAAATCAATTTGTTATCATGCTTAAAATGTCTACATATTTTATGGATAAGATTTTAGGTACTACCAATGAACAAATGCACATAAACAGAAAAAAGTGTTGTTAATCTCGGATAGCGGATCAGAGCTCCAGACCCCAAAACCGCTAAAGCAGAATAGTAGATAGCAAGATAGCCCCTATTGCAAAGACTAGAAAACCATGCATAACTAAACATAAATACCAACTTCATACACATCACTATTCAAAAATAGAAAAGTATACAAAATTAAAGGGGTAGTCATACTTGACAATTATAATTAACTTCTGCAAATTGTCACTAACATGCAAAATCAAAACCCAACCCAATATAATTTAACTACTAATTCAAGTTCTAAAAATATTCAAACTAATTATAAGTGATCTTTCAAAATCATCTCTACTTCCAAAAATCAGCTCAACTTGATAAAAAAAATGACAAAAAAAAGCCCACGAAAAATTTGTAAACGCGTATAGAGGAGGGAAAAAGGAGCATTTCAAGACCATATGCCTGCTAAAGGATATTTCAGCTGCTATTCTAGCGGTATTTGCAACCGCTAAAACTGCTACAATAAAATACTCCGCAACATTTAGGGTCGCGGCGGACCCCTAAATTGCTTCGCTATTCCGCTATCGCCCGCTATAGCGACGCTATTGACTACATATATCAATATATGAAAGAAATTACAAATAAAAGGGTTTTGATTTCACCGTGATAACTTTTAAGAAAAATACGTAAAACGAAGAAATATAAAATGGTATATTATGTCGAGCATTTAATAAAGAAAGCTAAAAAATAACAGTAGAAAGCAGACACTAAATAGCTCTTCACATATGTTTGACACACGAGCTTTCTTCCTAAATATAATAAACATGCCTTCTTCCTTAATATAATAAAGACACTTACCTGGGATAGGGATTATGTCATTTCACTGCTGGAGAAGCCACGCTAAGGCTAATTCGTTTATAGACAAACAAGATAAATTTCAGTGGATTATTGCTGTGGGGATAGAAATAACCCAGTGAAATTTATGGCATTTTCCCTCAGCAAAGATGCAATCCAACAAATAGTTAAAGCCTGCCATAATAAAGAAAGGCTTCAAATTCATGCAATCATTCAAAACTGTATTACCTTTTTTTTTAATTCAAATAACTGTATTACTTTTAGCAAGCTGCATACCAGCCTGCTCTGACTAGGCAAGAGGGCTGTAATAAGTCACTATCCCAATCCCTAATTTTCGGCAAAACAAAGTGCAACTGTGTCAGATATTTTGCAGATATTCTATCTTAAAAGCATATCTGAAAGAGTTGGAAAATATATCAAACTAAAAAATTCGAACGTGATTGACTAGTTAGTAGATACAATATGAACAGCAGAGTAAAATATTTCAATTTGAATACCTGCAGAGTGGAGTTATTTCTTCTTCAATGTCACGGGACCATAAAGAATACTAATGGGGATACTAATGGCAATTCTATGAAGAAGGAAAAACTTCAGCTAACAATCTTAAGGCTTGTAGTCTGGCTTATGGGGATACTAATGGCAATTCTATGAAGAAGGAAAAACTTCTCACGAATGCAAAAACTGGAAGTGTCTGTTGTAGAAGTGAACAAACAAGAAAAGAAAAAGAGAACATATATGGTTCTACAGGTTAGGAAAACAGAAGAGTTTTGAGCATCCATTTAAATTGTAACTTCACAATTTACATGTGATGTAATGTAAGTAGTAGAATCATGTCCAATTGTTGTGCAAAACAATTCCTCGAGATGATAAACATGAAAATACAGATCCTTGATCAACATAATCAATAATCAAGCATCTCATGACAGTTGAAGGTACTAAAAAATGGTTTGGTGTCTTCTTCCTCTTAATGCAGAATTAGTAGTTGATTCCAAACAAGTTTTGATGATGAATCGGTTGGATTGTTATTCACCTATTGATTTATACACTTATTCCTTTTAAAGTTGAATCAATCAGTCCATTGTAAAAAACAAATTCTGATGAGGAACTGTTTGCTAATAAGGAAGATGAAAAAGATCCATGTAGATATGAAATTGGGGATCACTTAGGTTGATGAAAAAACATGAAATTTACCTCTCTAAGCCTGGGCTACCCAGTTTGTGTCACAGATAGTTAAATAAAACGTTTCCACTTCAATAATAAAACTGTTTCCACTTCTTCAGTTAATGAAAGGAATTCAGCGATGCACAACATCATCGCATTTTCAACAGAATTTTATTCTCTTTCTCTTTCTCTATTGCAATTATTTTACCTTCGAATTCTGTTCTTCAAATTCAGGATTCCTAGCACAGCAGTGTTCTCTTCGAAGTTCATCTTCCTAGAGTACAAATTCCCTTTTCAGTTTGACTCTTGGGACTTGCATCTCGGTCTTCTCTATTGAAACTTGAAGAATAAAGAAGAGATGCACATTTGAATTAAAAATGCAGCGCTATTAGATTCGAATTAGAAACCTGCATTCCATTCCACAATGAATATACATAGAACAGAGCAGAAATGTTATAACAAATATTAGTTCAAAAAATAGGTCAACTAAGAGAGAATGTGGGACGGAAATGTTTAACCAATGTATGATTGAAAATCCAAAAAAAGAAAAAAAAAGTGATGGTTCAAGTGGGTAGGCTGACCAAGCGAGGTGACCAGAGAGGCAGCAGCCCTGCTGCTCTGTTAAGCCAGCCTGACCGCCGAGCCATCATACGGGCGGCAGCCCTCGCTGCTCTGTGAAGCCAGTCGAACCGCCGTGCGTCATCCGGTTTGCTAACAATGCCCATTTGTTCTCTCGACTTGGATTGGGCGGAGAAGCCTAACCCACGGTTCCATCACCTTATTGCCCCCACTCGGGTCACAAGCTGTCGTTACCAGCTCGGCGAACTACAACGCGTTTCACTACATTATAAAAATTAATTGTTTTTGGATTTTAAACGATGTGGTACTTGTTGTCTCAGGTTTTCGTTACTGATCTTGAAGCCTTGTCGGAGTTGGAGGCGAGGAGGAGGACGGCGACAGCGACAGTAGAGGAGATGTCGGCGATAACGGTTAGGGAAGGAAGGAGAAGCGGGGTGGGGTAGGTGGAAAAGAAGATGGAGAAGATGCTGAAGAAAATGGAACCTTGGGTTGGGTTTGAGGAGAGGAGATTGGTGGTTGTACCGGAGGAACAAAGATTCTGGTGGTGTGAAGCGGTGGAGGAAGCACGCGACAACAAAAATAGGACGTTAAAATGAATGAATGTGTGAGTTTGAAGGTAGAGGGGATGTATGCTATGGAGTATTGGAGTGCAGTAAATGAGTTGTGAGACTGAGTGTTGTGATGTGAGTGAGAACTGAGAATGGTGGGTGCCTGAGATTCCTTTCCTCTTCCTTCATTCCTTTTTCCTTTCCTTTTCATTTTCTCTTTCCTTCGTTCTTCTTTCCCTGCATTTTCTCTCCGCTTTCATGCAATTCAATTGTTGACAATTCCAGATCTGTAATCACCGCAATATCACCTTTTTTATTTCTTCCTTCACATTCTTCACTTGTTTAGCGTTAATATTCAATCAACAGAAACTAAAATCCATTTTCAAATTCAGATCTACGGTAAAAGTGTCACAGCTTTCATTTGTTTCGTTTATGGTGATATTGTTTCTGGGTTTCAATTTTGGAATCTGCTTCTGGGTTTCATTTTTGGGTTGCATCTTCCTATGCGTAAAGATGGAATTTCTTCGTATTACATCTTCCTGTGTTCTGTTTCTGTTTTCCAATTCAATATATTGTACTTTTTCTTTTCTGATAGTGGTATAAAAAACATTATTTCGATTTTGACCATGATTTTCGATTTTTACCTTTCAAAGAGTTTCATCACTCTTATCCAGTTTGAGGAAGAAGCTACTGGGAATTACAGGAAGCCAGTTTAGGGAAGATGATTTTTTTTTTGACAAAATTTAGGGAAGATGATTAAATTAAAAAACTTCAGTATCTACTTAAATTAAAAAAAATTGTGATTAATAGATTAGATTTATTCGGTGAAAATGAGTTTCTATATGGTGAGGAAAGCGAAGAGCTGAAAGGGTGAGGAAAAAGGAAAGAAGTGAAAGGGAAGAGATAACTCGTGAGAGGAGAAAAGTCGGACCGAGGAGGTGGCGTCTACGTTGGAAGTCACGTCACCAACCACTAACGATGTTAGTCAAAAACTAACAGGAGGGACCAAATTAGAAGCGTTTGGTATTTGCAAGGGTTTTTTTAAAATTTTTTAAATTGCAAGGACGAAACAGGATTCTTTGGATATTTGCAGGGACCAAATGTACTTTTAAGCCTAAAAAAAACATAGATTGGCACAATAAAACAGAGACACACATAGAAATTAGCGAGTTGTACTTGTAAAATAAAGACTGGATATAGTTGTTTTCTCTCTTGTGTTGTATGACCGAAGTTACCTTTCTTCTTGTGCTTATAAGACGTACCGGAGGCGTCCTTACGATATCTAAGGACTTTTATTTAAAAATAAATAAAAATGTTTAAGCATTACTCTGACATATACTCATGACGTATCGAAGAAGTATCAAATACGGATACGGCAACAAAATTGAAGTTTCCGTGCATTATTATAGCTGAGAACATGGAAGATGGTGATCATCGTGATTTGTGAAATGAAATCTTCCTCCGAACCAGAAAAGTTTTTTCAAAGTGACTTTGAAGATGATACTAGATAGTAGTCCGACTTAGAGTACTAAACAATAGTTTAATAATTATTACTAAATGAGCATAATAGTCATTTCCCCATCAACGAAAAAAACTCGGTGACCATACCAAAGTTTTCATTTACCCGCTCACTAACCACACAAACACTAAGTTGTGGCTAATATGTACTAACCATTGAATTGTTGTATAATGGTTACCAAAAAATTTAGTATCTATTACTAAGGAATTTGTTAGTATCGTAATTCATTGCGGTTTAGATACATTGCTATGATAATTTTATTACTCTAGTTTGCTTTTTTTTCCTTTTGTTCCATTCTTTCTCGCCACTCTACAACTCTACAATTGGAATAAACCCTCATTACTCATTAACACTTTGTTCGGTTAGAAAATCATAGTGAGAGGAAAGAAAGTGCAAGAAAATATTTTATGAGAAAAGAGAAAGTAAGGTAGAAAGTTGGAAAAAAAAGGCTAAATAGCACTTTTGGTCCTTTATCTTTGTTCTAGATTTCATTTTGGTTCTTTATCTTTTTTTTGGTCCGTTTTGGTCCTTTATCTTTCATTTTCGTTTCACTTTGGTCCTTTATCTTTTTTTTTGTCCGTTTTGGTCATTTATCTTTCATTTTCGTTTCATTTTGGTCCCTCACGTTAGTTTTAACTAAAATTAATATTATTTAATTCAATTAAAACATTAAAATAATTAAAAAAAGACAGTTTTTAAAAACACAAATTAAAAACACAAATACCTTCACTCTCTCCACCGTCACTCTCTCCTCTCCTCTCCCTTTCTCCATCACCACCGTCACTCTCTCCTCCCCCTCGCCGTCGCATCTTTCTTTCGTTTGCTCTCCAACAAAAATTGCTTCGTTTTCGCGATGGAGAGAGGAAATTTTCGCTCTGTGTTCGTTTCCAGATCTCTCTGTGTTCATCATGTTCATCACTTCGGCTTCATCACAGATTTGGAACCTTACGAACAGATCTGGAACCCAGCAAACCACCATGAACGATTTTTCTGTGTGTCAGCTTTAGGGATTGAACGAAACGAAGAAACGATCTGATCTGGGTGGCTTTGGTGAAGCGCGTTTCAGCTTGATGTTTGAAGATCCGTGTTCTTCCAGATTCATTGAAGGGGTGGGAGAGGGAGAGAGATGCGAAGGGGTGGGAGAGGGAGAGAGATGCGAAGGGGTGGGAGAGGGACAGTGATGGTGCGAAGGGGTGGGTTTCTGCGCAGAGAGAAAGAGAGGAAAATAAGGAAAAATGGGACGGTGGCGACGGTGGTGGGACGGTGGCGGCGGTGGTGGGACGGTGGCGACGGTGGTGGGACGGTGGGAGAGGGAGGTTGAATGTTCATCAGATCTGGAAAACATATTAATTGTTTTAATTGAATTTTTTTAATTGTTTTAATGTTTTAATTGAATTAAATAATATTAATTTTAGTTAAAACTAACGTGAGAGACCAAAATGAAACGAAAATGAAAGATAAATAACCAAAACGGACCCAAAAAAAGATAAAGGACCAAAGTTAAACGAAAATGAAAGATAAAGGACCAAAACGGACCAAAAAAAGATAAAGGACCAAAGTGAAATCTGGAGCAAAGATAAAGGACCAAAAGTGCTATTTAGAAAAAAAAAATGACAAAAGACCCAAATTGGTTTTAACGATTTTCATTAGGGATCAATTGGTTTATGACAATTTTTTAGGGAATTAATCTCTGACACCTCGAACGTGTGCTACTCTATTACTAATTTGGAAGTTCTGACAGTAGTTGCTGATAGGATAGGTTTTTTTATTGTAGAAATCGATGTGTTTCTCCACGAGGAATTATTTGCAGTGTTGTAAAAGCCAAAATGTTGGTTGGTTTTTTTTTTGGTCAAAGGGATTATGATTTCATTTCAAGAGAAATAATGGGTCAGGCCCAAACCAAACATCCATAATACACAACAAAAACCAAAAAAACCAGAAAAAGCCCAATAACAGGCATTACCAAGCGCTGTGAGTTTGGGTCGGACCAAACCCGCTCCAACTACAAAACTAGAAAAGACATAAAACAACAGATTTGACAAAAGAAGCAAAGAAACAATCATTGACCCTGAAACACGATCCCTTTTCAGGAAAGAACCCTAGCCACTCCAATTCTTCCCTGAATTCCTTCGAGCCCTCAAGATCAACGCATCAGGTCGCAATTGATCATTGATCTGTCCAATTGAGAAACGATGCCGAAGCCTAATTGAGAATCAAGGTGAGCCTATTCGAGATAGCTGCATATTCTGGCAATCGATCACCGCAGAGTCATCGGTGGATGGAGTTCACTAAAGGCGAATTATTTACACAAAGCTTGAGCATCCATGACTAGCGCTCGGTGGATACCTATAAGCCTTGACCTTCACTGGATGAGAATCAACTTTCAATACAATCTCATGATCTAAATTTCGGTTTGGAGGCAACCCTTTTGGGATCTGAAAAATCTCTCTATAGGTATATAGCAATGTTGCTATCTCTGGATCCACATTCTCTGGCATTCCAGACCACTTATCTTCACTCACCACTGGATCTAATTTCTGCAGTGTAAACATTTCAGAAATAGAGTCTGTGTGTTGTAATCTTTTGAAGTGATGCAGCTGAGCTAACTTAGGTTTGTTGTCCATTTCACCCTGCCAAGTGATAAATTTGCCTCCCAAGTAAAATTTCACAGTTGATGCAGCATAATCTGCAACATGTGGCCCTAATGAAGCAAGCCAGGGGGCTCCCAGGATCACATCCGCACCAGCTACAGGCAATAAGTAAGCAGGGACTTTAATTTCTGTGCCCTGAATCTTCAAAATTAATTCCTTAACAAACCCTTCTGCCTTCATGTTCTGTCCATTTCCCACAAGAACATTGCATCTATTACTCGGTTCAACAGCCAATCCTAGACAATGAACAATTCTAGGTTGTACAAAACTATCTGAACTACCCCCATCCAGCAACACAGATACACTGAGCGGTCCAATAATGCCTTTAAACCGAATTACTCCATAACCAGTTGCTCCATTAAGAGCATTCAGGGATAGGTGGTGGTCTATATCAGTATCTGCAGTAGTTCTGGCTTGTGTATGAGGTTCAACAGGGTCTGTATCAGTCTCATCCTCAATATCCAGCATCATCACTTGTTTGTTAGGACATTTGTGAGACAAGGAAAACTTGTCATCACAAAAATAACACAATCCTTTTTCTCTTCTCAATTGCATTTCAGCTGGAGAAATTCTCTTAATTGCAGGATTCTTTTGGAATTGGCTCATAGGTCTTGTTGACGGTGTGGGAAGCAATGGTGGGTTGGGGGCTTTTTCGGTAGCTTGTGTTTGGTCATTTCTAGTTGGATTGAAGTGAGCTCGGTGAGTTGAGCTATTCTGGCTATGGTTGGATTTCTGAAATGGGGCTTGTTTAAGATTCACAGCAAGTTTCTCTTCAAACAACTTAGCTAGAGACACAGCTTTCACAATTGAAATTGGAGTGTGAAGCATTACATCTCTACGGATCTCATCTTTTAATCCACTAACAAAGCAGTCAATTAATGCATCATTACTCAATCCATAAACACGATTTGACAATGCAGTGAACTCTAAATAATAATCATTCACAGAAGTTTTCTGTTGCAGCTTAAACAGGGAAGCACGAGGACAATCATAAAGAGAAGGTCCAAAATCAATTTCTAAAGCACGAGTAAAATCTGCCCAGGATTGAAAGGGGCGAGTTCGATGCACCATTTGAAACCAAGGAACCACCTCTTGGTCCAAATGCACAGATGCTATTATCAATCTTTCTGGATCCGGGGTGTTATAATACCCAAAAAACTGCTCTGCTTTAAATATCCAGTCAAGAACGTTCTTACCGTTAAAACGTGGGAATTCCAGCTTAATGTGACGTACTTGAAATGGTGGTGGTGTTGATGACATAGATCCGATCGGCGTAGAAGCTGTAGTTCCACTCGTCACTGCTATAGTGCTTCTTGATGACGCCATTGAAGTGCTCGTCATCACCGGAGTTGTGCTTGATTGTGTTCTTGAGTTCGTTGCTCCATGGGTGACGGTCATGTTCTGCATCATCTGCATCATCTTGTCTAATGTCGACGACATTGTGTCAAATCGAGCATCAGCTAACTTCTGTCTTTCTTCCATCTTCGCAAATCGAGCTGCATTTGCCGTTTCTGCTCGTTCGAGCATTTCTGCTTGACGTTTCAATTCTGCAGCCAGCTCTTTCATTCTTTGTTATATAAAAATAAAGTTGAATATAGATAGTCGTTGTTTCTTCATCTCAGGACTTAGTACACCAATATTGAATATTGATTGTATATAGTAATAGGATCCATGATACAAGGAACCCTTCTAAGAACAATTTCCTAAACCATGAGCCTTCAAAACTGCATGATATTATTTACACAAGAGTACTTCCCTTGACATACTCAGTAAATATTAATAGGATCAAGGACACATCTAACCCTTCTAACAACAAATCCTTAGAAACTGTTATGATATTATCTACACAAGGGTGCTTCCCTTAATATACTCAGTAAAAGCAAGGGCAATCAAACCCAACATAGCAAGCCTTCCATTCCACAACTCTGCATTGGAGGAAAATACCCCTTTGGACCTAGACTCCACGCTGACTCCTTGGAACAATGGAACCAAAGAAGCAACTGACAGTAACAAGCTTGTCCCCAAGAACAATGGGATCCCACCACTTGATAATTGTTCAAACACACCCTGCCCATTGGCTATCTCCACTCCAATTGCAGCTACAAAACCAATCATGGCCAACCTTCCATTGATCCTCTCAGGTGCAGGCCCACCAAATGCCATCAAATCTGAAAATTTTGTGCTCATCTGCCATAAACAATTAACTCATTTCAATGAAGAGTCAGGTTTGCATCAATAAAATAATCGTACACACAAACAAAGTGGTATTTTATTCCTGCTTTTGACGCTAGACTCACCTTTGGTGAACGAGTAAATGTTGGCTGTGGTGGTGGTGGTGGAACTGTGTTTGCAGGCTCCCTTGGTTGTTCTTTTTGCTCTTCCTGCATGTCATAACCAATCATTTAATTTAATTTAATATGATTACATATCATAGTTGCTTCATAATAAACAGACCAACTTACAAAATGATGTTCATGCATTACATTAATGAAACAAATATTATAATCTAAAAATTGGTTTTCTGAAATCTTACCTCGGCCATGGATCTGACTGTCAGGGTAGCATTTCTCCTCAGGCTTGGCATGTACACGGAAGGGATGCTAAATTGGTTCACTCTTGACCTGCTAGAAATGCTGGTCATAGGGCTTGACACGATAGATTGGTAAGATGAGACAGCCATTGATACTATTGAGTTATTGGCACAGTTAAGTAATGCAGCAAGGTTACACTGCCAAACTCAAGGATAGCAGATAACTTTGTGAGTTTCACTGCACTGCTTTCACTACAACTTAGATGGTAGGTATAGCATTGAAGAAGGTAGTTTATATAGAATAGAAGGCAAGCAAGGTGGGCTCCACGTAATGTGTATGAGGGTCCTAAAGGTCATTGAAAGGCAAGGATTGTGGTGGATGTTTAGGTTCCATGTCATGTGTCTAAGGGTCCTAAAGGCCATTGGATCACGTGGCTTCATTTGTCCACACATGATAAAAGCAGGAGACGTGGCTCCCATTAGGACCAGAAGGTGCCATAGTGAGAATTTGCAGTTGAAGGGGTTGTCAACTTGGAACTTGCAGAACCTCTCAATTAATACTATAAATGGTTACTTTACTGCTTCTTAGTTTGGAAAGGACTTGAACATTCTATTTGTTTATAGATAAATATCCACATCATCCTTAGTTTACCAAGAAACTAGAACTTTTCTCCTGCCATTAAAACAATGTTTTTGCTCTAACCCAATTTGTTTCTTTCTTAACAGCATTAGCCGGAAAGCAGGCAGGATTTACTGAACACTCATTGCATTAATTCAAGATGACATGCCTACTTCTAAGATTGGGTTTGATGACTATGCAGTGACATCAGTGTGACTGTTAAGAAGACGTGTAGTGTGAATGATGAAATTAATATATGCATAGCAGATCACCTTATACTAATAAAAGGATAGTGTTTGTTAATTTTTCAAAATTAACAATGCCGTGTGTACACGCAAGGTGGTATTATGATCTTCAGCTGCAACTTTCCAAATAAAAGGCCTAGCTAGGGAGGCAGCATAATAACTGCTTTGCCATTTACTAACTGTTGGAACATTGGTGTGAATTTACAAAGTCCCACTTTGCTTGGACTAAGCACTTGATGAGTGCTTATAAGTGGGAAGTTCACACCTTTGGGTTGGGGTCCAAGGGGTACCCAGTTTTGTGAACGGGCAAGCACGCACTCTAACTGACCACCACACGCGCGCGCGCGCCGCCGCCGCCGTCCGACCGGCCGGGCTCGGGCTCGGGCTTGGGCTGTGAGGTGTAAAGTAATTTTTGCGAAATTAATTAAACTTTTATTTTATTTTATTTTTTTGGAACGTGCTTGTCCAGATTCATTGAACCGACCAGATACGACGAACGCTATCTGATAGAGCTGTTGCGGATTGCGCTCCAAGTCAGCTCGAAAATCGCGCAACAACTCGCGCAACTTGGCTCCGTTCCAAACTGAATTGCGCTCCAAGTCAGTTGTTAGTGGAGCCTAAGATCGTGCCTTGACTTGCGCACAAAGCAGTTTCTGAAGCCTATAAAAAGGCTCTTCCCTCACTTGACGAAATCAGATCGAAAAACAGCAAACTCTCCTCCGAAAATTCTCTTCTCTCTAAAATTCGTGACTGGCCTACGAGCCAGATTCTTCTTCTTCTTCTTTTCTGAGAGTGGCCTACGAGCCATATTCCCGAGTGGTTATAAACCATATTGAGAGGTGTATATCTCGAGCGATTACTGACTGTGCAGTCATAATCGTAACTGGGCTGTTTTATCCTGGGGGCGTCGTGGTTGATAGTCTGCTTGCACCATCGAGCAGTGCCACGAAACGTCTTAAAGAGAGCGACCTAGTCCGCGACTCATCCCAGTAATTTCTTCGGTATATTTTCGAAAACACTGAAACAACAATTTTAAGACGTTTCTTTTCAACCATGACTACCGAAGAGATTACTGGTCCCACTGTTTCCGACTTCAACAAACCATTTCGGTTTGAGGGATCCCACTTCAAGCGTTGGCAACAAAAGATGCAGTTTTTCTTAACTATGAAAAAAGTTGCTAATGTCTTGACCGATGAGATTCCAGTAGTCGACGAAACAGCCGAACAGGCAGATCAGACTAAAACAGCCAAAGAGATATTGCTTTGGAACGACAATGACTACCTCTGTAAGAACTTCATTCTTAATGGACTGAGTGATGATCTTTATGATTATTACAGCTCTTGCAAGTCCGCTAAAGAGGTATGGAATGCTCTGAAAAAGAAGTATGACACTGAGGAAGCAGGCACTAAAAAATATGCTGTGAGCCGCTACCTCAACTTCAAGATGACAGATGATAAATCTGTAGAGACTCAGTCACATGAGATACAGAAAATAGCTCATGAAATTGTCTCTGAAGGCATGGCCTTAGATGAACAATTTCAAGTAGCTGTTATTATTGACAAACTTCCTCCTGCCTGGAAGGATTTCAAAAATTCTCTCAGGCACAAGACCAAAGAGTTCTCTTTGGAAAGTTTGATTACCCGACTCCGGATTGAGGAGGAATCTCGGAAACAAGATCAGAATGATGAAATCTTGTTTGTTTCGAACAAGAAACCAGGAGCGGTTCTGAAGCCAACTGGCAAACATTTCAAGAATCAGAACCGTAATCAGATTCAAAAGAACCGCAACCACAAGAATGGGAACACTCCAAAGTCCCCAAATGCCAAACCTCAGCCACCACCACAACCAAAGAATGAAGCTGCTCTTCCATTCCTTTGTTACAAGTGTGGAAGACCAGGTCATATGGCACGCAAGTGTAGGAACGGGCCCAATCCTGCTCCGCAGGCTAACCTGACTGAAGAGCAGCACTTTACTGCTATGATTACTGAAATCAACATGGTTGGTGGATCTGATGACTGGTGGAATGATACTGGCTCCTCTCGCCATGTATGCAACAACCGTGCTATGTTTAAAACATACAAGGCGGTTGATGATAAGAAAGTGCTGTTGGGCGACGCTCACACCACTACTGTTGCAGGTATTGGAGATGTCGAACTGAAGTTCACTTCTGGAAAGACTCTAATCTTGAAGGACGTGATGCACACTCCAGAGATAAAAGAATCTAGTTTCTGGCTTCCTTCTGAATAAGGCAGGGTTTACTCAGACTATTGAGGGAGATTTGTATACTTTGACCAAAAATGGTACTTTTGTAGGGAAAGGGTACGCCACTGATGGCATGTTCAAACTAAATGTTGAAGTTAATAAAGTTTTTCCTTCTGCGTATATGTTGTGTGATTTTAATATTTGGCACTCTCGTTTATGTCATGTCAATAAGCGCA
The DNA here is from genome assembly GCA_039519185.1 of Astragalus membranaceus. Taxonomy (NCBI): domain Eukaryota; kingdom Viridiplantae; phylum Streptophyta; class Magnoliopsida; order Fabales; family Fabaceae; genus Astragalus; species Astragalus membranaceus. The sequence continues at coordinate 143,771,747 of CM076847.1, read as the reverse complement.
TTATTTCGAATATGAGCAATTTAGGGATAATTCCCAAACTATCGTTAACCGATTTTCATAAATGCGAATTTTGTACTCAAGCCAAAATTACAAAGTCATCTCACAAATCCGTCATTAGAGAATCAGAGCCATTAGACTTAATACACTCTGATATTTGCGAACTAGACGGAACTTTGACCAGAAATGGTAAACGCTATTTTATCACATTTATTGACGATTGCTCAGACTACACTTTCGTGTACCTTATGAAAAATAAAAGTGAAGCGCTTGACATGTTCAAAATTTTTGTAAAGGAAATTGAAAATCAATTTGAAAAAAAGATAAAGCGTTTTCGAAGCGATAGAGGAACTGAGTATGATTCCCAGTTGTTTAATGACTTTTATAAGTTGAATGGAATCATACATGAAACGACTGCACCATATTCACCTGAAATGAATGGTAAAGCAGAAAGGAAAAATAGAACCCTTACCGAATTAACAGTTGCGATTATGCTTAATTCGGGCGCTGCATCACACTGGTGGGGTGAAATTTTAATAACAGTATGCTATGTACTGAACAGAGTTCCTAAATCTAGGAATAAAATTTCTCCTTATGAATTGATAAAGAAAAGACAACCAAATGTGTCTTATTTCGAACTTGGGGCTGTCTGGCCTATGTAAGGATCCCAGACCCAAAAAGAGTCAAACTTGCCAGTAGAGCCTATGAATGTGTATTCATTGGTTATGCAGTAAACAGCAAAGCATACAGATTCTATGACCTGAATGCAAAAGTAACCATCGAGTCAAACGATGTTGACTTCTATGAAAGTAAATTTCCCTTTAAATCAAGAAATAGTGGGGGCTCTGGAACTAGTAAGGCTCCTGAGCCTAGGAGCGTTGAAAACAACGTAGAAAGGGAAATAGAACCTAGAAGAAGTAAGAGAGCACGTGTTGCTAAAGACTATGGACCCGACTACACGGTCTATACACTAGAGGAGGATCCTACTAGCATTCACGAAGCTCTGTCTTCATTGGATGCTGACTTGTGGCAAGAAGCCATAAATGATGAGATGGATTCTCTAGAGTCTAACAAGACATGGCACTTAGTGGACTTGCCTCCTGGTTGCAAAACCATTGGTTGTAAATGGATTCTGAAAAGGAAGCTAAAACCTGATGGCACTGTTGATAAGTACAAGGCTCGCCTTGTAGCCAAAGGTTTTAGACAAAGAGAGAACATAGATTTCTTCGATACATATTCGCCTGTTACCAGAATTACATCCATAAGGGTACTAATTGCTCTGGCTTCTATTTATAACTTAGACGTACACCAAATGGATGTAAAGACCGCCTTTTTGAATGGCGAATTAGAAGAAGAAATCTATATGGAGCAACCTGAAGGTTTTGTAGTCCATGGGCAAGAACACAAGGTCTGTAGGTTGGACAAGTCTCTGTATGGTCTCAAACAAGCTCCCAAACAATGGCATGAGAAGTTCGATAATTTGATTATCTCGAATGAGTTCAAAGTGAATGAAAGTGACAAATGCATTTATTACAAAACTGAGAATGACATTTGCACTATCATATGTCTCTATGTAGACGATCTGCTCATATTTGGATCAAACATTCATGCCATAAATAAAGTGAAATCATTGTTGTGCAACAACTTTGATATGAAAGACCTCGGAGAAGCTAATGTAATCCTCGGGATCAAGATCACTAGGTCCGAGAAAGGAATTTCCTTGGATCAATCTCATTACATTGAGAAGATCTTAAAGAAATACAATTATTTTGACTGTAAACCTGCATGTTCTCCCTATGATCCAAGTGTCAAACTTTTTAAGAACACTGGTGACAGTGTTAGACAAACGGAATATGCGAGCATCATTGGCAGCCTAAGGTATGCTACTGATTGTACTAGACCCGACATCGCCTATGTTGTGGGATTGCTATGCAGGTTTACCAGTCGACCTAGTATCGAGCATTGGCATGCTATTGAAAGAGTCATGAGATATCTTAAAAGAACCATGAATCTAGGATTACACTATCAGAGATTTCCAGCTGTACTTGAAGGGTACAGTGACGCTGATTGGAACACTCTGTCAGATGATTCCAAAGCGACCAGTGGCTACATATTCAGTATAGCCGGTGGTGCCGTTTCCTGGAAATCTAAGAAACAGACCATTTTGGCTCAGTCCACTATGGAGTCTGAAATGATAGCACTAGCAACAGCCAGTGAAGAAGCTAGCTGGTTAAGATGCCTACTAGCAGAGATTCCCTTATGGGAAAAACCGATGCCAGCTGTGTTGATCCACTGCGATAGTACCGCGGCTATTGCAAAAATAGAGAACCGTTATTACAACGGTAAGAAACGACAAATCCGTCGTAAGCACAGCACGGTTAGAGAGCTACTAACAAAAGGAGCTGTGAGAGTGGATCACGTACGCACTGATCAGAACTTAGCCGATCCTTTGACGAAAGGATTAGCCAGAGAGAAAGTCCAAAGTACATCTCAAAAGATGGGACTACTGCCTTTAGAACCATGAGTCACTCACAATGGCAACCCGACCTAAAAGACTGGAGATCCCAAGAATTAGGTTCAATGGGTAATAACAAGTTGTGAAGTGACAGGAGATGAACATGCTATTAAAAGTAAATAAGCATGATTCCTGAAGCGATGTAAGGTTGAGATAATAGAAACTCTTAATGAGATCTATACTCCATGTGGAGTAGAGTACCTAGCTACAGGAGTACTCTTGATAGACTCACCTTTGTGAATGTGGAAGTGGGGCCGCTTCCTATGGCATTTTGGGCAGAAATTCCTAGAGCGTTCACTAAACTGGGATAGACGTGCAGGGCCATAAACGCACGGGCATCTGAGAATACACCTATGGAAAGGGTTGTGTGTGGTTTTGACGCTTAGAGATAGAGTTCAAGACTACGAGTCACTCTTGTTGAATCTAAATCTTAACCGCTACGCAAGGTTCAAGTCGTACGACACCTCTGCTTATGCACAATCTTATGGAGGCACTTGACGCTACTTCTGGAACTGTTTTAAATTCAAGTGGGGGATTGTTGGAACATTGGTGTGAATTTACAAAGTCCCACATTGCTTGGACTAAGCACTTGATGAGTGCTTATAAGTGGGAAGTTCACACCTTTGGGTTGGGGCCCAAGGGGTACCCAGTTTTGTGAACGGGCAAGCACGCACTCTAACTGACCACCACACACGCGCGCGCGCCGCCGCCGCCGTCCGTCCGACCGGCCGGGCCGGGCTGGGCTTGGGCTTGGGCTGTGAGGTGTAAAGTAATTTTTGCGAAATTAATTAAACTTTTATTTTATTTTATTTTTTTGGAACGTGCTTGTCCAGATTCATTGAACCGACCAGATACGACGAACGCTATCTGATAGAGCTGTTGCGGATTGCGCTCCAAGTCAGCTCGAAAATCGCGCAACAACTCGCGCAACTTGGCTCCGTTCCAAACTGAATTGCGCTCCAAGTCAGTTGTTAGTGGAGCCTAAGATCGTGCCTTGACTTGCGCACAAAGCAGTTGCTGAAGCCTATAAAAAGGCTCTTCCCTCACTTGACGAAATCAGATCGAAAAACAGCAAACTCTCCTCCGAAAATTCTCTTCTCTCTAAAATTCGTGACTGGCCTACGAGCCAGATTCTTCTTCTTCTTCTTTTCTGAGAGTGGCCTACGAGCCATATTCCCGAGTGGTTATAAACCATATTGAGAGGTGTATATCTCGAGCGATTACTGACTGTGCAGTCATAATCGTAACTGGGCTGTTTTATCCTGGGGGCGTCGTGGTTGATAGTCTGCTTGCACCATCGAGCAGTGCCACGAAACGTCTTAAAGAGAGCGACCTAGTCCGCGACTCATCCCAGTAATTTCTTCGGTATATTTTCGAAAACACTGAAACAACACTAACACATGACAATTCCTAGAAGATAGAGTTGAGAGATTAATTCTTCCGTGTAATATGAATTATGAAAATAGATGTGACATTGATAATAATAAATCAGCACAAATAATTTTAGTTTAACAAAAGAAATATTATTTTCTGCAGTTCCACTATATAGTCCTAATCTTATGGAGGGTCCCATAGGTTATTTCATTGAGGTAAGAATACAAACACAACGATAATTCATTACAGGGTTGCACGATTCTTCTCTATGTTATTACTTTGGTGTAGTTGCAAACTTCCAAGTGTATTGTGATAAACTGGCAGATTCTATTTTTCCAGCAACTTCATCAACAGGAACTGTTTCAGAAATTTCCTTCAAATATTCTGCAAGCTTCACAATTAGAGATCCAGTGTTGTTTTCAAAGTTCCTAACTTTAGTAGTCCATTCGTAATTAATCAATTTTTCTTGGTGCTGGGTTTGAGCCTTGTATTAGAAGGTTGAAAGTTGTGTTTCAAACCAACCAATAGTCATTAAAATCAATTTGTTATCATGCTTAAAATGTCTACATATTTTATGGATAAGATTTTAGGTACTACCAATGAACAAATGCACATAAACAGAAAAAAGTGTTGTTAATCTCGGATAGCGGATCAGAGCTCCAGACCCCAAAACCGCTAAAGCAGAATAGTAGATAGCAAGATAGCCCCTATTGCAAAGACTAGAAAACCATGCATAACTAAACATAAATACCAACTTCATACACATCACTATTCAAAAATAGAAAAGTATACAAAATTAAAGGGGTAGTCATACTTGACAATTATAATTAACTTCTGCAAATTGTCACTAACATGCAAAATCAAAACCCAACCCAATATAATTTAACTACTAATTCAAGTTCTAAAAATATTCAAACTAATTATAAGTGATCTTTCAAAATCATCTCTACTTCCAAAAATCAGCTCAACTTGATAAAAAAAATGACAAAAAAAAGCCCACGAAAAATTTGTAAACGCGTATAGAGGAGGGAAAAAGGAGCATTTCAAGACCATATGCCTGCTAAAGGATATTTCAGCTGCTATTCTAGCGGTATTTGCAACCGCTAAAACTGCTACAATAAAATACTCCGCAACATTTAGGGTCGCGGCGGACCCCTAAATTGCTTCGCTATTCCGCTATCGCCCGCTATAGCGACGCTATTGACTACATATATCAATATATGAAAGAAATTACAAATAAAAGGGTTTTGATTTCACCGTGATAACTTTTAAGAAAAATACGTAAAACGAAGAAATATAAAATGGTATATTATGTCGAGCATTTAATAAAGAAAGCTAAAAAATAACAGTAGAAAGCAGACACTAAATAGCTCTTCACATATGTTTGACACACGAGCTTTCTTCCTAAATATAATAAACATGCCTTCTTCCTTAATATAATAAAGACACTTACCTGGGATAGGGATTATGTCATTTCACTGCTGGAGAAGCCACGCTAAGGCTAATTCGTTTATAGACAAACAAGATAAATTTCAGTGGATTATTGCTGTGGGGATAGAAATAACCCAGTGAAATTTATGGCATTTTCCCTCAGCAAAGATGCAATCCAACAAATAGTTAAAGCCTGCCATAATAAAGAAAGGCTTCAAATTCATGCAATCATTCAAAACTGTATTACCTTTTTTTTTAATTCAAATAACTGTATTACTTTTAGCAAGCTGCATACCAGCCTGCTCTGACTAGGCAAGAGGGCTGTAATAAGTCACTATCCCAATCCCTAATTTTCGGCAAAACAAAGTGCAACTGTGTCAGATATTTTGCAGATATTCTATCTTAAAAGCATATCTGAAAGAGTTGGAAAATATATCAAACTAAAAAATTCGAACGTGATTGACTAGTTAGTAGATACAATATGAACAGCAGAGTAAAATATTTCAATTTGAATACCTGCAGAGTGGAGTTATTTCTTCTTCAATGTCACGGGACCATAAAGAATACTAATGGGGATACTAATGGCAATTCTATGAAGAAGGAAAAACTTCAGCTAACAATCTTAAGGCTTGTAGTCTGGCTTATGGGGATACTAATGGCAATTCTATGAAGAAGGAAAAACTTCTCACGAATGCAAAAACTGGAAGTGTCTGTTGTAGAAGTGAACAAACAAGAAAAGAAAAAGAGAACATATATGGTTCTACAGGTTAGGAAAACAGAAGAGTTTTGAGCATCCATTTAAATTGTAACTTCACAATTTACATGTGATGTAATGTAAGTAGTAGAATCATGTCCAATTGTTGTGCAAAACAATTCCTCGAGATGATAAACATGAAAATACAGATCCTTGATCAACATAATCAATAATCAAGCATCTCATGACAGTTGAAGGTACTAAAAAATGGTTTGGTGTCTTCTTCCTCTTAATGCAGAATTAGTAGTTGATTCCAAACAAGTTTTGATGATGAATCGGTTGGATTGTTATTCACCTATTGATTTATACACTTATTCCTTTTAAAGTTGAATCAATCAGTCCATTGTAAAAAACAAATTCTGATGAGGAACTGTTTGCTAATAAGGAAGATGAAAAAGATCCATGTAGATATGAAATTGGGGATCACTTAGGTTGATGAAAAAACATGAAATTTACCTCTCTAAGCCTGGGCTACCCAGTTTGTGTCACAGATAGTTAAATAAAACGTTTCCACTTCAATAATAAAACTGTTTCCACTTCTTCAGTTAATGAAAGGAATTCAGCGATGCACAACATCATCGCATTTTCAACAGAATTTTATTCTCTTTCTCTTTCTCTATTGCAATTATTTTACCTTCGAATTCTGTTCTTCAAATTCAGGATTCCTAGCACAGCAGTGTTCTCTTCGAAGTTCATCTTCCTAGAGTACAAATTCCCTTTTCAGTTTGACTCTTGGGACTTGCATCTCGGTCTTCTCTATTGAAACTTGAAGAATAAAGAAGAGATGCACATTTGAATTAAAAATGCAGCGCTATTAGATTCGAATTAGAAACCTGCATTCCATTCCACAATGAATATACATAGAACAGAGCAGAAATGTTATAACAAATATTAGTTCAAAAAATAGGTCAACTAAGAGAGAATGTGGGACGGAAATGTTTAACCAATGTATGATTGAAAATCCAAAAAAAAAAAAAAAAAGTGATGGTTCAAGTGGGTAGGCTGACCAAGCGAGGTGACCAGAGAGGCAGCAGCCCTGCTGCTCTGTTAAGCCAGCCTGACCGCCGAGCCATCATACGGGCGGCAGCCCTCGCTGCTCTGTGAAGCCAGTCGAACCGCCGTGCGTCATCCGGTTTGCTAACAATGCCCATTTGTTCTCTCGACTTGGATTGGGCGGAGAAGCCTAACCCACGGTTCCATCACCTTATTGCCCCCACTCGGGTCACAAGCTGTCGTTACCAGCTCGGCGAACTACAACGCGTTTCACTACATTATAAAAATTAATTGTTTTTGGATTTTAAACGATGTGGTACTTGTTGTCTCAGGTTTTCGTTACTGATCTTGAAGCCTTGTCGGAGTTGGAGGCGAGGAGGAGGACGGCGACAGCGACAGTAGAGGAGATGTCGGCGATAACGGTTAGGGAAGGAAGGAGAAGCGGGGTGGGGTAGGTGGAAAAGAAGATGGAGAAGATGCTGAAGAAAATGGAACCTTGGGTTGGGTTTGAGGAGAGGAGATTGGTGGTTGTACCGGAGGAACAAAGATTCTGGTGGTGTGAAGCGGTGGAGGAAGCACGCGACAACAAAAATAGGACGTTAAAATGAATGAATGTGTGAGTTTGAAGGTAGAGGGGATGTATGCTATGGAGTATTGGAGTGCAGTAAATGAGTTGTGAGACTGAGTGTTGTGATGTGAGTGAGAACTGAGAATGGTGGGTGCCTGAGATTCCTTTCCTCTTCCTTCATTCCTTTTTCCTTTCCTTTTCATTTTCTCTTTCCTTCGTTCTTCTTTCCCTGCATTTTCTCTCCGCTTTCATGCAATTCAATTGTTGACAATTCCAGATCTGTAATCACCGCAATATCACCTTTTTTATTTCTTCCTTCACATTCTTCACTTGTTTAGCGTTAATATTCAATCAACAGAAACTAAAATCCATTTTCAAATTCAGATCTACGGTAAAAGTGTCACAGCTTTCATTTGTTTCGTTTATGGTGATATTGTTTCTGGGTTTCAATTTTGGAATCTGCTTCTGGGTTTCATTTTTGGGTTGCATCTTCCTATGCGTAAAGATGGAATTTCTTCGTATTACATCTTCCTGTGTTCTGTTTCTGTTTTCCAATTCAATATATTGTACTTTTTCTTTTCTGATAGTGGTATAAAAAACATTATTTCGATTTTGACCATGATTTTCGATTTTTACCTTTCAAAGAGTTTCATCACTCTTATCCAGTTTGAGGAAGAAGCTACTGGGAATTACAGGAAGCCAGTTTAGGGAAGATGATTTTTTTTTTGACAAAATTTAGGGAAGATGATTAAATTAAAAAACTTCAGTATCTACTTAAATTAAAAAAAATTGTGATTAATAGATTAGATTTATTCGGTGAAAATGAGTTTCTATATGGTGAGGAAAGCGAAGAGCTGAAAGGGTGAGGAAAAAGGAAAGAAGTGAAAGGGAAGAGATAACTCGTGAGAGGAGAAAAGTCGGACCGAGGAGGTGGCGTCTACGTTGGAAGTCACGTCACCAACCACTAACGATGTTAGTCAAAAACTAACAGGAGGGACCAAATTAGAAGCGTTTGGTATTTGCAAGGGAAGGGTTTTTTTAAAATTTTTTAAATTGCAAGGACGAAACAGGATTCTTTGGATATTTGCAGGGACCAAATGTACTTTTAAGCCTAAAAAAAACATAGATTGGCACAATAAAACAGAGACACACATAGAAATTAGCGAGTTGTACTTGTAAAATAAAGACTGGATATAGTTGTTTTCTCTCTTGTGTTGTATGACCGAAGTTACCTTTCTTCTTGTGCTTATAAGACGTACCGGAGGCGTCCTTACGATATCTAAGGACTTTTATTTAAAAATAAATAAAAATGTTTAAGCATTACTCTGACATATACTCATGACGTATCGAAGAAGTATCAAATACGGATACGGCAACAAAATTGAAGTTTCCGTGCATTATTATAGCTGAGAACATGGAAGATGGTGATCATCGTGATTTGTGAAATGAAATCTTCCTCCGAACCAGAAAAGTTTTTTCAAAGTGACTTTGAAGATGATACTAGATAGTAGTCCGACTTAGAGTACTAAACAATAGTTTAATAATTATTACTAAATGAGCATAATAGTCATTTCCCCATCAACGAAAAAAACTCGGTGACCATACCAAAGTTTTCATTTACCGCTCACTAACCACACAAACACTAAGTTGTGGCTAATATGTACTAACCATTGAATTGTTGTATAATGGTTACCAAAAAATTTAGTATCTATTACTAAGGAATTTGTTAGTATCGTAATTCATTGCGGTTTAGATACATTGCTATGATAATTTTATTACTCTAGTTTGCTTTTTTTTCCTTTTGTTCCATTCTTTCTCGCCACTCTACTTCCTTTTCTTCTCGCCACTAAACCCTCATTACTCATTAACACTTTGTTCGGTTAGAAAATCATAGTGAGAGGAAAGAAAGTGCAAGAAAATATTTTATGAGAAAAGAGAAAGTAAGGTAGAAAGTTGGAAAAAAAAGGCTAAATAGCACTTTTGGTCCTTTATCTTTGTTCTAGATTTCATTTTGGTTCTTTATCTTTTTTTTGGTCCGTTTTGGTCCTTTATCTTTCATTTTCGTTTCACTTTGGTCCTTTATCTTTTTTTTTGTCCGTTTTGGTCATTTATCTTTCATTTTCGTTTCATTTTGGTCCCTCACGTTAGTTTTAACTAAAATTAATATTATTTAATTCAATTAAAACATTAAAATAATTAAAAAAAGACAGTTTTTAAAAACACAAATTAAAAACACAAATACCTTCACTCTCTCCACCGTCACTCTCTCCTCTCTCCCTTTCTCCATCACCACCGTCACTCTCTCCTCCCCCTCGCCGTCGCATCTTTCTTTCGTTTGCTCTCCAACAAAAATTGCTTCGTTTTCGCGATGGAGAGAGGAAATTTTCGCTCTGTGTTCGTTTCCAGATCTCTCTGTGTTCATCATGTTCATCACTTCGGCTTCATCACAGATTTGGAACCTTACGAACAGATCTGGAACCCAGCAAACCACCATGAACGATTTTTCTGTGTGTCAGCTTTAGGGATTGAACGAAACGAAGAAACGATCTGATCTGGGTGGCTTTGGTGAAGCGCGTTTCAGCTTGATGTTTGAAGATCCGTGTTCTTCCAGATTCATTGAAGGGGTGGGAGAGGGAGAGAGATGCGAAGGGGTGGGAGAGGGAGAGAGATGCGAAGGGGTGGGAGAGGGACAGTGATGGTGCGAAGGGGTGGGTTTCTGCGCAGAGAGAAAGAGAGGAAAATAAGGAAAAATGGGACGGTGGCGACGGTGGTGGGACGGTGGCGGCGGTGGTGGGACGGTGGCGACGGTGGTGGGACGGTGGGAGAGGGAGGTTGAATGTTCATCAGATCTGGAAAACATATTAATTGTTTTAATTGAATTTTTTTAATTGTTTTAATGTTTTAATTGAATTAAATAATATTAATTTTAGTTAAAACTAACGTGAGAGACCAAAATGAAACGAAAATGAAAGATAAATAACCAAAACGGACCCAAAAAAAGATAAAGGACCAAAGTTAAACGAAAATGAAAGATAAAGGACCAAAACGGACCAAAAAAAGATAAAGGACCAAAGTGAAATCTGGAGCAAAGATAAAGGACCAAAAGTGCTATTTAGAAAAAAAAATGACAAAAGACCCAAATTGGTTTTAACGATTTTCATTAGGGATCAATTGGTTTATGACAATTTTTTAGGGAATTAATCTCTGACACCTCGAACGTGTGCTACTCTATTACTAATTTGGAAGTTCTGACAGTAGTTGCTGATAGGATAGGTTTTTTTATTGTAGAAATCGATGTGTTTCTCCACGAGGAATTATTTGCAGTGTTGTAAAAGCCAAAATGGTTGGTTGGTTTTTTTTTTGGTCAAAGGGATTATGATTTCATTTCAAGAGAAATAATGGGTCAGGCCCAAACCAAACATCCATAATACACAACAAAAACCAAAAAAAACCAGAAAAAGCCCAATAACAGGCATTACCAAGCGCTGTGAGTTTGGGTCGGACCAAACCCGCTCCAACTACAAAACTAGAAAAGACATAAAACAACAGATTTGACAAAAGAAGCAAAGAAACAATCATTGACCCTGAAACACGATCCCTTTTCAGGAAAGAACCCTAGCCACTCCAATTCTTCCCTGAATTCCTTCGAGCCCTCAAGATCAACGCATCAGGTCGCAATTGATCATTGATCTGTCCAATTGAGAAACGATGCCGAAGCCTAATTGAGAATCAAGGTGAGCCTATTCGAGATAGCTGCATATTCTGGCAATCGATCACCGCAGAGTCATCGGTGGATGGAGTTCACTAAAGGCGAATTATTTACACAAAGCTTGAGCATCCATGACTAGCGCTCGGTGGATACCTATAAGCCTTGACCTTCACTGGATGAGAATCAACTTTCAATACAATCTCATGATCTAAATTTCGGTTTGGAGGCAACCCTTTTGGGATCTGAAAAATCCTCTATAGGTATATAGCAATGTTGCTATCTCTGGATCCACATTCTCTGGCATTCCAGACCACTTATCTTCACTCACCACTGGATCTAATTTCTGCAGTGTAAACATTTCAGAAATAGAGTCTGTGTGTTGTAATCTTTTGAAGTGATGCAGCTGAGCTAACTTAGGTTTGTTGTCCATTTCACCTGCCAAGTGATAAATTTGCCTCCCAAGTAAAATTTCACAGTTGATGCAGCATAATCTGCAACATGTGGCCCTAATGAAGCAAGCCAGGGGGCTCCCAGGATCACATCCGCACCAGCTACAGGCAATAAGTAAGCAGGGACTTTAATTTCTGTGCCCTGAATCTTCAAAATTAATTCCTTAACAAACCCTTCTGCCTTCATGTTCTGTCCATTTCCCACAAGAACATTGCATCTATTACTCGGTTCAACAGCCAATCCTAGACAATGAACAATTCTAGGTTGTACAAAACTATCTGAACTACCCCCATCCAGCAACACAGATACACTGAGCGGTCCAATAATGCCTTTAAACCGAATTACTCCATAACCAGTTGCTCCATTAAGAGCATTCAGGGATAGGTGGTGGTCTATATCAGTATCTGCAGTAGTTCTGGCTTGTGTATGAGGTTCAACAGGGTCTGTATCAGTCTCATCCTCAATATCCAGCATCATCACTTGTTTGTTAGGACATTTGTGAGACAAGGAAAACTTGTCATCACAAAAATAACACAATCCTTTTTCTCTTCTCAATTGCATTTCAGCTGGAGAAATTCTCTTAATTGCAGGATTCTTTTGGAATTGGCTCATAGGTCTTGTTGACGGTGTGGGAAGCAATGGTGGGTTGGGGGCTTTTTCGGTAGCTTGTGTTTGGTCATTTCTAGTTGGATTGAAGTGAGCTCGGTGAGTTGAGCTATTCTGGCTATGGTTGGATTTCTGAAATGGGGCTTGTTTAAGATTCACAGCAAGTTTCTCTTCAAACAACTTAGCTAGAGACACAGCTTTCACAATTGAAATTGGAGTGTGAAGCATTACATCTCTACGGATCTCATCTTTTAATCCACTAACAAAGCAGTCAATTAATGCATCATTACTCAATCCATAAACACGATTTGACAATGCAGTGAACTCTAAATAATAATCATTCACAGAAGTTTTCTGTTGCAGCTTAAACAGGGAAGCACGAGGACAATCATAAAGAGAAGGTCCAAAATCAATTTCTAAAGCACGAGTAAAATCTGCCCAGGATTGAAAGGGGCGAGTTCGATGCACCATTTGAAACCAAGGAACCACCTCTTGGTCCAAATGCACAGATGCTATTATCAATCTTTCTGGATCCGGGGTGTTATAATACCCAAAAAACTGCTCTGCTTTAAATATCCAGTCAAGAACGTTCTTACCGTTAAAACGTGGGAATTCCAGCTTAATGTGACGTACTTGAAATGGTGGTGGTGTTGATGACATAGATCCGATCGGCGTAGAAGCTGTAGTTCCACTCGTCACTGCTATAGTGCTTCTTGATGACGCCATTGAAGTGCTCGTCATCACCGGAGTTGTGCTTGATTGTGTTCTTGAGTTCGTTGCTCCATGGGTGACGGTCATGTTCTGCATCATCTGCATCATCTTGTCTAATGTCGACGACATTGTGTCAAATCGAGCATCAGCTAACTTCTGTCTTTCTTCCATCTTCGCAAATCGAGCTGCATTTGCCGTTTCTGCTCGTTCGAGCATTTCTGCTTGACGTTTCAATTCTGCAGCCAGCTCTTTCATTCTTGTTATATAAAAATAAAGTTGAATATAGATAGTCGTTGTTTCTTCATCTCAGGACTTAGTACACCAATATTGAATATTGATTGTATATAGTAATAGGATCCATGATACAAGGAACCCTTCTAAGAACAATTTCCTAAACCATGAGCCTTCAAAACTGCATGATATTATTTACACAAGAGTACTTCCCTTGACATACTCAGTAAATATTAATAGGATCAAGGACACATCTAACCCTTCTAACAACAAAATCCTTAGAAACTGTTATGATATTATCTACACAAGGGTGCTTCCCTTAATATACTCAGTAAAAGCAAGGGCAATCAAACCCAACATAGCAAGCCTTCCATTCCACAACTCTGCATTGGAGGAAAATACCCCTTTGGACCTAGACTCCACGCTGACTCCTTGGAACAATGGAACCAAAGAAGCAACTGACAGTAACAAGCTTGTCCCCAAGAACAATGGGATCCCACCACTTGATAATTGTTCAAACACACCCTGCCCATTGGCTATCTCCACTCCAATTGCAGCTACAAAACCAATCATGGCCAACCTTCCATTGATCCTCTCAGGTGCAGGCCCACCAAATGCCATCAAATCTGAAAATTTTGTGCTCATCTGCCATAAACAATTAACTCATTTCAATGAAGAGTCAGGTTTGCATCAATAAAATAATCGTACACACAAACAAAGTGGTATTTTATTCCTGCTTTTGACGCTAGACTCACCTTTGGTGAACGAGTAAATGTTGGCTGTGGTGGTGGTGGTGGAACTGTGTTTGCAGGCTCCCTTGGTTGTTCTTTTTGCTCTTCCTGCATGTCATAACCAATCATTTAATTTAATTTAATATGATTACATATCATAGTTGCTTCATAATAAACAGACCAACTTACAAAATGATGTTCATGCATTACATTAATGAAACAAATATTATAATCTAAAAATTGGTTTTCTGAAATCTTACCTCGGCCATGGATCTGACTGTCAGGGTAGCATTTCTCCTCAGGCTTGGCATGTACACGGAAGGGATGCTAAATTGGTTCACTCTTGACCTGCTAGAAATGCTGGTCATAGGGCTTGACACGATAGATTGGTAAGATGAGACAGCCATTGATACTATTGAGTTATTGGCACAGTTAAGTAATGCAGCAAGGTTACACTGCCAAACTCAAGGATAGCAGATAACTTTGTGAGTTTCACTGCACTGCTTTCACTACAACTTAGATGGTAGGTATAGCATTGAAGAAGGTAGTTTATATAGAATAGAAGGCAAGCAAGGTGGGCTCCACGTAATGTGTATGAGGGTCCTAAAGGTCATTGAAAGGCAAGGATTGTGGTGGATGTTTAGGTTCCATGTCATGTGTCTAAGGGTCCTAAAGGCCATTGGATCACGTGGCTTCATTTGTCCACACATGATAAAAGCAGGAGACGTGGCTCCCATTAGGACCAGAAGGTGCCATAGTGAGAATTTGCAGTTGAAGGGGTTGTCAACTTGGAACTTGCAGAACCTCTCAATTAATACTATAAATGGTTACTTTACTGCTTCTTAGTTTGGAAAGGACTTGAACATTCTATTTGTTTATAGATAAATATCCACATCATCCTTAGTTTACCAAGAAACTAGAACTTTTCTCCTGCCATTAAAACAATGTTTTTGCTCTAACCCAATTTGTTTCTTTCTTAACAGCATTAGCCGGAAAGCAGGCAGGATTTACTGAACACTCATTGCATTAATTCAAGATGACATGCCTACTTCTAAGATTGGGTTTGATGACTATGCAGTGACATCAGTGTGACTGTTAAGAAGACGTGTAGTGTGAATGATGAAATTAATATATGCATAGCAGATCACCTTATACTAATAAAAGGATAGTGTTTGTTAATTTTTCAAAATTAACAATGCCGTGTGTACACGCAAGGTGGTATTATGATCTTCAGCTGCAACTTTCCAAATAAAAGGCCTAGCTAGGGAGGGCAGCATAATAACTGCTTTGCCATTTACTAACTGTTGGAACATTGGTGTGAATTTACAAAGTCCCACTTTGCTTGGACTAAGCACTTGATGAGTGCTTATAAGTGGGAAGTTCACACCTTTGGGTTGGGGTCCAAGGGGTACCCAGTTTTGTGAACGGGCAAGCACGCACTCTAACTGACCACCACACGCGCGCGCGCCGCCGCCGCCGTCCGACCGGCCGGGCTCGGGCTCGGGCTTGGGCTGTGAGGTGTAAAGTAATTTTTGCGAAATTAATTAAACTTTTATTTTATTTTATTTTTTTGGAACGTGCTTGTCCAGATTCATTGAACCGACCAGATACGACGAACGCTATCTGATAGAGCTGTTGCGGATTGCGCTCCAAGTCAGCTCGAAAATCGCGCAACAACTCGCGCAACTTGGCTCCGTTCCAAACTGAATTGCGCTCCAAGTCAGTTGTTAGTGGAGCCTAAGATCGTGCCTTGACTTGCGCACAAAGCAGTTTCTGAAGCCTATAAAAAGGCTCTTCCCTCACTTGACGAAATCAGATCGAAAAACAGCAAACTCTCCTCCGAAAATTCTCTTCTCTCTAAAATTCGTGACTGGCCTACGAGCCAGATTCTTCTTCTTCTTCTTTTCTGAGAGTGGCCTACGAGCCATATTCCCGAGTGGTTATAAACCATATTGAGAGGTGTATATCTCGAGCGATTACTGACTGTGCAGTCATAATCGTAACTGGGCTGTTTTATCCTGGGGGCGTCGTGGTTGATAGTCTGCTTGCACCATCGAGCAGTGCCACGAAACGTCTTAAAGAGAGCGACCTAGTCCGCGACTCATCCCAGTAATTTCTTCGGTATATTTTCGAAAACACTGAAACAACAATTTTAAGACGTTTCTTTTCAACCATGACTACCGAAGAGATTACTGGTCCCACTGTTTCCGACTTCAACAAACCATTTCGGTTTGAGGGATCCCACTTCAAGCGTTGGCAACAAAAGATGCAGTTTTTCTTAACTATGAAAAAAGTTGCTAATGTCTTGACCGATGAGATTCCAGTAGTCGACGAAACAGCCGAACAGGCAGATCAGACTAAAACAGCCAAAGAGATATTGCTTTGGAACGACAATGACTACCTCTGTAAGAACTTCATTCTTAATGGACTGAGTGATGATCTTTATGATTATTACAGCTCTTGCAAGTCCGCTAAAGAGGTATGGAATGCTCTGAAAAAGAAGTATGACACTGAGGAAGCAGGCACTAAAAAATATGCTGTGAGCCGCTACCTCAACTTCAAGATGACAGATGATAAATCTGTAGAGACTCAGTCACATGAGATACAGAAAATAGCTCATGAAATTGTCTCTGAAGGCATGGCCTTAGATGAACAATTTCAAGTAGCTGTTATTATTGACAAACTTCCTCCTGCCTGGAAGGATTTCAAAAATTCTCTCAGGCACAAGACCAAAGAGTTCTCTTTGGAAAGTTTGATTACCCGACTCCGGATTGAGGAGGAATCTCGGAAACAAGATCAGAATGATGAAATCTTGTTTGTTTCGAACAAGAAACCAGGAGCGGTTCTGAAGCCAACTGGCAAACATTTCAAGAATCAGAACCGTAATCAGATTCAAAAGAACCGCAACCACAAGAATGGGAACACTCCAAAGTCCCCAAATGCCAAACCTCAGCCACCACCACAACCAAAGAATGAAGCTGCTCTTCCATTCCTTTGTTACAAGTGTGGAAGACCAGGTCATATGGCACGCAAGTGTAGGAACGGGCCCAATCCTGCTCCGCAGGCTAACCTGACTGAAGAGCAACACTTTACTGCTATGATTACTGAAATCAACATGGTTGGTGGATCTGATGACTGGTGGAATGATACTGGCTCCTCTCGCCATGTATGCAACAACCGTGCTATGTTTAAAACATACAAGGCGGTTGATGATAAGAAAGTGCTGTTGGGCGACGCTCACACCACTACTGTTGCAGGTATTGGAGATGTCGAACTGAAGTTCACTTCTGGAAAGACTCTAATCTTGAAGGACGTGATGCACACTCCAGAGATAAGAAAGAATCTAGTTTCTGGCTTCCTTCTGAATAAGGCAGGGTTTACTCAGACTATTGAGGGAGATTTGTATACTTTGACCAAAAATGGTACTTTTGTAGGGAAAGGGTACGCCACTGATGGCATGTTCAAACTAAATGTTGAAGTTAATAAAGTTTTTCCTTCTGCGTATATGTTGTGTGATTTTAATATTTGGCACTCTCGTTTATGTCATGTCAATAAGCGCATTATTTCGAATATGAGCAATTTAGGGATAATTCCCAAACTATCGTTAACCGATTTTCATAAATGCGAATTTTGTACTCAAGCCAAAATTACAAAGTCATCTCACAAATCCGTCATTAGAGAATCAGAGCCATTAGACTTAATACACTCTGATATTTGCGAACTAGACGGAACTTTGACCAGAAATGGTAAACGCTATTTTATCACATTTATTGACGATTGCTCAGACTACACTTTCGTGTACCTTATGAAAAATAAAAGTGAAGCGCTTGACATGTTCAAAATTTTTGTAAAGGAAATTGAAAATCAATTTGAAAAAAAGATAAAGCGTTTTCGAAGCGATAGAGGAACTGAGTATGATTCCCAGTTGTTTAATGACTTTTATAAGTTGAATGGAATCATACATGAAACGACTGCACCATATTCACCTGAAATGAATGGTAAAGCAGAAAGGAAAAATAGAACCCTTACCGAATTAACAGTTGCGATTATGCTTAATTCGGGCGCTGCATCACACTGGTGGGGTGAAATTTTAATAACAGTATGCTATGTACTGAACAGAGTTCCTAAATCTAGGAATAAAATTTCTCCTTATGAATTGATAAAGAAAAGACAACCAAATGTGTCTTATTTTCGAACTTGGGGCTGTCTGGCCTATGTAAGGATCCCAGACCCAAAAAGAGTCAAACTTGCCAGTAGAGCCTATGAATGTGTATTCATTGGTTATGCAGTAAACAGCAAAGCATACAGATTCTATGACCTGAATGCAAAAGTAACCATCGAGTCAAACGATGTTGACTTCTATGAAAGTAAATTTCCCTTTAAATCAAGAAATAGTGGGGGCTCTGGAACTAGTAAGGCTCCTGAGCCTAGGAGCGTTGAAAACAACGTAGAAAGGGAAATAGAACTTAGAAGAAGTAAGAGAGCACGTGTTGCTAAAGACTATGGACCCGACTACACGGTCTATACACTAGAGGAGGATCCTACTAGCATTCACGAAGCTCTGTCTTCATTGGATGCTGACTTGTGGCAAGAAGCCATAAATGATGAGATGGATTCTCTAGAGTCTAACAAGACATGGCACTTAGTGGACTTGCCTCCTGGTTGCAAAACCATTGGTTGTAAATGGATTCTGAAAAGGAAGCTAAAACCTGATGGCACTGTTGATAAGTACAAGGCTCGCCTTGTAGCCAAAGGTTTTAGACAAAGAGAGAACATAGATTTCTTCGATACATATTCGCCTGTTACCAGAATTACATCCATAAGGGTACTAATTGCTCTGGCTTCTATTTATAACTTAGACGTACACCAAATGGATGTAAAGACCGCCTTTTTGAATGGCGAATTAGAAGAAGAAATCTATATGGAGCAACCTGAAGGTTTTGTAGTCCATGGGCAAGAACACAAGGTCTGTAGGTTGGACAAGTCTCTGTATGGTCTCAAACAAGCTCCCAAACAATGGCATGAGAAGTTCGATAATTTGATTATCTCGAATGAGTTCAAAGTGAATGAAAGTGACAAATGCATTTATTACAAAACTGAGAATGACATTTGCACTATCATATGTCTCTATGTAGACGATCTGCTCATATTTGGATCAAACATTCATGCCATAAATAAAGTGAAATCATTGTTGTGCAACAACTTTGATATGAAAGACCTCGGAGAAGCTAATGTAATCCTCGGGATCAAGATCACTAGGTCCGAGAAAGGAATTTCCTTGGATCAATCTCATTACATTGAGAAGATCTTAAAGAAATACAATTATTTTGACTGTAAACCTGCATGTTCTCCCTATGATCCAAGTGTCAAACTTTTTAAGAACACTGGTGACAGTGTTAGACAAACGGAATATGCGAGCATCATTGGCAGCCTAAGGTATGCTACTGATTGTACTAGACCCGACATCGCCTATGTTGTGGGATTGCTATGCAGGTTTACCAGTCGACCTAGTATCGAGCATTGGCATGCTATTGAAAGAGTCATGAGATATCTTAAAAGAACCATGAATCTAGGATTACACTATCAGAGATTTCCAGCTGTACTTGAAGGGTACAGTGACGCTGATTGGAACACTCTGTCAGATGATTCCAAAGCGACCAGTGGCTACATATTCAGTATAGCCGGTGGTGCCGTTTCCTGGAAATCTAAGAAACAGACCATTTTGGCTCAGTCCACTATGGAGTCTGAAATGATAGCACTAGCAACAGCCAGTGAAGAAGCTAGCTGGTTAAGATGCCTACTAGCAGAGATTCCCTTATGGGAAAAACCGATGCCAGCTGTGTTGATCCACTGCGATAGTACCGCGGCTATTGCAAAAATAGAGAACCGTTATTACAACGGTAAGAAACGACAAATCCGTCGTAAGCACAGCACGGTTAGAGAGCTACTAACAAAAGGAGCTGTGAGAGTGGATCACGTACGCACTGATCAGAACTTAGCCGATCCTTTGACGAAAGGATTAGCCAGAGAGAAAGTCCAAAGTACATCTCAAAAGATGGGACTACTGCCTTTAGAACCATGAGTCACTCACAATGGCAACCCGACCTAAAAGACTGGAGATCCCAAGAATTAGGTTCAATGGGTAATAACAAGTTGTGAAGTGACAGGAGATGAACATGCTATTAAAAGTAAATAAGCATGATTCCTGAAGCGATGTAAGGTTGAGATAATAGAAACTCTTAATGAGATCTATACTCCATGTGGAGTAGAGTACCTAGCTACAGGAGTACTCTTGATAGACTCACCTTTGTGAATGTGGAAGTGGGGCCGCTTCCTATGGCATTTTGGGCAGAAATTCCTAGAGCGTTCACTAAACTGGGATAGACGTGCAGGGCCATAAACGCACGGGCATCTGAGAATACACCTATGGAAAGGGTTGTGTGTGGTTTTGACGCTTAGAGATAGAGTTCAAGACTACGAGTCACTCTTGTTGAATCTAAATCTTAACCGCTACGCAAGGTTCAAGTCGTACGACACCTCTGCTTATGCACAATCTTATGGAGGCACTTGACGCTACTTCTGGAACTGTTTTAAATTCAAGTGGGGGATTGTTGGAACATTGGTGTGAATTTACAAAGTCCCACTTTGCTTGGACTAAGCACTTGATGAGTGCTTATAAGTGGGAAGTTCACACCTTTGGGTTGGGGCCCAAGGGGTACCCAGTTTTGTGAACGGGCAAGCACGCACTCTAACTGACCACCACACACGCGCGCGCGCCGCCGCCGCCGTCCGTCCGACCGGCCGGGCCGGGCTCGGGCTTGGGCTTGGGCTGTGAGGTGTAAAGTAATTTTTGCGAAATTAATTAAACTTTTATTTTATTTTATTTTTTTGGAACGTGCTTGTCCAGATTCATTGAACCGACCAGATACGACGAACGCTATCTGATAGAGCTGTTGCGGATTGCGCTCCAAGTCAGCTCGAAAATCGCGCAACAACTCGCGCAACTTGGCTCCGTTCCAAACTGAATTGCGCTCCAAGTCAGTTGTTAGTGGAGCCTAAGATCGTGCCTTGACTTGCGCACAAAGCAGTTTCTGAAGCCTATAAAAAGGCTCTTCCCTCACTTGACGAAATCAGATCGAAAAACAGCAAACTCTCCTCCGAAAATTCTCTTCTCTCTAAAATTCGTGACTGGCCTACGAGCCAGATTCTTCTTCTTCTTCTTTTCTGAGAGTGGCCTACGAGCCATATTCCCGAGTGGTTATAAACCATATTGAGAGGTGTATATCTCGAGCGATTACTGACTGTGCAGTCATAATCGTAACTGGGCTGTTTTATCCTGGGGGCGTCGTGGTTGATAGTCTGCTTGCACCATCGAGCAGTGCCACGAAACGTCTTAAAGAGAGCGACCTAGTCCGCGACTCATCCCAGTAATTTCTTCGGTATATTTTCGAAAACACTGAAACAACACTAACACATGACAATTCCTAGAAGATAGAGTTGAGAGATTAATTCTTCCGTGTAATATGAATTATGAAAATAGATGTGACATTGATAATAATAAATCAGCACAAATAATTTTAGTTTAACAAAAGAAATATTATTTTCTGCAGTTCCACTATATAGTCCTAATCTTATGGAGGGTCCCATAGGTTATTTCATTGAGGTAAGAATACAAACACAACGATAATTCATTACAGGGTTGCACGATTCTTCTCTATGTTATTACTTTGGTGTAGTTGCAAACTTCCAAGTGTATTGTGATAAACTGGCAGATTCTATTTTTCCAGCAACTTCATCAACAGGAACTGTTTCAGAAATTTCCTTCAAATATTCTGCAAGCTTCACAATTAGAGATCCAGTGTTGTTTTCAAAGTTCCTAACTTTAGTAGTCCATTCGTAATTAATCAATTTTTCTTGGTGCTGGGTTTGAGCCTTGTATTAGAAGGTTGAAAGTTGTGTTTCAAACCAACCAATAGTCATTAAAATCAATTTGTTATCATGCTTAAAATGTCTACATATTTTATGGATAAGATTTTAGGTACTACCAATGAACAAATGCACATAAACAGAAAAAAGTGTTGTTAATCTCGGATAGCGGATCAGAGCTCCAGACCCCAAAACCGCTAAAGCAGAATAGTAGATAGCAAGATAGCCCCTATTGCAAAGACTAGAAAACCATGCATAACTAAACATAAATACCAACTTCATACACATCACTATTCAAAAATAGAAAAGTATACAAAATTAAAGGGGTAGTCATACTTGACAATTATAATTAACTTCTGCAAATTGTCACTAACATGCAAAATCAAAACCCAACCCAATATAATTTAACTACTAATTCAAGTTCTAAAAATATTCAAACTAATTATAAGTGATCTTTCAAAATCATCTCTACTTCCAAAAATCAGCTCAACTTGATAAAAAAAATGACAAAAAAAAGCCCACGAAAAATTTGTAAACGCGTATAGAGGAGGGAAAAAGGAGCATTTCAAGACCATATGCCTGCTAAAGGATATTTCAGCTGCTATTCTAGCGGTATTTGCAACCGCTAAAACTGCTACAATAAAATACTCCGCAACATTTAGGGTCGCGGCGGACCCCTAAATTGCTTCGCTATTCCGCTATCGCCCGCTATAGCGACGCTATTGACTACATATATCAATATATGAAAGAAATTACAAATAAAAGGGTTTTGATTTCACCGTGATAACTTTTAAGAAAAATACGTAAAACGAAGAAATATAAAATGGTATATTATGTCGAGCATTTAATAAAGAAAGCTAAAAAATAACAGTAGAAAGCAGACACTAAATAGCTCTTCACATATGTTTGACACACGAGCTTTCTTCCTAAATATAATAAACATGCCTTCTTCCTTAATATAATAAAGACACTTACCTGGGATAGGGATTATGTCATTTCACTGCTGGAGAAGCCACGCTAAGGCTAATTCGTTTATAGACAAACAAGATAAATTTCAGTGGATTATTGCTGTGGGGATAGAAATAACCCAGTGAAATTTATGGCATTTTCCCTCAGCAAAGATGCAATCCAACAAATAGTTAAAGCCTGCCATAATAAAGAAAGGCTTCAAATTCATGCAATCATTCAAAACTGTATTACCTTTTTTTTTAATTCAAATAACTGTATTACTTTTAGCAAGCTGCATACCAGCCTGCTCTGACTAGGCAAGAGGGCTGTAATAAGTCACTATCCCAATCCCTAATTTTCGGCAAAACAAAGTGCAACTGTGTCAGATATTTTGCAGATATTCTATCTTAAAAGCATATCTGAAAGAGTTGGAAAATATATCAAACTAAAAAATTCGAACGTGATTGACTAGTTAGTAGATACAATATGAACAGCAGAGTAAAATATTTCAATTTGAATACCTGCAGAGTGGAGTTATTTCTTCTTCAATGTCACGGGACCATAAAGAATACTAATGGGGATACTAATGGCAATTCTATGAAGAAGGAAAAACTTCAGCTAACAATCTTAAGGCTTGTAGTCTGGCTTATGGGGATACTAATGGCAATTCTATGAAGAAGGAAAAACTTCTCACGAATGCAAAAACTGGAAGTGTCTGTTGTAGAAGTGAACAAACAAGAAAAGAAAAAGAGAACATATATGGTTCTACAGGTTAGGAAAACAGAAGAGTTTTGAGCATCCATTTAAATTGTAACTTCACAATTTACATGTGATGTAATGTAAGTAGTAGAATCATGTCCAATTGTTGTGCAAAACAATTCCTCGAGATGATAAACATGAAAATACAGATCCTTGATCAACATAATCAATAATCAAGCATCTCATGACAGTTGAAGGTACTAAAAAATGGTTTGGTGTCTTCTTCCTCTTAATGCAGAATTAGTAGTTGATTCCAAACAAGTTTTGATGATGAATCGGTTGGATTGTTATTCACCTATTGATTTATACACTTATTCCTTTTAAAGTTGAATCAATCAGTCCATTGTAAAAAACAAATTCTGATGAGGAACTGTTTGCTAATAAGGAAGATGAAAAAGATCCATGTAGATATGAAATTGGGGATCACTTAGGTTGATGAAAAAACATGAAATTTACCTCTCTAAGCCTGGGCTACCCAGTTTGTGTCACAGATAGTTAAATAAAACGTTTCCACTTCAATAATAAAACTGTTTCCACTTCTTCAGTTAATGAAAGGAATTCAGCGATGCACAACATCATCGCATTTTCAACAGAATTTTATTCTCTTTCTCTTTCTCTATTGCAATTATTTTACCTTCGAATTCTGTTCTTCAAATTCAGGATTCCTAGCACAGCAGTGTTCTCTTCGAAGTTCATCTTCCTAGAGTACAAATTCCCTTTTCAGTTTGACTCTTGGGACTTGCATCTCGGTCTTCTCTATTGAAACTTGAAGAATAAAGAAGAGATGCACATTTGAATTAAAAATGCAGCGCTATTAGATTCGAATTAGAAACCTGCATTCCATTCCACAATGAATATACATAGAACAGAGCAGAAATGTTATAACAAATATTAGTTCAAAAAATAGGTCAACTAAGAGAGAATGTGGGACGGAAATGTTTAACCAATGTATGATTGAAAATCCAAAAAAAGAAAAAAAAAGTGATGGTTCAAGTGGGTAGGCTGACCAAGCGAGGTGACCAGAGAGGCAGCAGCCCTGCTGCTCTGTTAAGCCAGCCTGACCGCCGAGCCATCATACGGGCGGCAGCCCTCGCTGCTCTGTGAAGCCAGTCGAACCGCCGTGCGTCATCCGGTTTGCTAACAATGCCCATTTGTTCTCTCGACTTGGATTGGGCGGAGAAGCCTAACCCACGGTTCCATCACCTTATTGCCCCCACTCGGGTCACAAGCTGTCGTTACCAGCTCGGCGAACTACAACGCGTTTCACTACATTATAAAAATTAATTGTTTTTGGATTTTAAACGATGTGGTACTTGTTGTCTCAGGTTTTCGTTACTGATCTTGAAGCCTTGTCGGAGTTGGAGGCGAGGAGGAGGACGGCGACAGCGACAGTAGAGGAGATGTCGGCGATAACGGTTAGGGAAGGAAGGAGAAGCGGGGTGGGGTAGGTGGAAAAGAAGATGGAGAAGATGCTGAAGAAAATGGAACCTTGGGTTGGGTTTGAGGAGAGGAGATTGGTGGTTGTACCGGAGGAACAAAGATTCTGGTGGTGTGAAGCGGTGGAGGAAGCACGCGACAACAAAAATAGGACGTTAAAATGAATGAATGTGTGAGTTTGAAGGTAGAGGGGATGTATGCTATGGAGTATTGGAGTGCAGTAAATGAGTTGTGAGACTGAGTGTTGTGATGTGAGTGAGAACTGAGAATGGTGGGTGCCTGAGATTCCTTTCCTCTTCCTTCATTCCTTTTTCCTTTCCTTTTCATTTTCTCTTTCCTTCGTTCTTCTTTCCCTGCATTTTCTCTCCGCTTTCATGCAATTCAATTGTTGACAATTCCAGATCTGTAATCACCGCAATATCACCTTTTTTATTTCTTCCTTCACATTCTTCACTTGTTTAGCGTTAATATTCAATCAACAGAAACTAAAATCCATTTTCAAATTCAGATCTACGGTAAAAGTGTCACAGCTTTCATTTGTTTCGTTTATGGTGATATTGTTTCTGGGTTTCAATTTTGGAATCTGCTTCTGGGTTTCATTTTTGGGTTGCATCTTCCTATGCGTAAAGATGGAATTTCTTCGTATTACATCTTCCTGTGTTCTGTTTCTGTTTTCCAATTCAATATATTGTACTTTTTCTTTTCTGATAGTGGTATAAAAAACATTATTTCGATTTTGACCATGATTTTCGATTTTTACCTTTCAAAGAGTTTCATCACTCTTATCCAGTTTGAGGAAGAAGCTACTGGGAATTACAGGAAGCCAGTTTAGGGAAGATGATTTTTTTTTTGACAAAATTTAGGGAAGATGATTAAATTAAAAAACTTCAGTATCTACTTAAATTAAAAAAAATTGTGATTAATAGATTAGATTTATTCGGTGAAAATGAGTTTCTATATGGTGAGGAAAGCGAAGAGCTGAAAGGGTGAGGAAAAAGGAAAGAAGTGAAAGGGAAGAGATAACTCGTGAGAGGAGAAAAGTCGGACCGAGGAGGTGGCGTCTACGTTGGAAGTCACGTCACCAACCACTAACGATGTTAGTCAAAAACTAACAGGAGGGACCAAATTAGAAGCGTTTGGTATTTGCAAGGGTTTTTTTAAAATTTTTTAAATTGCAAGGACGAAACAGGATTCTTTGGATATTTGCAGGGACCAAATGTACTTTTAAGCCTAAAAAAAACATAGATTGGCACAATAAAACAGAGACACACATAGAAATTAGCGAGTTGTACTTGTAAAATAAAGACTGGATATAGTTGTTTTCTCTCTTGTGTTGTATGACCGAAGTTACCTTTCTTCTTGTGCTTATAAGACGTACCGGAGGCGTCCTTACGATATCTAAGGACTTTTATTTAAAAATAAATAAAAATGTTTAAGCATTACTCTGACATATACTCATGACGTATCGAAGAAGTATCAAATACGGATACGGCAACAAAATTGAAGTTTCCGTGCATTATTATAGCTGAGAACATGGAAGATGGTGATCATCGTGATTTGTGAAATGAAATCTTCCTCCGAACCAGAAAAGTTTTTTCAAAGTGACTTTGAAGATGATACTAGATAGTAGTCCGACTTAGAGTACTAAACAATAGTTTAATAATTATTACTAAATGAGCATAATAGTCATTTCCCCATCAACGAAAAAAACTCGGTGACCATACCAAAGTTTTCATTTACCCGCTCACTAACCACACAAACACTAAGTTGTGGCTAATATGTACTAACCATTGAATTGTTGTATAATGGTTACCAAAAAATTTAGTATCTATTACTAAGGAATTTGTTAGTATCGTAATTCATTGCGGTTTAGATACATTGCTATGATAATTTTATTACTCTAGTTTGCTTTTTTTTCCTTTTGTTCCATTCTTTCTCGCCACTCTACAACTCTACAATTGGAATAAACCCTCATTACTCATTAACACTTTGTTCGGTTAGAAAATCATAGTGAGAGGAAAGAAAGTGCAAGAAAATATTTTATGAGAAAAGAGAAAGTAAGGTAGAAAGTTGGAAAAAAAAGGCTAAATAGCACTTTTGGTCCTTTATCTTTGTTCTAGATTTCATTTTGGTTCTTTATCTTTTTTTTGGTCCGTTTTGGTCCTTTATCTTTCATTTTCGTTTCACTTTGGTCCTTTATCTTTTTTTTTGTCCGTTTTGGTCATTTATCTTTCATTTTCGTTTCATTTTGGTCCCTCACGTTAGTTTTAACTAAAATTAATATTATTTAATTCAATTAAAACATTAAAATAATTAAAAAAAGACAGTTTTTAAAAACACAAATTAAAAACACAAATACCTTCACTCTCTCCACCGTCACTCTCTCCTCTCCTCTCCCTTTCTCCATCACCACCGTCACTCTCTCCTCCCCCTCGCCGTCGCATCTTTCTTTCGTTTGCTCTCCAACAAAAATTGCTTCGTTTTCGCGATGGAGAGAGGAAATTTTCGCTCTGTGTTCGTTTCCAGATCTCTCTGTGTTCATCATGTTCATCACTTCGGCTTCATCACAGATTTGGAACCTTACGAACAGATCTGGAACCCAGCAAACCACCATGAACGATTTTTCTGTGTGTCAGCTTTAGGGATTGAACGAAACGAAGAAACGATCTGATCTGGGTGGCTTTGGTGAAGCGCGTTTCAGCTTGATGTTTGAAGATCCGTGTTCTTCCAGATTCATTGAAGGGGTGGGAGAGGGAGAGAGATGCGAAGGGGTGGGAGAGGGAGAGAGATGCGAAGGGGTGGGAGAGGGACAGTGATGGTGCGAAGGGGTGGGTTTCTGCGCAGAGAGAAAGAGAGGAAAATAAGGAAAAATGGGACGGTGGCGACGGTGGTGGGACGGTGGCGGCGGTGGTGGGACGGTGGCGACGGTGGTGGGACGGTGGGAGAGGGAGGTTGAATGTTCATCAGATCTGGAAAACATATTAATTGTTTTAATTGAATTTTTTTTAATTGTTTTAATGTTTTAATTGAATTAAATAATATTAATTTTAGTTAAAACTAACGTGAGAGACCAAAATGAAACGAAAATGAAAGATAAATAACCAAAACGGACCCAAAAAAAGATAAAGGACCAAAGTTAAACGAAAATGAAAGATAAAGGACCAAAACGGACCAAAAAAAGATAAAGGACCAAAGTGAAATCTGGAGCAAAGATAAAGGACCAAAAGTGCTATTTAGAAGAAAAAAAATGACAAAAGACCCAAATTGGTTTTAACGATTTTCATTAGGGATCAATTGGTTTATGACAATTTTTTAGGGAATTAATCTCTGACACCTCGAACGTGTGCTACTCTATTACTAATTTGGAAGTTCTGACAGTAGTTGCTGATAGGATAGGTTTTTTTATTGTAGAAATCGATGTGTTTCTCCACGAGGAATTATTTGCAGTGTTGTAAAAGCCAAAATGTTGGTTGGTTTTTTTTTTGGTCAAAGGGATTATGATTTCATTTCAAGAGAAATAATGGGTCAGGCCCAAACCAAACATCCATAATACACAACAAAAACCAAAAAAACCAGAAAAAGCCCAATAACAGGCATTACCAAGCGCTGTGAGTTTGGGTCGGACCAAACCCGCTCCAACTACAAAACTAGAAAAGACATAAAACAACAGATTTGACAAAAGAAGCAAAGAAACAATCATTGACCCTGAAACACGATCCCTTTTCAGGAAAGAACCCTAGCCACTCCAATTCTTCCCTGAATTCCTTCGAGCCCTCAAGATCAACGCATCAGGTCGCAATTGATCATTGATCTGTCCAATTGAGAAACGATGCCGAAGCCTAATTGAGAATCAAGGTGAGCCTATTCGAGATAGCTGCATATTCTGGCAATCGATCACCGCAGAGTCATCGGTGGATGGAGTTCACTAAAGGCGAATTATTTACACAAAGCTTGAGCATCCATGACTAGCGCTCGGTGGATACCTATAAGCCTTGACCTTCACTGGATGAGAATCAACTTTCAATACAATCTCATGATCTAAATTTCGGTTTGGAGGCAACCCTTTTGGGATCTGAAAAATCTCTCTATAGGTATATAGCAATGTTGCTATCTCTGGATCCACATTCTCTGGCATTCCAGACCACTTATCTTCACTCACCACTGGATCTAATTTCTGCAGTGTAAACATTTCAGAAATAGAGTCTGTGTGTTGTAATCTTTTGAAGTGATGCAGCTGAGCTAACTTAGGTTTGTTGTCCATTTCACCCTGCCAAGTGATAAATTTGCCTCCCAAGTAAAATTTCACAGTTGATGCAGCATAATCTGCAACATGTGGCCCTAATGAAGCAAGCCAGGGGGCTCCCAGGATCACATCCGCACCAGCTACAGGCAATAAGTAAGCAGGGACTTTAATTTCTGTGCCCTGAATCTTCAAAATTAATTCCTTAACAAACCCTTCTGCCTTCATGTTCTGTCCATTTCCCACAAGAACATTGCATCTATTACTCGGTTCAACAGCCAATCCTAGACAATGAACAATTCTAGGTTGTACAAAACTATCTGAACTACCCCCATCCAGCAACACAGATACACTGAGCGGTCCAATAATGCCTTTAAACCGAATTACTCCATAACCAGTTGCTCCATTAAGAGCATTCAGGGATAGGTGGTGGTCTATATCAGTATCTGCAGTAGTTCTGGCTTGTGTATGAGGTTCAACAGGGTCTGTATCAGTCTCATCCTCAATATCCAGCATCATCACTTGTTTGTTAGGACATTTGTGAGACAAGGAAAACTTGTCATCACAAAAATAACACAATCCTTTTTCTCTTCTCAATTGCATTTCAGCTGGAGAAATTCTCTTAATTGCAGGATTCTTTTGGAATTGGCTCATAGGTCTTGTTGACGGTGTGGGAAGCAATGGTGGGTTGGGGGCTTTTTCGGTAGCTTGTGTTTGGTCATTTCTAGTTGGATTGAAGTGAGCTCGGTGAGTTGAGCTATTCTGGCTATGGTTGGATTTCTGAAATGGGGCTTGTTTAAGATTCACAGCAAGTTTCTCTTCAAACAACTTAGCTAGAGACACAGCTTTCACAATTGAAATTGGAGTGTGAAGCATTACATCTCTACGGATCTCATCTTTTAATCCACTAACAAAGCAGTCAATTAATGCATCATTACTCAATCCATAAACACGATTTGACAATGCAGTGAACTCTAAATAATAATCATTCACAGAAGTTTTCTGTTGCAGCTTAAACAGGGAAGCACGAGGACAATCATAAAGAGAAGGTCCAAAATCAATTTCTAAAGCACGAGTAAAATCTGCCCAGGATTGAAAGGGGCGAGTTCGATGCACCATTTGAAACCAAGGAACCACCTCTTGGTCCAAATGCACAGATGCTATTATCAATCTTTCTGGATCCGGGGTGTTATAATACCCAAAAAACTGCTCTGCTTTAAATATCCAGTCAAGAACGTTCTTACCGTTAAAACGTGGGAATTCCAGCTTAATGTGACGTACTTGAAATGGTGGTGGTGTTGATGACATAGATCCGATCGGCGTAGAAGCTGTAGTTCCACTCGTCACTGCTATAGTGCTTCTTGATGACGCCATTGAAGTGCTCGTCATCACCGGAGTTGTGCTTGATTGTGTTCTTGAGTTCGTTGCTCCATGGGTGACGGTCATGTTCTGCATCATCTGCATCATCTTGTCTAATGTCGACGACATTGTGTCAAATCGAGCATCAGCTAACTTCTGTCTTTCTTCCATCTTCGCAAATCGAGCTGCATTTGCCGTTTCTGCTCGTTCGAGCATTTCTGCTTGACGTTTCAATTCTGCAGCCAGCTCTTTCATTCTCGTGTTGTCGGCCATGGAGTCTTGTGAAAGCACCAATGTAACGGTGGTAATTCAATCGCACAGTAACTCACACTTAACAACAGAAATGGAAAACTGAGCTAAGAAGAATGCTCAGGTAATTTCATTCAATAAAGTACTGCTACTAATGGCAAGTACTAAAATGGAGGTACAATAGTGATAAAGGAAGAGGAAAGGGATTAGAGAGAGAAAGTGATATCACACATATTGCACACCAGAAACGTGACTCTCTCCACTATTACAAATACCTCACTTGCTCACAAAGTGGTCCCACATGGGATGATTCTTTCTAATTCTGTTACTCATTCTCTTAGTGTGACATTTGTCCACCTCATCAGCCACCTCAGCATTCATTACAGAAAGCCGGGGCAATCAAACGCAACATAGCAAACCTTCCATTCCACAACTCTACATCAGAGGAAAACACCCATTTGGACTTAGACTCCACCACGCTGACTCCTTGGAACAATGGAATAAAAGAAGCAAGTGAAAGCAACACACTTGTTCCTAAGAACCATGGAATCCCACCACCTGATATTTGTTCAAACACACCCTACCCATTCGCTATTTCCACTCCAATTGCTGCTACAAAACCAATCATGCCAACCTTCCATTGATCCTCTCAGGTGCAGGCCCACCAACTGCCATCAAATCCGAAAACTTTGTGCTCAAATCTGCCATATTTAATTAACTGATGTCAATGAGGTGTCACCTTTAAATAATCTTCTTACACAGCTCAAAAAAAACAAGCTTGTATTTTATTATTGCTATTGACACTAGGCTCACCTTTGGTGAACGAAAAGAGGCTGACTGGGGTGGTGGTGGAGGTCTGGAGGAGGTGTAACTGTGTTTGCAGGCTCCCCTGGTTGCTCTTTTTTTGCTCTTCCTGCATGTCATAACCAATCATTAAATTAATATAATTTAATTTAATATGGTTACATATCATAGTTCCTTCCTAGTAAACAGACCAACTTACCAAATGATGTTCTTGCACTACATACATAAAATAAATATTATAATCTAAAAACTGGTTTTGTGAAAACTTACCACGGCCATGGATCGGACTCTCAAGGTAGCATTTCTTCTGAGGCTTGGCATGTACACAGCAGGGATGCTAAATTGGTTCACCCTTGACCTGCTAGAAATGCTGGTCATAGGGCTTGACACGATAGATTGGTAAGATGAGACAGCCATTGATACTATTGAGTTATTGGCACAGTTCCTTAATGCAGCAAGGTTACACTGCCAAACTCAAGAACCAAACAAGAGTGTTTCTGAAAGCAAGCAGGATTTACTGAACATTCATTGCACTAATTCAAAATGGCATGCCTTACTTCTAAGAATAGATTTGATGACTATGCACTGACATCAGTGTGACTGTTAAGAAGACATGTAGTGTGTGTGAATGATGAAATTAATATCTATTCTATGCATATAACTTTTTGCTAATAAAAGGATAGTGTTTGTTAATTTTTCAATATTAACAATTAACAATATCGTGTATACACGTTAAGGTGGTATTATCATCTTCAGCTGCAACTTTCCAAATAGGACTGCTTTCAAGGAGACAGCATAATTCTTAGAAGATAGGCTTGAGAAATTAATTCTTCCAAGTAGTATGCAATAATGAAAATAGATCTGACATTTATAATAAATAAACCAGCATAAATAACTGAAGTTTAACAAAAGAAACAATAGTTTCTTAGCTATCTTGTGTGGAGAATCCAATATATATTATTTCACTGAGGTAAGCGTAAAGGTGGAATAGCAAAACCACAAATTTGTTACACTTGTGTCGAGGAAGTTATTTTAAAACCTGATCATAGAAGAAAAGAATCATCCACAAGTTTGTTTTTCTTCACAAGATGATTGCTTAAACAAACCTATATTAATATAACGGTATAATGATATCAGTAAGACATAAATA
This sequence comes from Astragalus membranaceus, assembly GCA_039519185.1. Taxonomy (NCBI): domain Eukaryota; kingdom Viridiplantae; phylum Streptophyta; class Magnoliopsida; order Fabales; family Fabaceae; genus Astragalus; species Astragalus membranaceus. The sequence continues at coordinate 143,738,805 of CM076847.1, read as the reverse complement.
CATGCCATATGCCACATCCAAAGAGTGATTTATTTGTGAATCAGTTGTCGACAAATGATCACGTATTTTCAACACCTAGAATTAAAATGAAAAAGATGAATTGAATAATTTATACCTTACCAACCATAATTTCATTATCATGATTATGTCCATAGAGATATGATGTATCGATAAAGGTAACACTCCTATCGAATGCTGCCTTGATAATTGAGCATCCATCTTCATGCAAAAGGGGAGCATTATAAATTTCAGATAATCCTCCACAGTCCACATCCAAAGCCCAACCTAGGCACCTGCATTCCACAAATGAAAATACAGAGCGGGTGATTATCTTATCAAATTCACAAATTTACAAATATTAATAAAGCAAAGATTGGTCTGCTAAAAGAGAGAAATGAAAGGAGGGACGTGGAGTTTGTAACTCTAATTATAATTATAACTTCTCTAACTCGTTTAAGACTCGAAACTACGTCAATTAATTCACACATATTCTAAGCTTCCAACTTAACTTTGAAAACAGAAATGGGAGTGTATGACTATGACAGGTTGCCAGACTCAATTGATATGCATTTTATGAAGCATGTCATGGATGTATGCACTACAACGAACATCATTACCACTAATTTCTGAATCTAAAATAATCCAAATAGGAAATACCATTCAACATTACCACTAACTGCTGCCTGAAAATAAAACCGAAATACTAATGGCAGCTCTATGATGAAGAAGGACAAATTACCATAAAGGCCAAATCTGGGAGCGACTGTTGCAGAAGTGAACAAACAAGAAAAGAAAAGAGAATGCGGTGATCAACTATGGAGATCGACAACAACAAGCATACGTTGACAGTTGAAGGTACTAAAAAATGGTTTTATGACTTCTTCCTCTTAATACAGAATTAATAGTCCATTCTAAGCAACAAATTTGATGATGAACTGGTTGGGTTGTTAATCACCTAGTGGTTTATTGACTTCTTCCTTTGAAAGTTGAATCAACCGGTCATAAATAACAAATTTTGATGAGGAACTAGTTGCTGATTAGGAAGGTGAAAAAGAAATGGAATTGGGGATTACATAGGTTGATGAAAAAGACATGAAATTTACTTCTAAGCCTTGGGACTTGCAATTCGGTCTTCTCCATTCTTCAACTCTAACTTGAAGAATAAGGATAAGATCATTAAGATGCAAAGTTGATGAAACTTGAGACAAAAAAGCAAATGTTAGATTAGAATAAGAATGGTGCCAAAGGGTTGAAAAGTTCGGATATCAGTTGTTAAAGTGTCCACCCTGTCACCCTCACACTCTCCAAATTGAGCCATCCATTTATGGATCCTAACCCCTTACCAAAACCTTTTGCTTCTAAAATATACTGATAAATAAATAGATAAATATTATAAATAAGCAAAATCTTTCGACTAATGATAAATTTAAAATTTTACTAATATTTAAAAGTCACGACATAAGTAAGTACATGCAATTTAGCAATTTACCTTTCCAGCCATGATTTCACACATCTGATGTACTACCAATCCCAAGTAGGTAGCTCAGTTGGCGAGAGTGCACCAAAAAGAGTGCAAGGAGGTCCCGGGTTCAAACCCCAGAAACTAATATTTCCCCACCCCCACTAACGTTGCTTATAAAAAAAATCTGATGTACTACCAAAAAGGGCAACACCCGTGCGAGAGGAGAAGGAAGCAATTTAAATTCCAGATGATCCTCCACTCTCAAATTAGGTCAACCTAGAAACTCACATTCCACAATGAATATAAACAGAACTGAAATGTTATCACAAATATTAGTTAAAAAATTAGGTCAACTAAGAGAGAAAGTGGGACTAAATTGTTTGCCAATGTAACTCGTATTTGCATAAAAAATTGCAATATGATTGAAACTCTCTCTTCTATAACTCGCTGTAACGTTATGCCAAAAATTCAAAATCATAAGAAATGAAAAAGTGGTGGTTCAGGTGGGTAGGCTCACCAGGCAAAGTGGACCGGAGAAGCAGCAGCCCGTTATCCCTTCACTGTCGAGAGGAGGAGGTTGTCGCTGCTCTGTGAAACCAGCCTGACGCGGTGCCTTCCGTTCTAGTAGCAATGAGGCCCATGCCTTCGCACAAGCCTCATTACTCGACTCTCGACTTGAAGTGGGCGGCCCAGCACGATGCATCATCAGCCCAACCCAGCGAAACCAGACCCATGTTCCACCACATTATTGCCCCCACTTGGGTTACAAGTTGTCGTTACCAACTCGGCGAACCATGATGCGTGTCAATAGTTTATAAACATTAATTGGTTTTGTATTTCAAACGGTGTGGGACTTGTTTCGCTTCCGGGATGCTCTACTCTCGTTGGCTCAGGTTTTTAATACTGATCTTGAAGCTTTATCGTCATCGGCGGTGGAGGCGAGGGGGAGGGTGAGTGACACGGGGACAACGGGGTGGGGAATGCGGCGATAACGGTTGGGGGAAGGAGGGAGTGGTGGGTGTGAAAGAAAGACTTTGGTGGAGAAGAAGATGGGAGCTTGGGTTGTTGTCCTTGTGGTTTGTGTTGGGTTTGTGGAGGAAACACGTGTGAACAAAAATAGAACATTAAATGAGTTACTGATGGTTATGTTGATGAATGAATGTGATTTTGAAGGTGGGGATGTATGTTACGAAGTGCAGTAAATGAGTTGTGAGACTGAAAGTAGTGATGCTATGTTATGTGATGTGAGTGAGAATGGCGGTGGAGGAAGGTAACTAGGTAAGCAGTAAGCAGTAGGAAGGAAGAGGAGGTGTTAAAAGTTGTTGTGAAAGTGGCAGTGATGTACTGTAAGTGTAACTTGTAAGAGTTCCCAGGAGTAATAGAGACTGCTTATTACTGGGGACATGGAATGGAAGATGGTGATCACCATGATGTGTGAAATGAAATCTTCCTGCGTGCCAGAAAAGACTTTTCAAGTGAGGCGTGACGTGACTTTGAAGTTGAATCAGAAAGAGAGGGCCGCACATCTATGCTAATTTTATTTAGGTTAAATAGTAATTTTAGTCCTTTATCTTTGCTCCAGATTTTACTTTGGTCTTTTATCTTTTTTTGTCTGTTTTGGTCATTTATCTTTCATTTTTGTTTCACTTTGGTCCTTTATCTTTTTTTGGGTCCGTTTTGGTCCTTTATCTTTCATTTTCGTTTCATTTTGGTCCCTCGCGTTATTATTTAATTCAATTAAAACATTAAAACAATTAAAACAATTATATATAAGGATGATGATTTGATGAGCATTGGATGCTCCTTTTCCCTCTTCTTCACCCAAACCCATTCTTCCTTTTCTCTTCCATTTTTCTTCTTTTCTTTCTTCCCTCACGGGTCTCTCTCTCTGTTTCTCCCCTTTCCTTTCTTTCTTAATTCCTTTAATTCTTTCTTTCTTTACTTTATATATACAACGAATTTGGGTTTTACAGAATGGTGGGTGATGGTGGGAGGTGGTGGTGGTGGGTGGTGGTTGACGGTGGTGGGTGGTGGTGGATGGTGGGGGGGTTTATGTTTTATTTATTTAATTGTTTTAATTGAATTAATTGAATTAATTGTTTTAATGTTTTAATTGAATTAAATAATAACGTGAGGGACCAAAATGAAACGAAAATGAAAGATAAAGGACCAAAACGGACCCAAAAAAAGACAAAGGACCAAAGTGAAACAAAATGAAAGATAAATGACCAAAACGGACCAAAAAAAGATAAAGGACCAAAGTGAAATCTGGAGCAAAGATAAAGGACCAAAAGTGCTATTTAGCCTTTTATTTATGACGTGACTTTCTGGCTGATTATCCGTTGGTAAGTTTTCCGCGGATTTTTACCGCAGATTTTTTTTATCGGTAATTGTTTCTGGCGGATTTTTCAAAGTGAGTGGGAATTCGAAATTTGAAAAAAAACACTGCTGGTAATTGTTTTCGGCTGATTTTCCAAAAGGGTGGGAATTCGAAATTCGAAGAAAAAAAATGCCAATAAACGTTTCCGGCAAATTTTCCAAAATGGGCGGGAATTCCAAATTTCAAAAAACCGTTGGTATGTGCTTTTATGGGGGGATTTTCCGCGGGAACGCCTATTAGCCCTATGAAGGCTCGAGAAGAGCTAATGTATTGTTACAAGCTTGAGGAACAAAAAGTTTTCACTGATTGATACCACATTTATTCTCTCAAGTCTCATGGAAACTAATAAAGTTTCAACGATATCAATCTAAGAGGAGATCATGTGGAAAAATAAATTTTCTTTGAGTTTGTACTAAATGTATATTAGTACACACATGCTACCTTAAACCAGAAGTTTATGGATTATAATAAATTTATCGTTGGCAAGACCGGTTGGGACATCCCAGGTCTATTATGATGCGAAAAAAATAGTTACGAATTTTAGTGAACATGTATTGAAGAGTCCGTAGATTCTTCAATCCATTAACTTTTGTGTATTACTAGTTCCCAAAGCAAGTTGAGAATTTGAAAGAATAAGTCCCTCACATTTCTAAAATGTGTATAAGGTGATATTTGTAAACAAATACATCAATCACGTGATATTTTATGATTTTAATTGATACATCAATTAGATGACCACGTATATACTACATATATTTGTCGCCAACTCACAACTTGAAGTTTGTGAGATGGTTTGCTCAACTAATTTGAGTAAGAGGTCATTATGTGAATTATCTTGGAATCATTTGTTAAGTATTGTATGTATATTAAAATTGATATTGGACATCACATAGCTATGTTTATCCATAAAATGGTCTTGAAGAACCATTCATTAGGCGTCTAAAGTTAATAATATGATCAATTCTTATGAGATCAAAACTTCAATTTCTACATGGGAACATGCAATATTGCAAGCAAAGACATCGATACAATGATACGCATCAAGCCAATAAGGTATCATATGTAAGTTCTCCCTTTTATGATTGATTTTTAGTCAATAATGCAATATCTCCCATCTTAAATTTTTTGGATGTGTTGTGTATGTTCACATTACTACACTACTATACAATAAGAAGTATGCTTAAAGAATGTTGGGAATACATTAGTATATGAATCTCCATCCATGATAAAGTATGTTGAGCCAACAACTGGAGATGTATTTATAGCTATGTTAGTTGATTAAAATTGTGATGAATTAGTTTTCCCAATATTAGGGGGGAGAGACGAGCAGCTGAAAATGAATATTATTTGAAATAAATTACTATTATCCCATCTTGATTCTCTTACAAACCAATGAGAACAAGAAGTTCAAAGGATAACTCATTTGCAAAATTTAGCAAATTAATCACAGCTGCAGTGCTCCAATTAAAATTGATGTCCCTGTTGGACACTCAAACATTGAAATGAATCTTAACCACGCATGAAGCGTGTAGCATGGTCGGTTCCAAAGAAAAATAAATAATCCTCAAACAAAGAAAAGAGCTTAAAAGTAAGATGGCCCAAAGGAGGATATGGAAGCTCTAAAAGAGTAATTTGACATAATTGATTTTTCAAGTTCCAGAAAAACTAATCAGGTACCTAAAAAATTCTGAAATTTGTGGAAATGAGATCTCAATAAATTATGTCATGAATTGAGAAAGATGGAACCGAAGTAAAGTCAACGTTGACGATATTTTGATATATAATATAGCGCTAAATGTGATGAGTGATAATGAGGATCATGAACCAAAGTCCATCGAAGATTGTCGACAAAGAAATGTCTGGACAAAGTGGAAAGATGCAATTGAAGCGGAATTAAACTCACTTTGTAAGAGAAATGTTTTTGGACCTGTAGTCCGAACACCTGAAGGTGTGAAACCAGTTTTTTGTACGAAAACTAAATGAAAATAGTGATATTGTGAGATACAAAGCTCGACTTGTTGCTCGGGGATTTTCACAAAGACCTGGCATCGATTTTGAAGAAACTTATTCACCTGTAGTGGATGCAAGTACTTTTCGATACTTAATTAGTCTAGTAGCACGTGAGGGGATAAATTTACATATGATGGATGTTGTTACAGCATATTTATATGGTTCACTTGATAGTGAAATTTATATAAAACTCTCTGAAGGATTTCATTTTCCTAAGACAAACAATCCAGGCTCTCAAGAAGATTATTCGATCAAGTTGAATAAGTCTCTCTATGGACTTAAACAATCTGGACGCATGTGGTATAATCATCTCAGTGAATATTTGTTAAATGAGGGATATAAAAATGACCCCATATGTCCATGCATTTTTATGAAAAGATCTGGAAAAGAATTTGCTATAATTGTTGTTTATGTGGATGACTTAAATATTATTGGAACTCTTGAAGAGCTTCCAAAAGCTATAGATAGCTTAAAAAAGAGTTCGAGATGAATGACTTAAAAAAGAGTTCTATATTTCCCCTTTCTTCTTCATTCTCATTCATTCACTCATTCATTCTTATTCCTTCTTAATTCTTTATTCTCATTCTCTCATGTATTATTAATTCTCATACTCTCTTTCATTCTTATTATCTCCTATATTATTTCTTCTCATATACTCTCTTACATTCTTATTCTTTCCTACTTCTTCGTTCTCATTCATTTATTCATTCTAATTCTTTTCTATATCATTTTTCTCATATTCTACTTCATTTTTATTTTTTCTTACTTTTTATTAAATTACATATTAAGTTTTAAAATTTGATTTTTTTTAAAAAAAAAAACCACCGGTAATGTGCATTTCCGGCGGATTTTTCATTTTTTTTTATAAAATCCGCCGGAAACGGGCATTACCGGGGGAAATTACTGGCGAAAAAAATCCGCTGGTAATGTGCGTTTCCAGCGGATTTTATTTTATTTTTTTGGAAAAAAATCTGCCAGAAACGGCCATTACCAGTGGAAAAAATCCGTCGGAAATTACCGGCGGATCGAAAATTCCGCCGGAAAACGTTACTCGCGGATTTGGTGCATTTCCGGCGGATTTTTTCCGCCGAAAAAACGCGTTTTTCTTGTAGTGTTTATGGTGAATGGATCTTCTTTTTGTGGGTGAAGATATGATCGTAAAGGGGCGGAAACATCATTTGTTAGGCAATCAGCCTTTGCACCTTGCTTTTCCTACTTTATTTGTAGGTTGCCAAGATCAAAATGTGACAGTTGCAGCAACTGGCCATTGGGTGAATGGGCGATGACAGCGGCTGTTTGAGAGGCGGATTTTTTCTGGCCTGAATTTTTCGGTTGAGTCGCAGCTTCTGCGTGATATTCTGATGGAGGTAGAATTTACTCGAGGGAAGCAAGACAGTTGGTGTTGGTTTTTAGAATCTCATAAACAGTTTTTGGTCATATCGTGTTATAATCATTTGGCTTGTTATCAGGTGGCTCGATCCTGACACCAATTCAGATATTGTTGCTACCTGTTCGGTATTATGGAAGACTGTTGTTCCTTCAAAAATTATTATATTCGGTTGGAGAATGTTTACCAATGCTATCCTCACACGTGATCTTTTATTGTCGCGGAATGTGATTGTATTCAAAGACGCAACATCCTGTCCATTTTGTATGCAGCGAAGTGAGTCTTTGTTGCATTTGTTATTCCATTGTGTTTTGGCTAAAGAGGTGTGGGCTAAGATAGGGGACTTGCTCGGCTTGCAACTTCACCATTGTAATAATATTGTAGATCCTTTCATTTGTTCGGAGAAGCGTATTTAGGGAAGAAGGTGAACAAGGCAAAGTATATTATTTGGTTAGCAACATGCTGGTGTATTTGACTTGCTAGGAATAACTCAGTTTTTAAAGGGGAGTCACCTGTGGTAGACTCCATTGTATGATATGTTAATTATCTGTCGTGGAGTTGGTTTATTTATGTGGTGGGTAGACATTCAAGTTATTTTCGCTTCATCTTGGTGGCTTAATGCCTCTTTGTGTCTAAATAATTTGTAATTGGTTTTTTGAGCACACCTACTGCTTCAATTTCAATGAATCATTGCTCATAAAAAAAAACTTTCAAAATTTTCATTTAAAAAATTTAATTAATTTTATTTGTCTTACTTTAAAAAATGATTTAACTTTGAAATGATCAAACAATAATTTCATCAAAAATGATTAAATTTTTTGATCAAAAAATAATTTAATAAATGTTCTTTCAAAAAATAATTTAATAAATGATTAATTTTTTTGATCAAAAAATAATTTAATAAATGATTAATTTTTTTGATCAAAAATAACTTATTTTATGCTTTTTGACTTTGACACGTACCTCCTGTTCTCCGATTGGCTGGTACACGTTATAGGCTCTCTCTAGGATTTACACGTCAGCTCTGTTAAACGACGCCTCAGTTATTGCGACGCTACCCTTCAAGACCACGACGACTACAGTGGTGCCGTTTTGTTGCACTTGCATAATCCAGAAACGGAGAAAGGAACTTAAAGTTCATGTCTTTAAGATCTAGGAGGCACTTCTTCACTTGTCCATAACCCGAATTTTCTTATTTATTTTTTCATTCCAAAATCCCCAAAGAAAAAACCCCCCAAAAATAAATAAAATAGGGGGAAAAACGATGGAGCAAGCTCAGGGAAAGAAAAGCGCGAAGATGTGGATGGTTTTGATATGTTTAATGTTGAGCTTCTTTGGTCGCATCGAATCGCTATCCGTTACAGTGAACGATGTCGAATGCATCTACGAGTATGTGATTTACGAGGGTGACAGCGTTACAGGGAACTTTGTCGTCGTTGACCATGACATTTTCTGGAGCTCCGATCATCCTGGCATTGATTTCACGGTGAGTCAAATTCCGAATTCGGCAATTCCCTCTTTTAGGTTTTCCAATTTTGTTTCCGTTTTTCTCCGCAATTTAGATTTTTGAGTTCTCTTTTTGATCTAATTAGTGCCTCGCCCAGTTTATAATTAGTTGAATTATAATTAGTGTCTTGATATTTAGGGTTTTTAAGAGGGATTTTGTTGTGTTATAACGAAAATCAATTACGATCATGTAGTATATCGTATGATATATCATATATGATTCAGAATTAAATGTCAGCTGCTGAAGGAAGTAATTTTATGGCTATAAGAAAACAAAAGGCATAAAAGAACTGCCAGTTGAACATAAAGGAATGAACTTGGCTAAGCCGCAGAAAGCAATTAGTGTTACTCTTATATGTCTTGGTTGCATCTTCCTTTAGCTGCATTAGGGATAGACTATATAGACTATAGGGACTACCAAAATATATTGGAAGCCTCTTTTGCAATTTCTGTTTATTGTTAAGTTTTAATATGTTAATACTACTTGTCGATGAGTTATTGTCAGTAGCTCCTGCTAATATTATTGTAAACTCGTCTAGGGCTTGAACTTTAACCAAGATGAAAATCGGTACTAGTTTTTGCTTGGGTGCCAACTGATACTTGGTGGTGCATTATAGGATTGATTAATCCAAGTTAGATCAGCATGTTTGCATACTAAATAAATTAGAAATTGGTAATCATTCTCTCTGACCCTTCAAAAGGATAAAGATAGAAGAATTTGTAGCAAAATCAGGATGCCAATTGAATGGTGACTGGTGAAAGTTGAAGGAAGAAATAGGGAGGGAATAAAACCCTTAACGGGTATCATGTACTTTTAGTCTTTTATGTGTCCATCTTGTTGGTGCTGATGTTCAAATGGATGGTCTTTATTTTATGCACCTAATTGGATTTACTTTCCACTATCTTATGCTTTTATATACTTGGAGTGAGGCTTGAGACCTGGACTTGAGGCTCGACTAGATCATTATAATAAGTCAAGGGAGACTCGTTGGTAACCTCTGCATGAAGTAGGTTTTGTGTAAATAATGATGTGTGCTACTGCTAACTAGTATTATACGAAGCACATTAGAAGCTATCTTTGGTTACTGTTTCTATGAAACCATTGTGGCTTAACAGCCAGACTCAGAATGACTTGCTCAAATTTGTGTATTGTTCTGCAACTTTTCAGATATCCTAATTTTGCAGTTATCTGCAGGTGACATCTCCGGGAGGTAATACTGTCCAAAATATCAAGGGAACCTCCGGCGAGAAGTTTGAATTTAAAGCCCCAACACATGGAATGTACAAATTTTGTTTCCATAACCCATACTCAACACCTGAGACTGTTTCTTTCTACATCCATGTTGGTCATATTCCTTCTGAGCATGACCTCGCGAAAGATGGTATGTTCTCTTTGAACGCAGGTTTTTTTTTGGTGATAAATTTGAACACAGGTTTTCTTAATAGATTATACAATCTTTTTACATTATTTATTTGATGAAGTATTAAATAACATGGTCAAGTACTATTTACCCGAGTTATTTGATGCCTGTGAAAAAGAACGATCCGAGTGTTCTTTTGTGGTCTTTTTTGTTTTGTTTTTGGGGCTGCTTTATAATTTTGATGGTTTGCAGAGCATTTGGACCCAATTAATGTTAAAATTGCCGAGCTAAGAGAGGCATTGGAGTCTGTTACAGCTGAACAAAAGTACTTGAAAGCTCGTGATACAAGGCATCGCCATAGTAAGTAGTTTTCGTATCCATCGATTTACACTATTCTAGTTGAGGAAATTTGGTCACGGTAGTCTTGATATAAACCTTGCAATCATATGTGAAATATGTGTTCGTAAAATATATAGACGCATTTCTTTTTCTCCCTTCTTCATTATAGGAATGGTTCTCAAACATAAGAGGTAAAGTCAGGCCTACATGGGCTTCTGGATCCTATAAATGCATCTTGCGTGTCTGAGTTTTGCTTGTCATTAGAAAGTTTCGAGTGTGTTTTTCATATTTTGAAAAGTATGACGAGCCTATAAACGGCATTGCCTATGTTTGTTTTCACGTTGATGAAGTAGTCAATGGATGTATGTCCAATAAATCTCAATTGTTACTTCTTCGTTTAGTAGCAAACATAGTAGTAGTAGTAGTAGTAGTAGCATGTATCCACATGAGGTTTCTGCTAGGAAGAGGTATTCCTGTTTTTTAATGTTTTTTTAACAAAATAGATGGAAACATTATATTTTAAGTATTTAGTTGAAGATAATTTCAACATTTTCTGTACATTCTGGCCAACAAACCCTTTTAAGCCATGGTAAAATGTAAAAACAGCGTAGAATAGAAGAAATTGTGTTTCTACAGCATATTGTTGGCTTATAATGTTCAGTCATATGCAATAAGTGTCAGTTATGTTGCTGTTTTCAAGAATCAGGAAAGTATTTGGGAATGTATCTCACCCTCCCTGCACTCTCCTTTCATTCTTACTGATGATAGGACCAAGAGTTCAAGACAGCAGTTACCTTTCTACTGACTCAACTCTCTTTTGTTTGCAGCGAACGAGAGTACACGTAAGCGTGTCGTATTCTACACTGTAGGAGAGTACCTTCTATTGGCCGCTGTTAGTGCACTACAAGTCATATACATCAGGCGCCTTTTCAGCAAATCTGTGGCTTACAACCGTGTTTGAATTTAGATTGAGTCCCCTCATTAAGTTATGTTTTCCTCTTTAGTTAAAGGGTTAGGTTTAGAGATGTGTTTTTCTCTTTGAAACAGTATAATCCTTGGTGAATACTTTGTTTCTCTTTCCGAAAGATGTGTGACTTGCACTTTGATACCCCAACAAGATTTTTTTAAATTCCTTAGTCTGAATTTCAGTGGGATTTGACTGAAAATCAAACCGTGTAGGAGCAATACTACGCATGTAGCTATACTCTTATGCTTACTATTTCTTAAAGGTTGAAGTAATATAAAATGGAAGTTATGAGGTACTTAAAACACCCTCTGAAATAAGAGGGTAAAAACGGAGCTATCCAATCAAGAATTTTTTCAATCCAAATAGAATCGGGAGTGTGCAAAGCAAACTTTGCCAATCTATGGGTGGTTGGTTTTATGTAGTGATAAGTTTCAGTTCATGTCTACTCCTGTAAGCGACGGGCAACCAACACCTGCGTATTTTAAGTCTGTCCAAAAAAAAAAACACCTGCGTATTTTACGCCAAATCACAATGGATGTATATAGCTAACTGAAAACATTTCACATATGATTTATATTGATATTGATATGGAAATTGTGCTAAACACCACAAAATTGAAGCATGGAGATACTACTACTTTACCTTTCAGAAACAACTTTGGAGATGCAACTTTACCTTTCAGAAACAACTTTGGAGATGCAACAATGAGGTTAGGTTCTTATAACGAAGAGGATGAAGTCAGTTAAAGTCTTTAATAAGGGATCAAAATGCCCAAAAATAGAGACTAAAATGGCCCTTTTTAAATTAAACATCACCCCATCTGGACACTTGGATAGATAATGGTCCTTTTTAAATTAGGTTTTTTTTATACCCCCTATTGAACCTTATACCCCCTTTTCGAAATATCCCAAAAATACTCCCAAAGGTGTTCTGGAAACACCTTTTTTGAGGTATTTCCGGAAAAGGAAAAAATTAGGAGTAAAATTGGTATTTTGGTCATTTTGGGGGGTACATTGTCCAATGGGGGGAGGGGGGTATGAAAAAAAACCCTTTAAATTATACATCCATCTTGGACACTTGGATAGAGTAATGGTCATCTCAACATTTTTTTGGTGGTGATCATCTCAACATTTTAACAATACACAATAACAATCAAATATCACTTTTTGAATAAACTCTAACTACTAAGGTGTCTCTATTTGTAGAAATCAGGTACTAAGTTGAGTATTACTTATTCTCGTGAATCAAAATTGTCACAGAAATGTCTTTTTTTATCAACTGATTCGGGTTATATTCATTAAACGTTGGGCCAAGCCCTAAACCAAAATACAAATACACAACACATACAAAACGCAAGCGGACCATATTGGCCTTACATAATAGCCCAACCCGGTACCTGTTACAAGGGATAGCCCCAACTCGAATTCACTCCAGTTTCATTACAAGGCAACCACTTACACTAAAGTGGAATCAAAGTAATTACTTCGATGCTCTACCCCAACAACCAAACCCTAAAACGGCAAAGAGCCATCAAAGATTCAAAGCCATCGATACGCCTTCCTCACTCCAATAATGGAGAGTCCAGACTCAAGATCGAATCGCCATCTTCACGGACCATTGAGGGATCACTCCACTCCACCTATACTCCACTCGATCTACCCAAAGCTAATTGCTGTAACATCCCTCTTCTTCAATTAAGTACTAAGATGGGAGAATTCACTCCTAGTTTGGATATATTCACAAACATGTTGAAAGATTAAGGAGAATTGGCATATCATTTTTTTGGATATAAAACTAAATTGGCTTATCTACTAGTAATTTTTTGAGAAAAAAGTTTTTTTTCCTTAAAAAATGCTCATGAAGTGTGAAACACCACCTTCAAAAAATACACCCCCTTTTTTTTCTGTAGAGGAAAAAACATTGTTTGACAATAGTGTTCCCTAGGCTCTACTAGGGTTTTGATGGGCAGCGACGCCCTCTCCCCTTGCCTTCTAAGGCCTCCAGTACTGCTCTAGCGCAACTCTCTCTCTCTCTCTCTCTCAAATGAGATGTGCGAAGAAGAAGATTCATGCTACCGCTTCTGCTTCCTCTACCCGACCCTCTCCCTACTCTACATATTTGAAGCTCCGCCCGCTCCTCCGCCCTTCTGACTGTGAGTCGATCTCCATCCACTCGTCCCCCACCCTTACCCACCAAATCTGTCACTGAGCTCCGTCACTGACTCGATTTCCACTCGCCCTCCCTCTGAACCACTAGACCCCCTAATCCCCCACATATACTCTCACAAAATTCCAATCTTCGCTCCTCACCTTGTTAACCCCTTCATCATATCTGTACCCCTCTTTCCCATCTTCACAGCCCACTGCTTTATTTACCTAGGTTATCCCTGAACCCCCTTCCCTTTCTGATGATTACACGTGGCCTCCATATGTTAGGTTTGAGAGATCCTGTGACAGGTTGGCCCTCATTTACGGATAAAGTTCTGGACTTTCCGTCTTTCTCCCTTTGCTTACCTTGTGGTTCTTCTATTTTCCTGATTTTGGGGCCACTCTCGGTGCTCATTTTTTGGAGGTTGGACGTGGTGGTTTTTCGTGGTGGTCCCGGTGCTCCGTTGTTGCTCTTTTGGCTTGCTATAGTGTTAGAAGGTGTGTTGAAGTTGGTTTCCAGCGCTCTTCAGCAACGCCTCGTCACTCCGCCTTTGTGTGTGTTTGTTCTGTGTGACTTCCTTCTTTCAAGGAAACGAACCCCTTTGGCCATTTGTCCTTCATTTACGGGGAAAGCTCAGGATTTTCCATTTCCTCCCCTAATATTTTTTTGTGGGTTCCTTTCCCTGGCTGTGGTGGCTTGCTCTGTGGTCCAGAGGTGGAGTTGACTTCAGTTGCTTGCTGGGTGATTGGTTCAATGCTCTGCCTTCTTGCTGGATGGTGGAAAAAGGGAGTGGTACTTTGGTACTTTTTTTTGGTAAAAATACTTTGGTACTTTTGGTTGCTTGCATTGGAAACCCTAGTGAGCTAGACTGTGGTGTTTGTGCTTCTGCTATGGCCCATAGCGGTCTTGTTCTCAGCTTTTAGATTTTTGGCTAATTATGGGTTTGATTATGTTTTTCATTAAGTTAGTTCAGTAGGATCTAGATTGTCTCAGGTGCTGCTCATATGCTATACCGAATGTGTATTCGTCCTTTAGTGAGGACCTCATGATGCTTCATTTGTAAGCTAGTGGCTTACACTCTATGTAATGTTTCGGTAGCATTTCTCATGTTTAATGAAATATTGCGACTCATATGCTATACCAGATGTGTATTCGTCCTTTAGTGAGGACCTCATGATGCTTCATTTATAAGCTAGTGACTTACACTCTATGTAATGTTTCAGTAGCATTTCTCATGTTTAATGAAATATTGCATATTTTGCCAAAAAAAATAGCTTTTTCTTTTAAAAAAAAAAGAGCCCCTTCAAACTTCGATGCACTCAGCAAGACTAGTAGGTGCATTTTTGTTTAAAATTTCAGATAAATGAAATTATCCATAAGTTGTAGAAAAGAGTGTGGAGGGTCCATTACAGATATGGATTCACGGCAGTCACCACTGCCTATCTCTCTCTATGTTTATTTTTATAAATGTTTATTAAATAAAAAAACCAAAGGCTAAGATTAATCTAAATTTGTATCTGATGGCTTCTGATTATTTGACAGCAGTGACTGCAGACAATTTCGACTGCAGTCAATCACAGTCCGTCCATTACTATGAAAGCTATGTGTTAGCTTTCCTCGTGTAGAGTATGTAGTAGCCATTTGCCTCCTTTATCTATTCCTGATAAGGCTGGGCGTAAAACAGCAATATAAGCGTCAAACTCCGATCGATTCCCTTTAAATTTCTGTTGCTCAAAGTTTTTAACTGCGTATGTTCCGTATAAAAATACACCTCTCTACTATGTCAAATAGCATTGCAAGTTGCAACACCACTATTCACATTCCACGTGGCCATCCCTGTGACGTCGTTTTGTAATGATGATAGAGTTTATGCTAGCATCTGCTGTCATAGTCGCATTAACTCTTCTACCTCAAACAATTATATATTCCTATGTATAGCATAGGGGCATCTTTAAAAGGGAAATTCCCATTTTCAAAATTTTTGTTATTATTTATACCAGTTTGGTAACTTTAGGCATGGCAACGGGGCGGGTCGGGGCGGGTTTGGCATTCCCCGTCCCCGCCCCTACCTCTATTGGGGCCGCCGGGTTTTGCATCCCCCAACCCCGTCCCAAACGGGGACGGGTTCCCTGCGGGTACCCGTTTCCGCCACAATTTATAGGAAAAATACAAAAAATATATTTATAATAATTAATAAAATAAAATAATAATAATTATACAATGATAAAATAAAGTTAAAAGTAATAAAATAGATTTTTCTATAGAAAATAGATCAAACAAAATTTATGAAACAAAAATGAATGAGTAAATATGCATATAATAAAATAAAATAATTAATTTATGTTTTGTCGAGCGAGTTCGGGGCGGGGACGGGGTGGGTATCGACATCCCCGAATCCAACCCCGTCCCCAGTCAAAGCGGGTTTTCCCCGTCAAACTCGGAGCGGGGTCGGGTGAGTACCTGCGGGTTCGGGTTATGTTGCCATGCCTTGGTAACTTTCCATGAAATTTTTTAATTTCCCTGCTACCATTTCTTTATTTGTATTTTCTAAAAAATTGATAACAAGCTTCCTAGTCATACCATCAAATCAGAGAACTTCGATTGGTCCAAGTGGTAACTGGACTTGGATTCCATTCCAAAGTCTCGGGTTCGAATTTTGGGCGTGGTAAAAACTCTATTGGGAGGGGAGAACCACATGGATTGGCAAAGTCAGAAACTCGTGACCAACCCGGTATAAATTAGTCACCGAGAAAGTCGATGAAAACTACGCGGTATCAGAAAAATCCGAGATCTTCGGTTGAATAGCATCATAATCTTAACGTCACTTTGGTGAATTTAAATTTTTAAAATAATAAATTATTTTAGTCACACTTTTCATTGGGGTAAATTAATAATGTTTTATTAGAACAAAGTGCCTCAGGTATCCGCTAGGGTTCCGCCACGGTAACTCCTAGCCGTCATCAACCTTCTGCTCCGGTGGAACCTTCTCCTGCTTCAATGGGGAATAGCGAGAGAGATGAGTCCAAAGAAGAAGAAGATCTTCGCGAAATAAACACCAAAAAAGTCAAAGGAGGTGAACAGGCTTTCTCCAACGCCTCCACTATTCCTATAAGCTACGCTGACTTGGTGGATCCGATGGAGGAAACCAGTCCGGTGGTGCGATCCTATAAAGAAACTGTCCTGGGAATTGATGCCGAAGTTGACCTTGATGGGCCTGTGCTGAAGAGAGCCATGGAGTCCGAAGGGACTCAGGGTGAGTATCATATTGGCGAGATGAATTTGCAAATTATTGAGAAGAAGCATGGTGGTCACAAGTGTCCCGAGATCGTTGTTCCTCCAAGTGCTGAAGAACGTTTATGTAGGCCTTGGAAACAAGGATTACTGGTTAAATTACTTGGGAGAAGAATTGGCTTCAAGGCACTTGAGAATAGATTGAATCAGATGTGGGTTCAGAAAGGCGCCATGAACCTTATTGACCTTGGGTGTGAATTCTTTTTGGTATCCTTATCCAGCCCGGATGATCACAATCGTGCTCTGACTAACGGGCCATGGCTTATTTATGATCACTATCTCACAGTGAGAGAATGGAGACCAAATTTCCGGCCAGAGAAGGAAGAGATCAACAAGGTTGCAGTCTGGGTCAGACTACCGGAGCTACCTGTGGAGTATTATCATTCTGATTTCTTGTTCTTCTTGGGAGATCGAATAGGGCGCACAGTCAAGGTGGATAATACAACACAATTGGTGGGGCGTGGGAAGTATGCGCGCCTTTGTGTGGAAGTGGATTTGGATGCTCCGTTACTTTCTATGTTTGAGCTCAAAAATCATATTTGCAAGATTGAATATGAAGGTCTCCATTTGCTTTGTATGGCATGTGGACGTGTTGGACACCATAAGGACCAATGTGTGGATAAGAAAACTCCTGAGACCTCAACTGGGGATGCTAGGATGGAGACTGCTGGTAAACAGGACCGTAATGGTGACACTGCCACCACTAAAGATGGCCCTTGGACGGTGGTGCAAAAGCCGCGCTGGCAGAAAAAAAGTAAAGATAAGGGTGGTCTGGCTGGTGGTGGTGGTCGTGTTCTTCCGGCGTCTTTAAATGCAAATGGCGCTAATGGTGGATCTAGATTTAATATTTTAAATGACAATGAAGACAATGTGGGACCCACTGTGGAACATTCTGTTGACCATATGGAGGAAATAGTGGCGCCAGTCAATGTGGTCAAAGAAGTTGTTATGAGAAAAAAGAAAACTGACCAATCAGGTAGCAGCAGTGAGCAACATGGGAAATTTAAGGAGACACGGGCCCCACGCGCTAGTAAACAGCCAATTAATGCAGAGGAGAATTTAGCATCAAGAAAGGACAAAACCGCTAGACATAATGCTGCTGCTGGGACCGTTGCACGAGGTCCCATTATTGCTCCATCATTGCCTGCGCAGGATGCAGGAGCGCTGACGCGTGGGGGCCCCACTACCTCTCAAGCGCGTGGCTCTTCAAATAGTATGGAATTGGATAATTCAAGACCCAACAACAGTGGGCTTGTTGGGCTTCATCCTACTAGACCACCGGATCCGCTAGCGCCTAATGCTTCTTACACCCCCACTGCTAATATTCGTAATGAAGATGTGGGAATGATGGATTCAGAAGAATTTATGGACGCTAATGAGCAAGGTGAATTATTGGTGAGTGATTCGGAGATGGAGGTGGTCATAGAGACCCCTCATCTCTAATTTGTTTCTACGTGCTTGCATCCCCTACTCCAAATAAGTCTTAATGAATTTAAACAAAATTCTTATTTGGAATTGTCGTGGCGCTGCCAGTCCTGAGTTGTTCCGGAATTGCAAGCAATATATTGACGTGCATAGACCGGAGATTTTTGTTATTATGGAGACCCGTAGTAACCCAGCTCGCCTGAGGACCATCTTTGGTAGGTTGGGGTTTGATGGGTTTACGTATTCTGAAAATAGAGGTTTTGCTGGAGGTATTGTTACAGGTTGGAAAACTCACCTTGTGGACCTTTTGGAAGTTTCCAACGATTTCCAATTTATTCATTTTCAGGTGACCATGCAAGATGGTTGGAAGTGGTTCTTCTCTCCCACTTATGCCAGTCCTAATGATGACCTTAGAAGTGAGTTATGGAGCTCTTTCCGGGCCATTAGTATAAATATGAATAGCCAGTGGTTGATTGCAGGTGATTTGAATGATGTAGGGGATCCTAGTGAGAGGAAAGGGGTTGGTGAACCGAATTATAGGAAATATAATTTGTTTAAGGAAAGAATTCACCACTGTAACTTGATGGACCTTGGCTCGGTTGGGTCAAAGTTTACATGGCAAGGGCCGAGGTGTGGCCTAGTGGATCGTGCGTATGCGAGATTGGATAGAGCTTTATGTAATGATCGGTGGAGAGTAGCCTTTCCCAACGCCCTTGTTAAGGTTCTTCCGCGGGTAAAGTTTTCTGACCATCATCCTCTTCTTGTTTGCCTTCATGGTAATGATCAGGACAGGGTGATTAGACCTTTTAGATTTGAAAGTGCTTGGTTGACTCATGGTAGTTTCAAAGAGGATATGAAGGTATGGTGGAATAATCAAAGGGAGTTTCACCTTAAACTCTCTGGACTTGAAGAGAACTTGATGGAGTGGAAGCTAACTACTTTTGGTTGTGTGAAAGCAAAAAAGCGTCTCTTGCTTGCTAGATTGGGGGGTATTCAGAAGCAATTCCACAATGGAAATGATAACCGTTTTCTTTTTCAGCTTGAGCAATCTCTTCAGAGTGATCTCAATGATATTCTCCACAAAGAGGAGCTCATGTGGTACCAGAGGTCGAGAGCTCAGTGGCTACATGATGGCGATAGGAACACTAAATATTACCAGATTAAAGCGGCAAATAGAAAGAGGAAGAATCGTATTCACTTACTCCAGAATGACCGTGGGGAATGGTTAGCTGATGAGGAAGCTACGAAGCTTCACGTTAATTTGTTTTTCAGGGACCTTTTTACTGAGCACGATGATGGCACCGGTAATTATACTCACAGATTCGGCTACACCAAGCTTGATGAGGCCGAAGTTTTGTCTCTGGGGAGAAGTATTGAGCAGGATGAGATTAAAGCGGCGTTGTTTGCTATGAAGCCGTGGAAGGCTCCTGGTCCGGATGGTTTTCAGGCTGGTTTTTATCATGCTAATTGGCAACTCATCTCTCATGATTTCTATGACTTCATTACAGGTGTTTGGAATGAGCCCGCAAAGCTAGGGCGTATCAATGCAACGGATGTTTACCTTATTCCGAAGATTGGGAAGCCGGAGTTTGTTACCCAATTCAGGCCCATCTCCCTCTGCAATGTCTCCTACAAAGTTATTACCAAGGTGATTGTGAATAGACTCAAGCCTCTCATGCCAAACATTGTTTCCCCTTATCAGACAGGTTTTATTCCAACTAGGAGTATTCATGAAAATATCGTTGTGGCCCAAGAGCTTCTTCACTGCATGAATAAAATGCGGGGGAGGAATGGTTTCTTTGTTGTCAAAGTGGATCTTGCCAAAGCTTATGACCGAATCCGTTGGAGTTTTATTGATGAAGTTCTTGAAGAAATTGGTGTTCCTACCAACATCAAAGCTATTATTATGTTCGCCATTTCTAGCGTCACAACTAACGTGATGTGGAATGGAGCTCGATCGGATTATTTCTCCCCTCAACGGGGCATTCGGCAAGGAGACCCCATTTCACCTTACTTGTTTGTTTTATGTATGGACAGGTTGACTCACCTTATTTCTGAGCAGGTTGAGGATGGTAACTGGACACCCATCAAAGCTGGGAAGAATGGCCCTGAAATTTCGCATCTTATGTTTGCTGATGACCTTCTTCTTTTTGGCAAAGCAAACGAGGAGAACATGCACTGTGTTGTTAATACTTTGGATACTTTTTGTAGCGCCTCAGGCCAATTGGTTAGTTTGGAAAAAACCAACATTTTCTTTTCCAAGAATGTTCCTATTTCTATGCGGACTAGACTGGCTCAGATCTCAGGCTTCAGAATTAGCTCATCCACGGGGAAGTACTTGGGAGTCCCTCTTTTAGGCAAGTGTCCTAAACGTGGTGATTTCAATTTTCTTCTTGACAAAGTTCGTGATAAACTCTCCGGTTGGAAGGCCAAGCACTTGTCTTTTGCCGGTAGAGTCATTCTTTCAAAGTCCGTTATTCAAGCCATTCCCATCTATACCATGATGACGACGCCTCTCCCTAGGAGTTGTTTGGCGGAGATCCAACGCCTTCAACGAGGTTTTATTTGGGGGGACACGGATGAGTCAAGGAGAATGCATTTGATTAAGTGGAGCACTTTAACCCTCCCCAAAAACTATGGAGGTTTGGGAATTCGAGACCTTCCAACTATGAACAAGGCGAGCCTCATGAAGCTAGCCTGGGGGGTTAGGACGGATCCCAATCGGTTGTGGTACCGTGTTTTGGACGGAAAGTACGGTAGAGGCACTTTAGATGATGGTAACCCGCAGGTAAAGATCTCTGATTCACCTCTATGGAAAGCTCTCCATGGGTGTTGGCAAGACATCCGATCCATCGAAGCTTGGTCTCTTGGTAACGTCAACAACATTAACTTTTGGAGTGACAAATGGTTGAATGATAATCTACAGCTAATTGACCATGCTAAAGGTCTCCAACAAGCGGTCTGGGATTGGTGTGTTAGTGATATTGTTACAGATAGTGGTGCGTGGAATATCGATATTCTGCGCAATCTTTTACCGGATGATCTCATTTCTAGAATTATGGCGTTTCCTCCACCGCTTCCTCATGATGGCCCGAACGAGATCTATTGGCCAGTGGAAGGTTCTGGTAATTTCTCTGTTGCTCTTGCTTACAATCTTCTCGCAAGGCATGACAGTTCTTTGATTGATGATAAGTGGTCTAGGGTCTGGAAGCTCCAAGTCCCAGAGCGAGTCCGGTGCTTTATTTGGCAAATTCTCCATGGCAAATTAGCAACCAAAGCTTATTGTGGTAAATGGGGCAATGGAGATGGGAATTGTCATCATTGTCGTGACACGGCTGAGTCTCTCATTCACGTTCTTCGCGATTGCAAGTTAGCAACAACTCTATGGAATTCCTTCATCCCTCCTAGTTTGCGGTCTGATTTTTATGGAGCTGCTCCCTGTGACTGGTTACTTATCAACTTAGACTGCAATTCTAAGTTAGCAGACTCCTCGGTTTGGTGCAATGTTTGGGCGATGGGATGCTATAACTTATGGTTTTGGCGCAACAAAGAAACGCATGATGATGATTATGAGCGCCCAAAACATGCCTCGTGTGTTGTCCAGCAGCAGGTCCGTGAGTATGAGGACGCAAAGGCTGCTTACTCCCTGGTGCATCAGCGCAACTCCCAGCAGGTGGAGGTTCGGTGGTGCACGCCTTCTACTGGTTGGGTTGTCATCAACACGGATGGAGCTTTTAAGAGAGACTCGGGTTCCTCTGGATGTGGCGGGGTTTGGCGCAATGAGCATGGTCAGTGGCTTGGGGGGTTTGCCAAGCGGTTGAGTGTGACGTCTGCTTACATGGCCGAATTATGGGGAGCTTTGGAAGGTCTTATATTTGCTCACGGTAAAGGTTACACCTCCATTGAGCTTCAAATGGACTCTTCTACTATTGTCCACTGCTTAAATGGAAATGATCTTGGTAGTATAGCAGGGCGCCAAGTTGTCAGGAGGATTAGACAGCTGATGGCGGCAACAACGTCTATTCGGGCTACCC
This sequence comes from Astragalus membranaceus, assembly GCA_039519185.1. NCBI lineage: Eukaryota > Viridiplantae > Streptophyta > Magnoliopsida > Fabales > Fabaceae > Astragalus > Astragalus membranaceus. Next base: position 143,716,495 of record CM076847.1, on the reverse strand, counting down.
ATATTTATCGGGAGGCAAATAAGGTTGCAGATGAGCTTGCTAATATTGCGTGTAGCCAAATTGAGGCGATGGTTGTCTTTGATTCTCCCTCTAGTATAGTCAAGCTATTAGTTGATGCTGATATTTCTGGAGTTTCTACTCCACGTGTAATCCCCGTGTAATTCTCTTTTGGGCATTAGCCCCGTTTAATCTCAAAAAAAAAAAAATTAATAATGTTTTAATTTTTCTATTTACAACTCCAGGAATTCAAATTTTTCTAATAATGTTTTAATTTTTACTAGTATGTATGACCCGTGCGCTGCACGGGTATACATCTTCTTTTTTGAATTTAATTTGAAATTACTTTATTGTTAAAATATTATATATATATATATATATTGTAGTTGTTTATAATTATGTAATTGTTATTTTCGGAAAAAGAAAGAATGCACATTTGTATATTGACTTATTAGAATACAAAAAGCAGCCTGTAATTCGGTAATCATTTATTCAACTATATGAAATATAAAAAGTTGTGTATAGTGTTGGATATGAACTTAATTTATTAGTAAAAAAATATGAGTATTATTTGATGGTAATGCAATTTTGATGAAATGAAACTGTTAAATTTGAATATAAGGTATAATGGTACTCGTTCGGATAAATGGTGATTGAATTAATATAAGGTATAATGGTACAAAATTAAGCAAATTTTGTTTCGACCTGTTGAAATTATCGATTTTATCAATATTGGAATAATCTAGTTAGAATATTTGCCCAATGATCTTTATAGGATCACATATACAGAAACTATTGATGTTGCTTTACGTGCTTTTAGAGGCTTTGCATTTCTGATGGTAACGAAAGATCTATGTTTTCTTGCAACTGATGATAGTCTTGATATGGAAGCACTAAAATCATGATAAAAACAGTTGGATATAAGGGACAAACATGGTTAGACGTTATAGAAAGTAAATGAAATAGGTTGACTTGGTTAATTGGTTGTGCTATATTTCCTTTACTAATGGCATCAACTAATTCTTCTTCACTTACCCTGAGGAACTGGGAAAAAAATCATAACAATGTAGTGTTATAAACTATAACCTTATATGAAATAATAATAAGTTCGGAAATATTAGGAATGTAGGAAACAAAATAGATATTTAGTAAGAACCACAATTCTATTTAATGTTTATGCTCAAAATCTCTAACAGTTAAACCCAACTATTAGATTAATGATATTTACCCGTGCTCCATGTATCACCACCTCCAAGTTTATATGGGTATATCTTTCCCTATATATAATCCACCAGTAAACGATCAATTTTAGCATTTTGTTCACTTAATGACTGATATAAAGTCTCCTAAAAATTGAGCATCAAGGTACATTAAACTTTTGTCTGAAGCACAGTAATATGAGGCGTAAAAAATGAAAAGAACAAAAACAGTATACCTGAATATAAATTAAAAGTTGAGATAGAAAATCATGTCAAACAGTTACTTTTGATTTCTGAAAACATAAGTTTTACTAAACTAACGTACAATTCAAAGTCACCTAATATATAACAAAGCAAACATCAGATTTTTTTTAAAATGTGAATTTAAAATCACATATGCATCGAGTTTATTGAAGATATAGATTTAAAATGCTCAAGTGAGAACTCAGATTTATATTTGTCCATTGGAAATGGCCGCATGTATATATGTATGTATGTTGGTTTTGATCAATTGTTCCAAAAAATAGAGCTATCAATTCCAATAAATAATCCAACATTATCATTTACAAACATGGTGTGTGAAAGGAAATATAACATCTCGAAGCAATTTGTTCCAATGCACTGTACATAAAACACATAACTTTATAAATAGCCGTATGGTATCTTCAAAAACGCAACAAATGCTAGTTAAGAAAAAAAAACAATTACAATTACAAAAATATAGACCAAATAAAGTAGATAAATTCAACCAAAAAAATCAAGTGGATAAAAAAATACAAAATGAAGGTACCTTCATTTTTGAAGAAAAAGATAATGCAAGTCAATATTAAAAAGAGTAAAGGACAATTGAAGTGCATAGTACTTACATTAAAGATGTTAAAAAGAGTAAAGGAAAAAGATAATGCAAGTCAATATTAAAAAGAGATACAAATAGTGTGAAGTGCATAGCACTTACATTTCATTTGGGGTTTATTTTGAATTCTAGATCACCATTTTCTTTTCCTTGGCTATGGTTATTAGATCTTCTCCCACACTTCATGAAATTAAAATTATTGTCTATGTCAATTAGCCAAACAATAAAGAGAAATGTCAAGAAAAATCAAAGTTGGGGCATTCATTGAAAATTAAAACAACAATAATCAAGGTTAAGACTAAAACAACAATATATTAAAAAATTGCCGGTTTTGTAAAAATATATTACCTTAAGCAATATCCACCTGCGCAAATGTAGGCTCCAGCTTCATCTGTTATCATTGGTGGCAGACTGCAAATCATATAAATAAACGGTGTTAGTAGCCAATTCCAGATGATAATATATGTTTCTCAACTCAAGCAACGTTCAGTTTCAGGATGAATGCAGAGAATAGTGAGTATTAATATGGAGGACAAAAAATAGGTCTAATTGTTGATAAACTTGAAACATGAGCCATGGAGAATGGAGAAATCATAGTAGAAGACAAATTTCGCAAAAGTGGGAAATAAGAAAACATATGCAATTGAATACAAATAAAATCGAATCAATTAGCATATTATGATTCATGTCGACAATTGAATACAAATTAAACAGTTGTATATTTCTTGTTTTGATAGGTTATAATTTATTTTCATTCAAAAAAAAGTTTATAATTTGTTTTATGAGCATTCAATGTCTTGATCAAGTCTTGCTGTTAGTTTCAAATTCGTTCCAAAAAAAGTCTGATTCATAGTTTCAATTATCATTAATATAGTTGCTATATTTCAAATTCGTTCAAAACTTTAATTGTTTGTGAATGTTATGTAATAATGGCAATTGAATTGTGTCCCACGTTAATTATGGGATATTTTGACCTCATCATAAATTTCGTGAAGCCATTATTATGTGTAGCCTGCCAAAAATGATGTGGAATGACGTGGATGCAGCTGCAATTTAAACAAATTTGAGCCATCCAGATTGTGACAGAATGTAAGGTTTATGCGGAGCCATTAAGATTGGTCAGAATGCTGAGTTGGACGGCACATATTTTTATAGAGAATTGCGTGGAATTAAATGGGAATGCGCGTGGCGCCTACGTGGACCGTTGATATGGACTATTCTTGATTTTATATAAGGTGTTTGCTTTTCCCACACCCCCTCCTACTCGAAACACACCCCATAAGGGTGTGAAATGACCAAAAGGCCAGGCCAAACCTCTTTTTTTTCACGAAATTTCACCTGTTCGAACACGGGCCTTCGAACAGGTTCGCACGAAGCCATTCGCGTGTGTTAAATATGGGGACACACCCTCTTGGGTGTTTTTCACCTGTTCGAATGGGGTCATACGAACAGGTTCGAATGTGGTCATGCGCACATATTCGCATGAGGCGGTTCGAACCAGTGTTGCAGAGCGACAGATATTGGACGTCTCAGATTCCACCGACAGTTTTGATCAACGGCTTACAATCAGTCAAATGTGTGTCAGATAAAGGAGTGGATGTCAATCCCTTTGGAAAATGTGTCTGAACGGATAGAATTTAAACGGATCAGATTTGTGATCTAAAAATGAAATCAACGGCTGACATTTCACCATGCCTATTATAAAAGGGGGTTCACATCCTCAGACCTTCTTCACCAAACCCTAATCTGCTTCTTCACCAAAACCTACTCTCCCTCTTGACAGCTACAACCAAGCTGAAATGGAATGGCAATTGTGCTCAACCCAGTACTCATCCACCAAATTCCTAACTGCCCTTCATCACCATGGGACTGTCACCACCGACGAACATGGTGTTGTGTTTCGTTGTCCTAACCATGTATTCTGCAGGATGAGTAAGGACATCACCTTCGCCCAACTGAAGGAAAAGGCTGAGAGGAAGATTCGTCCAGAGGGAGCGTGGCGTAAAGACGTGGCGCGTATACGTTACCGAAAGTACAACCGGCTTGATTACGGGACTGGCTATTTTACAGTTATGGAGATCCGCAACGATGACGACGTTGGGACCATGATGGAATATCATGCTACACTTCCGATGGGGCGACAAGTCTTAGAGTTGTACGTGGACACAATACGCACTCCAGAAGAGATCATTTATCTTCTGGAACAGGGACGACCGAAACACTAGTTTCTTAGTTAGTTGTTTGCTTATGTTGGTTTTATGTCTTTCGTATTTCATGTCTTTCGTATTTCATGTATGGTTATGGTTTGTAATAAAAAGGCAATAAATTTGCGCCAAATTAAGTAGATGACATCACAAAAATACTTAATAATATCAAAAGTAGTTAAATTATACAAAAGTTCCAAACAGTTAAATTATACAAATATCCCCCCCTACTGGGTGTTGCGCCCCCTCCTCTGATACACATTGACGATCCTCCTCCTAAGCCTACGGAAGGGGTTGAGCAACCTCTTGATGCGCTGAAAGACGCTCCTGGTTGGCTCTGGGACATTATCATTGATGGTCCCATCCATCTCATCCACCATATCCAGGAGCTCTGGCAGCATCTGTCAAACAAATAACATAACATTATTTAAATAAGTAGATTTAAATAAGTAGAAGAAACTTATTACTGTAATTAACATAAAAAACACGTACCACACTGACATCCGGCTCATCCACAAGCTCTACATAATTTTCAGGGAAGGCAAAGGGATGTGAGACCCTAGAAAACCATGGAAAGTAGCCCGGCACCGTGTTTGAGGAGTACGGCACACAGGGAGGCCCTCGCGCCACCAAGTGGTCCTGGAACTGTGTCCACCTCTCATCACACTCCGTGAGAGTACAGACGGCCCGATTTGCAGGTCTGGGCTCCTCCGGGATGTGCTGTACCTGGCCAAACTGTCTGACCACTCTATCCGGCAAATGGCTCACCATACAGCCAGCACTCCGGATGAACCCTCTGAACCTGCCCAGCTCCTCAAAGGGTCTCTCCTGCCTATGGCCTGTGTAGGGGTCCCAGGTGACCTCCTCATGGTGTAGCCGGTCAAGGCACAGTCTGATGGTGTGTGACTTGATGGCCCCGGGGCCATCCCTACACAGCCATTTCTTCGCCCGTGGCATACTCTCAACATATTCTGGGTGCACCACCCAAGATGTAAAATTGGCACTCTGGAAGTGCTCAAAAATCCAACCCTGTAATGAACATATCATTGGTTGATTATAAATCTGAAAGTAAACCTAAAGCAAACTTATAAAAAAAAAAGTAAGTTTTATACCTGTAGTAGAGCCATATGACCAGCCATCTTCTTCGTCTTCTTTCTTGAAGCATCCTTCAGCTGATCATACATATGGGCAAGGGCCATTGCCCCCCAGCAGTAGTCTCCAACATTGTTCAAATCAAGAAGCATACCTAGGTAGCCAAGCTTAACCTTGCTTCCTGACTTGTCTGCGAACAATGTGCAGCCCAAAAGATAGAGCAAATAGGCCCTAGCAGCATGATGCCACCTCTGCTCAGCTATGGCTGGGTGGTAGACATGATCCCTCAGCCATACAAGACCAACTGACAACCCTCTCGCAGAAGTCTGTTCAGCGGCATCTTGGGGGGTGGCCCCCAAATAGTCAATCAGCATCTGCTCTCCCTGCCACGAAGTCCAGTCAGGCATGTCATAGAACTGGCCCGTGATGGGGATGTGTAGCAGCTGGGATACATCATCAAGGGTGATAGACATCTCACCCACAGGAAGGTGGAATGATGATGTATCCGGCTGCCAACGCTCTATGAATGCGTTCAGCAGCCCCTTGTGAGTGAGGGGAAAACCAAGTCCTATGAGAGGGAACAACCCCGATAGGATAAGAGTCTCCCTGATCCTAGCATGGACCACAAGGTTAACCGGTCCATGTGGAATCGTAGTTATGTCCGGCCGAACCTGCATTGACAAATGACACCGGCACAATAAGCCAATATGTTCAACAAAATAAGAAACAAAATTGACAACACGCTATTATATAACAATAACTTACCCGGCCAGCATAGAACTCGGTCAAAATATGAGACCCGTATGTGGGCAAGACAGAACCATCAACAGGTCCACCAGGGAATGGGAATGTAGCCCTAGGAGCAGCAGCAGGCTCCTGAGGCTCAACATCCTCCTCATGCTGAGCACCTCCCTCCTCATGTGCATGACCAGAAGGGCCGGCCAGCTCATATGCCGGAAATTGAGCATCACGCTCAACATCCCGGCCAATATCATCAACCTCCGGTGGGGGAGGAGGGACGTCCCTACGCCTACCCCTCCGGGAAGGTTCAGCTCCATCTTGCCTCCGTTTGCGTTCGGAAGCCGTCGGGGGTGGCCTACGCTCCGGCTGTTGCGAACTACCGCCACGATGCCTCACCATATCTGAAACAACAACCATTAAACCAATTAAGCAACATAATCAGCAAAATAACAGAGACAATACTGTTACTGTCACACCTGTTCGAACAACATCATTCGCACCTGTTCGAACAGAAGCATTCGCACGTGTTCGAACAACCCCATTCGAACGGGTGTTCGCATGGCCTCATTCGAACTGTGTTCGCATGACCTCATTCGAACACCTTCGTTTTCACGTGTTCGCATGAGGTCATGCGAACACAGCAGATGCACAGAAAAAAAAAAACTGAAATGGACAGAAGGGAGGGAGGGTTACCTGAATGAAAATGGAACGATTAGAGAGAGTGAGAGGACGCGAACAAAACCCAGGTGGTCTTGAGGGTGTTTGTGGAGAAGATTGAGTGGGAGATTGGGTGAGATTGAGTGAGTTGTGAGAAGTTGAGTGAGAGGGAGAGTGAAAGGGAAGGGTTCGAATGAGAGGAGGAGAGGAAGGGTTCGAATGAAAGGGAAAGGGAAAGTGAGAGGAGTGAGGGGTGTGAGGGGTGTGAGGGTGTGAGGGTTTTTTTTTTTTTTTTTAAGTTGAGGGTAGTTTAGGGTTTTTAGAAGTTAGGGGGTGTGAAAGAGTAGGAGGGGGTGTGGGGAAAGTAAAACCCTTATATAATCATGATTGTATTGTCATAATGTTAAAAAAAAGCAACTCGTGCTACGCACGGGTGTCGGTCTAGTTACAGGAAAAAAGAAAAAACGAGTTTGGAGAGTGAGTGAGATAGACGTTTATCATATCATTCAACAAATACAAGCATACGGACAATCACATAGACGTTTTCTAGAGCCTGATAGCATAATTACTCAATTAGCCTTTTACATTTCCCTGTCGGGTAAGGAAGGTGGTGGACTCCCCTGGTTTGCTTGGAGAAGAAGCACACAGACAAACACATCATGAGGAAAATCGCTGGGTTGACTTAGTAAAGCGATTCGATGGAGGATGAACATAGCGAGTGCTTCGAGTGTCTCCAACTTCGAATCAACTCGGATTTCTCTCATCAACTCGTCTTCAACGATGCCATCTCCAATTCTGCTTTTCCTTTCGGATCCTCAGCCATCGTCCATGTACCTCTCTCTCTCTCTCTCTCTCTGAATTTTTCGATCAATTTTGTTTATCTTTTAATCATTGTTTTTTTGGAAAATAGATTTCCGGTACATCAGGTGGTGAAGGTTCTGGCGGTCAATTTATATTGCAGTACACGCACAGTTATGAAAAGAACTGTTTTTCCAATTATATGTAAGATTTATGTTCTCATTTTTTTTTAATTTGTTTTCTATGAATTGTCATTTTCTTTAAACCTAATGGTTTTGTGAATTACTATAATATCTGGCATGTTTTGATTTGTTTATGCTTTTATTTATGCATTCTTGTAATATTTATGAAAGTAATATAGTGATGTTTTAGTTATTGTTTGGGTTTGTTGGTTATGGTTGGTTATAATAAGTAATGAACTCTTGTTCTGTTTGCAGAAATGAATATATTTTGGATAGTAGTGAAAACACTAGGAGTGATGACCCTGACATTGGAGGCAGTCAATATAATGATATGGTTAATGGTAAAAATGAATTTACTTCATCTGATGATTCTGAAACCGGAAAAGCCTCTTCTAGGAACATGACTTGTAATCATTCTGGAAGATTTTCTTGCTTGAGGACAATCGATTCGCTTGCGCCGGTTGCTCATGTCGGAATGGCTTCCTATTCTTCTTTTCAAGAGGTTGCCACTGATTTCTTGTCTGGGTTAACCGAAGATCATGTGTTAGAATCACTTGATCTCTTCATTGAAGGGAAAGCTTCTGGACGAGACAGTATGAATTTCCTTAGTTTAATTGGGTTTCCGTCGTTTGAGGAAGATACTTTTCCTGGCTCTTTGAGGCATCCAAACATAGCTCCTGTACTTGCAGTTTTTAAAACATCTGATCACTCTAACATTGTTCTTCCAAAGACTCCATACAACTTGGAAAGCATTCTTCATTTTAACCCCAATGCCTTAAAGTCTGATTGGAATAAAAGATTTCTTATATATCAGCTACTCTCAGCCTTATTGTATTTGCATGGTTTAGGGGTTTCCCATGGTAATATATGCCCGTCCAATATCGTGTTGACTGACTCGTTATGGTCTTGGCTGAGGTTGTGGAGCGAACCTGTATTGGAATCTAATATAACCTTGCAAAAGAGTGGAAGCGTTAATTCTAAACCTGCAAAAATTGTCTGTTCTAATGATGGCTGTCATTCTAATGGCCTTTATGCTGATCTAAAGCTTTCTCCTTCAATAGATTGGCATTCTAGCTTTCATAAATGGTGGAGAGGAGAACTAAGTAATTTTGAGTATTTACTCATCTTAAACAGATTAGCGGGAAGAAGGTGGGGGGACCATACATTTCACCCAGTAATGCCTTGGGTAATTGATTTTAGCTCAAAACCTGATGATAATTGTGATGCAGGGTGGCGAGACTTAAGCAAGAGCAAATGGCGCTTGGCAAAAGGTGATGAGCAGTTGGATTTCACCTATTCAACGTCCGAAATCCCTCATCATGTATCAGATGAATGTCTGTCTGAATTGGCTGTCTGCAGTTATAAAGCAAGAAGATTGCCTCTGAGTGTTCTTCGAATGGCTGTTCGTTCAGTGTATGAGCCTAATGAATATCCTTCCACAATGCAGAGGCTCTATCAATGGACGCCTGATGAATGCGTTCCAGAGTTTTACTGTGACGCCCAAATTTTTAGCTCGATACATGATGGCATGACTGATTTGGCTGTACCTTCTTGGGCAGAGAGTCCAGAGGATTTCATTAAATTGCATCGTGATGCATTGGAAAGTAATAGGGTCTCATTTCAACTCCATCATTGGATAGATATAATCTTTGGGTACAAAATGTCTGGACAAGCTGCAATTATTGCTAAGAATGTTATGCTTCCTCTACCAGAACCCACAATGCCAAGGTCAACAGGACGTCGTCAGCTCTTTACACGACCACACCCCATTCGTCAGGCAACCTCCAGAATAACACGTCATGGTTCCAATAAATATGCCAAAGTTTTGACCCAAGCAAATGAAATGCAGCGAGAGACATCTCTTTTATCCGAGACTGCTTATCTACATGAACTAGAACAAGCATCTGCATTTTCCGAACATGCTAGGTATTTGAATGCCTGTTACCATTACCCATTAAGTCAAATGAAAAGGAAGAACAGCTCATCTTTGGGAGATCCCACAACAGAGACATTTAGTAAAAATATAAGTGAACTATCTTTGGTTGACAGAAACTATTGGGTTCCGAATAAAATGAAACAAATATCTTTTATTCAACATATGAAAGAGGAAGATGAAGGCTCCTCGGGATATCCAGAGTTGCTGCTCTGGAGGCAGAAATTGTCTTCTTCAAGACTTGCCTCTGAAGATATAGCAAGGGACATATTTTCTGTCGGTTGTCTCTTAGCAGAACTTCATCTTTGCAGGCCACTCTTTGATTCAATCTCAATGGCAATATACTTGGAGGATGGAACCTTACCAGGATTGCTGCAGGAACTACCTCCTTATGTTAAAGTACTTGCTGAAGCATGCATCCAAAAGGATTGGATGAGGTATCTGTGCATGCAAACGCACCTACAACTGAATGCATGTGTTTGTCCTTATTAGGTATGATATTTTCGGGTTTGAATTTTTTCTATCATATAATTGAAATATTAATTTTACCATATAGGAGGCCATCGGCCAAAATTCTTCTGGAATCACCTTATTTTCCGAAAACAATCAAGTCCTCCTACTTGTTTCTTGCTCCACTTCAGCTTGTAGCTAAAGATGAAACTCGTCTTCGTTATGCTGCAAATCTTGCAAAGCAGGGAGCTCTCGAGCAAATGGGTGCATTTGCAACTGAAATGTGTGCTACTTATTGCTTACCACTTATAGTGAATGCTGTGAGTGATACTGAAGCTGAATATGCATATATACTACTGAAGGAATTGATGAAATCCTTAACAGCGCAAGCAGTGAAAACGTTGCTATTGCCAACCATACAGAAAATTTTACAGGCTAGTTGCTAACTTCATTTTGTGAATTTTATTTAGTCTGCAGAGGTCTTTTCTTATTTAGACATCTTTTTGCAGAACACAGGTTATTTACATTTAAAGGTCTCCCTTTTACAAGATTCATTTGTGCGTGAAATATGGAATCGAGTTGGTAAACAAGCATACCTGGAAACTATTCACCCATTGGTCTTATCAAACTTGTATATTTCTCCGGATAAGAGTTCAGCTTCCTCTGCTTCGGTCCTTCTCATCGGTTCCAGTGAGGAGATTGGTGTACCTATTACCATCCATCAGGTAATTTTAGTTTTTCAGCAACCTTCAGTAATATGTTTTCCTTTGTCCACACGCATGCACTCCCACTTAGGCACAACCTTTATTGTTTTATTAACCTTATATTATTGAAGCAGACCATTTTGCCTCTTGTTCACTGCTTTGGGAAAGGACTATGTGTAGATGGCATTGACGTACTGGTCAGAATTGGTATTCTTAGCTTATTGACTTTCGTATTTTTCCATATTTTCATTAATGAGACCTTCAGTTTGAATCCCCTTTCATTTTTTGACTTCTCAGGTGGTATTTTTGGGGAATCCTTTATTGTTAAACAGATGCTACCATTACTGAAAAATGTTATTCGTTCCTTCATTGATGTGTCATGCATGAATAAGCCTGATCCTGTCCAGAGTTGGAGTGCTTTAGCACTTATTGATTGTATGATGACTTTAGATGGCCTTGTAGCTTTCTTGACAGAAGATGTCATTGTAAAGGAGCTTCTTGAAGTATGTATCTAATTCTTTTTCGGCTTCAAAATGCTTCAATTGCCTGTAAATATTGTGCAACAATTAATTGTTGAAATATTGTGAATATGCAGGACATAAGTTACATACACATTGGGGTTCTTATGCAGAAACATATGGAAATTGCAGTGCTTCAGGTTCTTCAAATTATTCATTGGTTTGTTTTGGATCTGTCATCCTTTCCTTGGATTCATTGGCTTTAATTGGCATGTTAGGATTTTTGTTTTAATCGGATTGATCAAAATGAAGAGTTGTTGTGCCGATGATTGAGGATTGTGCCTTGGCTCATGGGTTTTGAAACTGTGTGTTGCACACCTAAAACAGATTAACACACTATGGAACTTCTTCCAAATTGTTTGCACAAATCTCGTTATATTTCAAACACCTTAGATTAATCTTTTCTGCCTTTTTATTTGGCTTGTATCCTGATACTGTGCTAATGTCTGCTCCATTAGTCCATTTCTTTGCCATGATTCATCTTGGTCATTAACTAAATAACTAGTCACTTAAATTGGTAAATAATGCTTAGTTGCCTTCTGTTTGTCAGGTTGCTGCTACTACTCTCTTTGGAATTTGTCAGCGAATCGGAGCAGATGTGACGGCATTGCATATTCTTCCAAAACTTAAAGAACTATTTGATGAGCTTGCTTTCTCCCAGGAAGTTTCTAAAGGTTCGACTACAGTCGGAAGAAACTTGAAGACTACCAAGTTAAAAATTGGAGGGGACTTGCAAATTGAGAGCCGTATGGATCTAATGTGAGTATCAGAACTGCATTCCAGAGCAGGTTTTATGCTGGGATAAACCATTCTTTTTTTATTTAATGCAAAAGCAGAACAACTCTAGGTAAAGGAGATCATAAAATGGTATATGATAAAGTGATGAGAAGGAAATCATGCAAAGATAAACAGAGATGATATTTTTTAGCCATGTTAGTAGTTGATGTCAAATTTAAAAGTAAATGGTACTAAACCCCTTTTTATAGTGAAAGGCACGTTATCAATCCCACATACGATATGAAGATTCCCCCCAGCAAAAAATACTATATCAAATAGACAAAGACAATATCTGTGGTTAGGCAATCCTAATTGTTAGATATAGGATGTTTTCTTTACTATTATTTTTTTAGTTCTGAATCCTTACGTTCGTGGGTTATTATTTTCAATTATTTTGTACAGCTCTAAAAGCTTGTGAAGCGAGCTCTCTCAAGTCTTAATAAAATTCAGAGCATAGTGTCTGAACAAGACACAGACTCCATTCTTTGCCTTTGTCTTTATCTCTTTTTGTTAAATGGGTCGTTTAATAGGCTTAACTGAATGAAGTAGATAATAATAGATTCCCTGAGATTATTCGTAAAATATTTGTGCGCATATATACACTCACTATAAGCATTAATTAACTTTGCTACCCTTGTTTTGTCAACCCAATTGTAGTTTCCATCCTGATTTACGAAGATTATGCACATTACTTCCTGGTATTGCATGCTATGATGTCCCAGAATAAGGGGTTAACTTATAATTTGAGAAGCGCTTAATGTATTATGCACATTTGGTGTAGTCAGGTCTTCTTTTAATCTAAAAAAGTCACATACTCCGCACATTCACCTGAAGCCGTGAGAGTTAGTTTTTTAATTTGGAGATTATGCCGGGTACCGCAGAAGGTCATTAAATTAGATGGGTATGTACTTAATTTGGTGAAATTGAGGGACAGACCAAAAGAAAATTGGACTAATAAGTCAAGGGCCATCAAAGTGCAATTGATGATTCCCCACTGAGTTATACTGTAAATAGTAATGTCATCCTAGGCTCAGCTCACTTTCAACTTTGTTGTATTTCATACTGTTTCTGGTTTATTTGCCTTATCCTCTTCCTTTATTTTTCTCAGTATGTTTAAAATTCTCTGGGTCATATGCAGTTTGCTTCTCTATCCTTCTTTTGCATCTCTTCTTGGGATAGAGAAACTTCGTCAATGTTGTACTACATGGTTGCTTCTTGAACAATTTCTTCTACGTCGTCATAATTGGAAGGTATCATACGTATGAACCCCCTTTGTTTTCTTCTTTCATCCCTTATTATAATGTGTTTTTGTGGATGGGATAATCTTTGTCACACAGCTTCATGCACATCTTTATTTTTTGCTCATTTCCAAATCCCGTTGTGGTTCAGTGGGAATATGCAGGAGAATCATCAAGAAATGGCTCGGAAAATATCACTGCCAGAAGACCTGCAATTGCCCAGGGATTCAAATCTGAATACAATCCAGCTAAGTTGTTGCTTAATGGGGTTGGATGGTCAATTCCACAATCCCAAGGAAGTAGGGGTGCCAAAAATTTGATACCGCAGAGACGAACAGTTAAAGTTCATCAAAGCCCAGTTGTAATGCAAGAAGGCGTGTCATACCAAGTGAACCGTGAACCATGGTTTTGGTTCCCTAGTCCAGCCACCATCTGGGACGGACCTGAATTTCTTGGGCGTGTGGGGGTTCAGAAAGATGACCTTCCATGGAAGATCAGAGCATCTGTTATCTACTCTATACGTGCACATCATGGTGCAGTGAGGTCTGTGGCTGTTCATCAGGATGAATGTACCGTTTTTACTGCAGGAATTGGCCAAGGATATAAAGGAACTGTTCTGAAGTGGGAATTGAGCCGAACTATCTGTCTGTCCGGCTATTATGGCCATGAGGAGGTTTGCTTCTTCACTTTTTTCTTCTTCTGAAAATGACACTCTTCAACCATAAAGAACTACTGCTTAATGTAGATCCTTGTGCCCTATATATTATATATTTCCATAGCGAAGAACTTATTCTTGGGACGATTTGCTAATTACAAAGTTTCAACTATGGTATCGATTTGCTAATTACAAAGTGAAGCATGATGGATAATGATTTTAAACAAAAAAGGGTCTGTGGTATATCTGGATGTATTAGGAACGAGTGCAATGAAATACAATTATTAGTATAGCCAATCGTAGCAACTACTCGTGAGTTGAGCTGTGCTGATAAGTTTTGTTAGTTTCAAATGGCTTTTTGAATTGTATTTTTCTATAGTAACATTTCCTATGAATATGTTACTCATTACTTATCTCAAATTTTAGGTTGTGAACGATATTTGCATTTTATCATCTAGTGGAAGAGTGGCATCTTGTGATGGAACAATTCATATTTGGAATAGTCAAACTGGTAAGCAAATATCAGTATTTGCTGAGTCTCAAACAGAATCTGGTCATCCAACAAGCCATCTAGCCTCTGCGCCAAAAATTAACAGTGACCAGGCAAATGGCCTCAATTTGAATACACTATCAAGTGGAACATTGTCTAGTGCTTTTGATTCAAGCCTTTATACTTGCATGCATCTGTTAGACTCTGCTGAAACTCTTGTTGTTGGCACTGGAAATGGTTCTCTCAGGTGAATTAATTATGTTTTAGTTTCCATTTCAATCAGAGACACATTAGAAAATATGTTGATGCCCTTCAACTTGAAACTTCGCTGTATTGTGCAGGTTCATCGATGTTGCTCGAGGTCAAAAGCTTCATATTTGGAGGGGGGAATCTAACGAGTCTAACTTTCATTCACTTATTTCTGCCATTTGTTCCTCTGGTTCTGACAAGGCGAGAGCAGGTGGAATTTCCTCCGCACCATCTTTAATTGCAACTGGGCTAAGTTCTGGTCACTGCAAATTATTTGATGCGAAGAGTGGAAGTGTCGTTGCTTCTTGGCGAGCTCATGATGGATATGTGACAAAGGTATGTCTGTTATATTGAAATTTAAAATATTGGGTATACACAATTTGATTTAGACACAGCTTCGTGTCTTTGTTTATAGTTGGCAGCACCTGAAGAGCATCTGCTAGTTTCCAGCTCTCTGGACAGAACTTTACGAGTCTGGGACTTGAGAATGTAAGTGCTATCACATATCATAAATCTTCAATTCATTAGGAGTTTTGTAGTTCGGACCATTTAAAAACGGTCTCGAATTTCTTCTATTATAGATCGAATTTTTCCTTTGACACATAAAAGTTGTTAGAATTTAGAAGGTAAAGCAAATAGTCACTCTCTGAAGGATGATCATGTTAGGTAACCTCACCCAACTAGTTGTTACTCAAGTAGGTAGTTAGTTGGAATCAATTAGGTTGAGTTTGTTAGAAGGTTAGGCTGTGACATATATAAATAAAAGAAAGTGAAGGGAATATATCTTGTCATTAGAGTGTGTTGTGGCCTTGGGGCATAGGGAGGTGCAGACCCTCGAAGTTTTGCTTTCTGTTTTGTAATCAAGGGAATTCTTCCCAAAGTCCTGCATTGTATTCTGTTATGAAGGGAAGTCTTCCTTAAATCTTCTAATGAATTAACTGTTACTATCAACTGGCATCAGAGGTCCGATCTTTGAGTTATGGGTAGTGTATGTTGCTAGATTCCAAAGCGATTTAGAATTCAGCAATGAAGAAACACATTTTTGACATTCTCAGAGAATTGAGTGAAGAGGTTTCGAGTTTCAGAAACGAACTCAAGGTGGAACTTTTAGGAATCACAATCTTTGAAGAGAGGATGCATATGGATGGTTGTTTCATCTCGTGCATCACTTTAAGATGAAGAAAAAGAAGAAAGGGGAGCTGCAATTGGCTGTGAAATCACTAGAAGGCGTGCCTTCCAATGGTATCAACACAGGGAGCTTAATAATTCTAAGGCGTCATGGGAAGAATTTCACAGGGCGGTGCTCAAGAAGCTCTATCCTGAACATGATATGGATCTGCTAGTTTGGGTCTAAGAAAAGTGGAATCTTTGGAGCAATAAGATAAAAAGAAAATCGAAGAACTGAAGTTCAAGGACCAGAATTGCAGCAAGGGAGGAGAAACCGTGAACGGTGAAAGAAACAAAAATAAGCTAGATATGGGGGAAGAAGTGGCAGGGCAAATAATAGCTAAGAAAGAACAAAGACAAAATAGGCAAGAGCCCAACACTGTACTGAAGGATGACATTTTATTGCTAAGGAAGAAGATGCTTTGAGTCTTTTGACGATCAAGTAGCGCTAGCTACAGGCTGTGTGATGGAGGTAATGGAGGAGTGATGATGGAATTCCAGCTCTCATGTATACTGACCGAACTCTCCCCGTCCCTGAGTTACTGGAGAGTAACATGCTTATGGTGGCCGGCGCAACTCCAAAACAGCAATGATATTCTTGTAGATACAACCAAATGGAATGAGGCGCCAAGATGTTGATCAAACATTAGCTATCAAAACTATCGGAGTCAGCCCTTTGTGCAGAAAAGAGTGCCAGACTTGGTGCAAGCTAATAGGTAAGTTGTACCTAGAGACGGCATGAAGTGAGGGGAAAGAAACATACGGCGAAGATGCTTCTTTGACCCATTGAACCAAGCCTGAAATCATAGACAGGTCTTTGAGAAAGGAAGGATAATCCAAGCCTAAATCCATAGAGGGGTCAGGGGATGGTGATGTTGGAATGGAAAATTATCTTCATGATTTCATGAGCCAAGCCGAGCTTGGAGTGATGCTATGCTCCAAGATAAAGGAGGGAAATCTTTAACTGCAGATTTTGTAAACTTTACATTCTTGGTGGCAGGAGCTGTAATGATTAGTAACTGTAATTCGGAAAATTCCAACAATGCTTGATATGTGGTCTCTTATTCATCTAGTAACTGCTACAGTTCAGATGAAAATGCATTCCAAGGAGTTTCAAAATTTTGATGTAAAGGAAAATCGAAAGGGTGAGTTTATTGGTACTGCTGTAACATCATTGGGCGAGCAGATTAACACTGCATTGGTTGTGGGGCTGAATAAAATGCGACCAACGACTGAATGTGATTCCAAGGATATGGGTCCTGACTTATTTGTTGGCCACAGGAGTTGCAAACCATCAACAATGAGACTCTGGTGGAAGTTTCTCACTACCAGAGCAAGAGAATGATCCAACCTATCACCATCACCTTGAGGACAAGGTGACCGACCCCCAGGGGGGTTATGAAATTAGGTGTTAGGTAACCCCACCCAATTAGTTGTTATTCAAGTAATCAGTTAGTTGGAAATAATTAGGTTGAGTATTAGTTGTTACTAGTTAGTTAATTGGGAATAATTAAGTCGAGTTAGTTAGAAAGTTGGGCTGTGATGTACATGAGTAAGAGTAGGGGAATGTAGGGAATCTATCTTGTCATAGGAAGGTACAGATCCTCAAAGTTTTGCACTCTATTCAGTAATCAGGGGAATTCTTCCCTAAATGGCTAAATCTCCTAATAATATACCTGTTCCTGTCATATCCACCCTTTATGGCATATACACGAACACCTACCGGTGGTTTATAAACTCCACAGCAAGAATGTTTTCACAAAATGTTGATGCATATAGTTTCACTCTAGGAAATTAAGAATTCTGTAATGATCAAAATGAGCAAAAAAAAACTTATTTGACCTACACTATTGTATATTTCTTTCTGCATTCTCATGTCGGTGTTAGCCCTTCCTTTTTCTTCTGTTTTACATTCCATACATTTGAGTCCTCTGCTTGATATATTGCGCATGTTGTTTATTTGAAGATATATTCCTAAAGAAGACCTTAAATGAAAGTGAAAAGCTTTCACATTTTTGGGTACATATATCCCGTATCTCATCTCTTTATCACTCGTGCAGGAATTTACCATCACAGCCCATTCTTTTCAGAGGTCATTCAGATGGCATATCCAGTTTCTCCATTTGGGGCCAAGATGTTATTTCAATATCCCGGAATAGGATTGGGCTTCTTTCCTTGTCTAAATCTGCCAATGAAATGGTATGCTTCTCTTTCTTTGAGGTTCACACTCGCATGATTAGGATAGGAAGTAGGGTGGGTTTGTTGATTTTGCATGTCCAGCACCGAATTTACACGTCAATCACCCTTGCTTGTTGATATAGATTCTTCTCTCCCGTAATATATGATTAATGTACTGAAAACATTTATTTAAAACTCAGTAACCCACCCTTCCTGCCAATCACCTCTTTATGAGTGCAATGCATGTGCTTGGTAGGGGAAATTTTCCAGTCCTCCCTTAATATGTGCTTTCCAATGAAAACATGATGATATATGCATTTTATATGTTTTTTCCTTATTTTAAACATTTTGAGAGAACAGTGGAAATAAATTGTCAAATTAAAAGCACCTGTTTTGAAAAACCAAAAAAAGAGCACTTGTTTTGTGTAAGAGTATTCAATAGATGCCGTGACCGTAAGGCTTTTAGTATTCAATTGCATAAGGTTGTCATTGTGCTTGATGTCGTTATTTAATGAAATAAATTTTGCAAAATCTCCATCATGATTTTGTGGTTCCATGACACAGGATGGACAGCATCACATCATCCCCCAGAAACTCTACGTTTCTGATAACGGAATGAGAAGCTTGTCAGCACTATCAAGTATAAGTATACTTCCTTTCTCTCGATTGTTTCTTATTGGAACAGAAGATGGTTATTTGAGAATCTGTTGTTAATTTTGTTAACCTTAATGTTGCATCGGCATTTGGTAATTTTTTTGTACATCATGATGAATTATGCAACATAGTCCTTGTATACACCGCTATGTATTAAATTCAATTCTTCATTATTGAACTTCAGGAAATCATGCGATATTTTTATTATATAAAGTCACAAGTCATTTTAATGTTAAGATACATGTTAAGTTTTCATATTAAATCAAGTCAAACTAATGTTGATGTCTCTTGTAGTTTTCTTGATTTTGCTTGGCAAATTGCTTACTAATGCCCTAGCAATGATTAAGGTCTCAAAAATAATAAGTCTTTATTAGAATATGTTATTTTTTACCAACAAGGGTTGGTCCGAGTGGTCACTGGACTATGTGTACATATAGCCAGCCAGGTTCTTCAAACTAGATTAGTCAGTGGATACTGTATACCGATAACACGGTAAAAAAAATAATATGTAATTTTTTTAAAATGATAAATGCATTTGTTGCCATACATTTTTATGAGTTATTTCTATTTTTTTTTTGACTTATTTACTGGCGTTTTGAGGACATTGTTTTGTTTAGGTATTAGAGAGGACATTGTTTAACAAGCCTGTTTTTTTATTTTTTTTTGTAATGTTGACTCCTCTAAAGTGAGCGGATAAACTAAGGAATCTCAAATCTCAATCACTAGTGAATAAAAAGATTCCATGTGGTTATTAATTAATCAGCTTATAAAAAGACTATATATATATATATATATAATAACATGTCTATAAAAAAATAACAAATTCTGTGTGTATTTAAATATCAATCATTAATTATTTTTAAGATAAAATAATTTTTGTGGGGAATGTAATTTTTGTGGGGAATTGAAATATTTTAGCTTAAAATTTTAAGATAAAATATTTTAATTTCTCCCAAAAATCACAATACTCAAAAATACTCCATCGAAACACACCCTAAGTGCGCTTTCGTTCTCAACGCTTTCAACGAAAGACTAATCTCCGCTCGTGCTTAGGATTAAATTTCGCATTGGTCAACACTAAGTTTGTCCACTGCGGGAATCAAACCCGGGAGCATCGGGTCGACCCCCATGTCTTAGAGTAGATTAAGCCACTAAGCCAACAGTGTTGGTTCAGTATTGGTGGTTTTTAAAATATACATTTCAATAATATTATTTTTGCATTCCCAAAAAAATAATATTATTTTTGGTATCTTTTTTTTTTGACCAGGTTATTTTTGGTATCTTAAGACCTTAAGAAATGGTTTCTGACCTTCTGTTTACTTAGTTCTGAATATTCTGATTCAAACCTTTTAATTCTTTTCTTTTTGGTAGAATGATCGTTTCATCTATTACCAAAAAAAAGAATGATCGTTTCGTCTAATTTAAAATTAATCTTGAGAAGTGGGAACCGGCACTTGCAAAAAATAAAATTAATAGCTTACTGTCTAGACTCTATTGTAAATTAGTAGTATACCCGTGCCAACGCACGGGTGTTGCCGTCTTATTTTTATAAATATATGAACTCAGTCAAAATTTAATCAGTCCGAACATTGCTACGTGACAATTTTGACAAATTTAAAATAGCTAAACTTAATTAGTTTGACCATTATCCTGTGTAAAAATATAGAATATTAAAATTTTATCAAAGTTTTGATAATTTCTAAAATAGTAAAAAAAAAATGAAGGAGGCATGTAGATGAAATTAAAGTAGATATATCGTGAAAAATAAAGAAATGAGAGAATTAGCGGAAGATAGAGGAAAAGATAGTAAAAAAGTTTGAAAAAGTGTGTGAGATGAAAAAGTGAAAAAGTGAAAAAATGAAATTATCTAAATAAACTCCAATTGCTAAGTTGGGAAAATGATAAATTTGGTACTTTGGTAGTGGGTAATGTATGAACTCAGACAAAATTTAATCAGTCAGAATATTATCCTGTGAAAATCAAGACAATTTTAAAGTTGGCAGATTTAGTTAGCTTAAATATTACCCTGTGTAAATAGACGAATATTAAAATTTTGTCAAAAATTGAATTTTTTTAAAATAGTAAAGAGGAAAAATGAATGTGACATATAGATGAAATTAAAGTAGGTATATTGTGAAAAAAGAGAAATGGGAGAATTAGAGGAACAAAGAGGAGAAGAGGGTGAAAAAATATGAGATAGCATAAGATTGATATTTTGGTAGTAGGTAAATGGGAAGTTTGAAAAAGTGTGTGAGAGTAAAAAAGTTTGAAAATGTGAAAAAATAAAATTACCTAAATATACTCCAATTGCTTAGTTGGAAAAATGATAAGATTGATATTTTGGTAGTGGATAATGTATGAACTCAGACAAAATTTAATTAGTCTGAACTTTATCCCGTGAAAATCAAGACAATTTTAAAGTTAACAGATTTAATTAGCCTAAAAGAAATATTAAAATTTTGTCAAAATTTTAAAATTTTAAAATAGTAAAGAGGAAAAATAAAGGTGACATGTAGATTAAATTAAAGTTGGTATATTGTGAAAAATAGAGAAATGGGAGAATTAGAGGAAGAAAGAGGAGAAGAGAGTGAAAAAGTGTGTGAGAGAGAGTGAAAAAGTATGAAAAATAGAGAAATGAGAGAATTGGAAGAAGAAAAAGGAGAAGAGAGTAAAAAGTGTGTGAGAGAGTGAAAAAGTGAAAAAGTTTGAAAATGTGAAAAAGTGAAAAGGATAAGATTGGTATTTTGGTAGTGGGTAAATGGTATCGATAGATAGTAGATAGATAGTAGACAATTGTAAACAAATAGTACTGCCTCTAATCCCTAATCTCTCTAGTGAAAGATTAGTTGCATTTGGATATGTCAATATTGATCCAATCTAAGTTCAATGAATTTAGCAAAGCAAAACCCTTTGTTAGTTTTGCGAACGGCGCACCGTGTCCATAGATTCTGAGATTCTCCACTGTATCATTTTTTATACTTCCTTCGTCTTATATTACTTGACGTTTTAGTAAAAAACTTATCTTGTATTGGTCCTTGGCTTGACTGATTTTGAAATTTTCAAAACAAAGACACATTGGTCCCTGCATGCTTTGGGACAAGTTGGTCCCTGGACATCTTATTCTCCATTAGAGTGGTTTCTGAAAATCGTAAACCACTTCACCATCTCCAAACATAGAAGGAGAGAGAAGGAGCAGCAAGTTGAAACTCATTTTTCGTTCAAATCCATATTTGTGTGTGATTTCTATTTGCATTTTATATTTCAATTGAAAGGTGGAGGTGTGGATTGCGTCTCATTTGAGGACGTGGCCTAATCGGTAAAAGAGAGCTGATGCAAATAGAAATAAAAATCACACACAAATATGGATCCAAACGAAAAATGGGGTTTACCTTGTTTCTCCCTCTCTTTCCTTCTATGCTTGGAGATGGTGAAATGATTTCTAGTTTTCAGAACCACTCTAATGGAGAAGGAGACATCAATGGACCAATTTGTCTCAAAACGTGCAGGGACCAATATGTCCATTTTTTTGAAAAATTTAGACTTTCTCAAGTCAAAGACCAACTTGGGCTAAAATAAGGTATTACATGCCAGTTAACGCGACACGTTGAGGTGTTTAGCACTTGTTGGACATAGGGAGTACATGCGGCGTTTTGAAAATGTGAGGGACTAATGTGACTCAAAAAAGTTGTTTGGGACGAATTTGTCTTGCGAGGAAATTTTCACGGACCAATTTGGGCCTTTAATCTAAAATATATAATTTCATGATAAAAATAGATAAAGACTCAATCCTATACTATTGCTTGACAAAAATAACAAACTTATTGGGTTTTTGAGAGTGACAAATATCATTTTAGTCCTCAAATTAGTTTGACTTATATTTGAGTTTTCAACGACCAAATTAGTAATTTCCATTTCTCAGAGAACAAATAGGTCTTTATTTTTCACAAAAAACTATTTCGGTCATTACTTCTTTTTTTGACATCTTGAGTCATTACTCTTTAAAAACCAAAATACCTGAGCTTTTTCATTGTGCATGTTCAATTCTAGAAAAGATCTAAATAACAAAAATTAAAAGAATAAAAAATAAATTAGTATTCTTTATACCTTTATTCAGTTGGGCTCATGGAGGCAACTTTACTTTTTTATGGGGGCAAAATAATTTTTATTAGCAGTAGCTAACTAAAATATTTTTACATTACAGAGGCAATTTCCCCATTATCGATAGTGTGGATCCACCATTGAATATGAGTTCAAGCCTCCTACGCAGAAATACGCTCTCTTTGTTCATGAACAATGGACATTAACAAAGACTTCAAAAGTATTGGTCGGTCAAATCAATTTGCACTTTGAGAGAAGAGAAGTGTACTAAGTAGTATCTTAATCTAATCAAGAAGATCATTCGAAAATCTTTCAAATCACACCTCATAGTGAATAAAGAGTAAATTAAGTAATTCAACCATTTATAAAAAAAAAAAATCAAGAGTGATTCATTATGCATTTATGATTAATATCAACCCTTAATTTTTATTTTATTTATTAACAAAAGAAATCAATCCTTTTTTTATGGATAATTATGATTAGTTACTTGATTCTCTACGATTAACAATAACTACCCAAAATACAAGGACCAAAATTCCTTTAATAAAATGCACTGAAATATAAGAAACTAATTTCCTAAAAAGAGGAGGAAAATAGACCTTAGGAAACGAGTAAACGACAAGGAGAATGATGGCCATAGAAACGAAAACATATCAGGCAACGCAAATTCCGAAAATTATCCGAAAAAGGAAGGGGCATAATGGGTAATTAAGATTCCATTCCAGTCCCAGAAGCTTATATATTAACTACCTCAAAAATCAACCCTTGTCTCTGCAAAACACAATCTTCAACATCTTCTTTCAATCACATTCAACGATCCACTAAAAATGCTAGCGGTTTTCAACAAATCAGTGGCGAAGAGCCCAGAGGGTCTTAAAAGCCCTGAGTCAAACTCCGTTTCAGCGTTGAAGGACGGGTTTTTGGTGCAGCACTTCTCATCTGTTTACCCTGGTTCCGTCACCGTTAACCTTGGACCTTCTGGCATCTTGGCCTATTCTCTTGACAAACAGAACCCTCTTCTTCCAAGGTACACTTCCCCTTTTATTCTTTTTAATTTATGTTTCTTCTGATTTTGAATCAATTGAAAAGCCCATTGTTTTGTGCTTTTATGTTAAACTGTGGTTCAAGTCTTTAACTTTTGTTTTCTTGATCTGGGTTCCTTTATTTCCCCTCCCTTAGGGTATGATCTTCTTAGACAGTTGAGTCAGGAGAGAGATTAAAGGTTGCTCCTTTTTTGATGAACCCCTTTGATTTTCTTGTGGGTTTCTCGATCATCGCATCGCTTTTTTTAGTACTGTGTTGATACTAGTAACTTCAACCTGTGTATTAACTGTTTTTGTTTAGAAGTTTAAACCTCATACCTATTAGGATTGGGGGTCTGTAGTTGATCCTTTTATACTGCTTGGCATCTTATTGTCGAAATGGGTTCTAGTGTATGGAAGATCTGTTGAGTTTATGAATTTTTTAATTTAAGAAACAGTTATTTTGTTTGTTCTTGTGACCTTACCCCCAAGTGCTCCGGCAATAATTTGTCCTGTTTCCATTGATATCCTTACAATAAGACAGAAGAAGAAAAAAAGTTACAAGTTTCTATCTGTCCTTATCAAATCAAACAATGACATACGGATATTTTTTTTCCTAATCCAGTGTCAATTAATTTGAAGTTTTTTAAGTTGGAAAAAACATTGACGTGTCATTGCTTTATGCTTTATTTGGGGACTTAATGACAAAGAAAAACAACTTATTTTTGTCTAAAAATTAACCCATGCTCTATCGTATTCATATATGAAATCCTTTAGGTTCTTTCGGTGTGCTAATACTACTGTTCTTTCACAGACATCAAAATATAATCTTATCTTTTGGTCCTCCCTTTCCACCTGTAGTAGATAATCCAAGAAAGTTATCCAGTGTCATTTGTAATCTTTTCTTCCATGGGCTTAACCTTTTTCTTCTTATTATTATTATTGTAAAAAAAGAGGTAATTTGATGCTATAAAGTTCCTACCATAGTAGGGTCTAGGAAAAGGTTGCTCCCATTGTGGGTTTATTGTAGCCAGTCTTACCTTGCATTTGCAAGACACTGAATTTAGGACTTGCACATGTAACCTTTTGGCCTCATAATATCAACTTCAACTGTAGCACTTAGACTCCCCTCTTGTTTCACTAAATTTCTCACTTTTCTCTTTGATATATAATGGTAAAATACTTTATTACCAAAATCATCATATCTGAAAATCCTGAACTGAGTTAGATTCTTAAAACCTGTTTTTGCGAAAGACATTTAGATGCTATGAAGGTGTTAAAGAATATTCTTTTTTCTTGAAAAACTATTATTTATGTTTCTTTTCCAATGTGCTAGGCTGTTTGCAGTTGTGGATGACATCTTCTGCTTGTTTCAAGGCCACATTGAGAATGTTGCTAATCTCAAGCAACAATATGGATTGAATAAAACTGCAAATGAAGTGATCATTGTCATAGAGGCATACAGAACTCTAAGAGATCGTGGTCCCTATCCTGCTTCTCAGGTTGTGAGAGATTTCCAGGGAAAATTTACATTTATTCTGTTCGACAGTGGTTCTAAAACCACATTTATTGCTTCGGTGAGTTATCTTGGTCCATCTTTTTTGCTGTCATATTTTCCTATCTTGTACTTCTTTGACCTGGTATTCATATTGTTCTTTTACAGGACGCTGATGGGAGTGTTCCCTTCTTCTGGGGAACTGATGCTGATGAAAATCTTGTTTTTTCAGATGAGACAGCAATTCTAACAAAGAGCTGTGGGAAATCTTCTGCACCATTCCCTAAAGGTAATAATACTAAGATTTTTAATGGAAAGGTAGTTTGACTATATACGTCCCCTGTGTTAGAACATTTCCCGTTAGACTTTCCTCCTAAAAATTAAGAGCATGAGTAGATCAACAGGGAATTAAGAGGAAGATAGGAATGAATGACGAGTTCAATGACTTGAAAATGGAAAATTTTGGGAACATTGACACTATTTGCCTTTAAGATGAGTAACAAATGATATCTTCTTTTGTTTCTCAGCCACCTTTATATTGTTGTTTACTTAGCAATTTAAATTTTTCATGTCAAGTTCCTCCTGTCCTGTAACTTGACCATACATTGCCTATTTCCATGTGGTGTATTATGTATACAACAGTTTCATTTCATGCAACTGTTAACGTATCTTGTGACTTGTCACATTTCAGGATGTTTCTTTACAACAGCCGGAGGTTTGAGCAGTTTTGAGCATCCACTTAATGAAGTGAAGCCTGTACCAAGGGTTGACAGTTCTGGACACGTGTGTGGTGCAACTTTCAAGGTGGATGCTGATGCTAAGAAGGAAGCAACTGGCATGCCAAGGGTTGGGAGTGCTGCTAACTGGTCTAATAATATCTGATTGCATTTCTATTTTGTTTGAACTTAGGCTTTCATTACTATAGCTGGACTCGATTGAATTTTTAAGATTTGGTCATATGTTCCTATGATCATATGATTACTTGAAGCTCTAGCGGGGCTTAACTTATTTTATCAGTTTACTTGCTGAACCTATCAGTGATTTGATGAAGCTATACAAGTTGTTTACAAGCAAATATTGAGCTCATAGTCTCTTGGCACATATGTAATAATATTAACTTGTGCACAGGTTCATCGTAAAAAAGGAGATTATTTACTTCCTTAGACTGATCTTATTTCATTTAGGATTGTCTGCCTTTCTTGAACTAATAGCGTGATGGATATTATGTCAACAACCTGCTCTCCACAGAAAGTCACTTGACAGCAAATATTTTGAAATATTCAGTTACATTGTAGTTGCAAAATGAAAAACATTACATACTTGCTAAAAAGGATATATATCTAAAGGGCACTTCCATGATATCGCTGGAATATACCAACTGTTCGAGCTACAGCATTTTTAAGTTTACTAAAAATATTCAGTCTCTTTTTTCTTATAAGCTAAAAATATATTCACTCTCTGTTGTGGAATGGCCTCAAAAGTTCAGTCCTTTGCATCTGCAATGCCTCCTTGTGTTATCTGGAAAACGTTACTCTGTCAAGAGAAAACATGCAGACAATAGAGGTAACTGTTTCCTCATTCTCAAATGCACCGTTATTTGTATCAATGGCCCTGATGATAATTTTGGGCATCTAAAATTCACTTGTGGCTGGTTATTCATAATTGTTTCAAGTTGTTTTAACTTTTAACAAAAAATTTGAAACTATTGATTTGGGGCAGATTATAAAGTTAAATACCACGAACTTTTAATTAGCTAGTCATTTTTTAGTTCAACGAATAAAAGGAGCAAAGTCTAATAAAGGATATTGCTTCAGCCTCTGGCAGGTTTGGGGCGTCAAACACTTTGCAAATGCGCTGCTCACCTTTCCCCTTCCTAAACATTAGCCTTATTGTGGCTGCATGGGCTAGCACATGCCCTCCTGCTGGTTTCTTTGGATCAGTTACGAACACCCCACCTCCTGGATCTGATATAACTGCAACCAAAACTCGCAATGTCGTGCAGATAAGCAACACGCCTATGGATAAAAGCTGCAACTAAAAATGCAGTGCAGAATTTACCTTGATTTGTCATATAAACTGCAACGTTGAATTCCTCAGCTATCTTTATTATTCGAGAAAGCATCTGTGCCAATTTTTGCTGCAAATGTTTATTCAACAGTTCATGTCAGCAAAAGCTATAACGCAAAGGACTAAAAAAAACTGTTCTAAAAGGACATTTAAATGACATCTATCGACCTGGCGATCTGCAAGCTCTCCTCTTCCTGAAAAGTCCACCCTAAACAGAGCAATCACCGAATCTACTATCTGCCAAAAAATCAATTCCGTCAACTATCCACATCCCATGATATTGCAACGCAAGATAAACTCTGTTCTCCTCTATTAGTGACATCTCACCAGAAGTCTGAATGGTTCTTCGGACATTTTGGCAGCCAAACCAAGGAGGAGGTTGAACTGATGCTCGTAAGTATAGGCACGAGCATAGATAATCTTGTGCAGTAACAAAAAGAATTTGGTAAGCAGTCAGCACCAAAATATTTCCTGAAAGAACCCAACTAATCAACTATTATATATGAACAGATGAAACTTACATTGTCAAGTACAGCCCCAGGATCCATGCCAAATCTCTCGGCTATGGGAACAATTCGGTCAGGTCGGCTACATGAATTTTGGGAATGAGCATAAAACACTGGTAAGTGAATATCAGTTGAAAACTCAATCACAAGCTAACGATGCATGGGGTTAGAAGTTCTTAATAGTTATTTAAATGCGAAGAGAAAAAAGCATACAAAGTTCCTTCTGTGTCAATATAAGCAACTTTTCCGTTGCCTCCCCGCATATTAGTTGGCAGCTGGAGGGATCAGAGCAAGGATCAGTCAGTACTATATATGCATACACCAAATATTTCAATGTACGCATAAAAAATCGCATACGGGTAATAAGAGATACAAACATAGAAGGAAAATAACACTCGCATTTCAACTACAGTCAACACTTCGTTCACTCACCGTAATGTCATAAGGAAGAAAATAACTTACAAATACTCATGTAGTCATTAAGTAATTATCGCCTGATTAAGTAATTAACAGATACTAACATTGTAATTAAGTAATTAAAATCTAATTAATCAAGAATTAATTAGCAAACGTTCAATTACTCATTAATTAATTAACACCTAATATGCCATGAACAAGGATATATCATTGAAGTAAACCTGAGTGGACACACAGAGTGTATGAGCAAGTTGTGTTTTCCCAGATCTGAAACAAAAATTCAATCGTTAGGATGAACTTCTTCCGGAACTGAATACTAATAAAATCCATCCGAAACTATGCTATGTTCTTACCGGAATTCTCCAAATGCTTCTGTTATTGACAGTGTCTCGATCCCACCTTTGTCAAACAGTAAACAGAACAATTCAGAGAGAAAATTTACAAGCATATCGGATTAATTTAGTAAAAACACAAGAATGTAAGAAAGAAATTCTCATTCAAAAACTACCTCCTAGCAATTCATCTAGCGCTTGACTTCCAGTTGTAATTCGGATCACAGACTTTCTCTATAGTAACAAAAGTACAAATAAATACATGATTTAAATACAATTGATTAAGATCTACAACAGCTATAGTAAAGCCACGGAAATTTCTAAAACGTTAAAGATATGCAAATCAAATCGAATCCATAATTCAAAGAATTCTTAACGAAGTATACAACGTACTTTGAGGAGTGCATCACTTCCAGTAATATAACCAAAATTCTGCATCAGATGGGGGAAAGCAAAACAGGAAGATCAAATCATAAAGACTTGAATAGCATTATGAAGTAAGTAATTTAGATTTCAGATATTACAACCAATCACTTACCACGAGCTTCTCAGCAGCTTCGCAGATCTTATCGACCTTGGCTTCAGATAGACCTTTGATTCCAGTCAAGTTCTGTGTGAAAATAACGTCACTATGTTAGTAATTGAGATGCAAAGTAATTTCACATCCTTAGATATTCGAATCATAGATGTTGTTAGAGTTAAACCTTCTTTGTGTGCATCATCAAGCCATTGCAGGTATAAATCCCTGCGTCCTGAAGCTTCTTCACATCTCCAGCATTAATTCCTTGAGCAATCACTGCGAAGATGCATATTCTTGTGAATCGAAGGCAAACGTATTGACAATAATCAAATGAGGTCAAATTTGGGCTTTCGAAACTTGATATCATTGTTCACATCGGTAAAACAGTGTTACAGTAATATACGTAACCAAAAATAATTCAAAAACCGGAGATAATGAAAACAAACACCACTGAGGATGATGATGATTTTACAATTATGAATGATCTGTTCGGTTAAAGTGAATCTAACAAAAATTCTCGGTGATGAGCAGCGAAAATGAAAAGAAAGAAAAAAAAACAGCACGGAATGAAGATTTTGTAGTCTGAAGCGAGGTTATAACACAGGGAGAAATCAAACACAGAGATCGGTTTGGTGCTTGTTGATCTAGAAAAAGATAAAAACGAATAGGAAAACAGAGTTGAGAGAAAATACGTTTGTCGATGGCTTCAAAGAGGTCCTCATCGTCATCCATGTCATCTCGTTCGACCAGCTGCAACTGGCCGCTCGATTCTTCGGATCTGAAAAAAAATTAAGGAACGGACAAGTCATTAGTGAATCAAACTGTGAGGTAGAATGGAAGTATGAGATGGAGAAGAAATGGAGCAGGATTTTGTTGCTAACTTGAGTGAGGCAAGCATCGTGGATGTGGAGGGAAATTTTGAATTCGCCTAAAAAATTCAGAGAGAGGGAGAGAGAGAGAGAGAGGAGACGGAGAGGGAAGGAAAATTTGAATTATGAATGACTGAGGTTTGAAGGAGTGAATATATAGGGCGGGTTATGAGTGGGAGAAGTTTGTTAAGAAGTTAGAGCTCAGAAGTGAGTACTGTAGAAACGGTTCGTGTTCCCGCGCCTTTTCATTCCGTTAAATCGTTTCTGTTTGATGTGACAATGGGTTGAGCTTTTTGCCCGATTATTATTCATAATTTAGATTGCGATTTGATATCCTCACTTCCCAACTTAGTTTTCTCATCCCCCATTTCACTAAATTTAAATGAAAAAACGAAATTATTTATACTAATTCCTCTTATATTCCCACCTCCGATGGGAGTTTTCAGATTATTCAAAAATTAATTTCTGAATGCATTCGGAATCTTGTTTTCAGGCGTGCGAAGAGTGTATGCGTCATTACGTGCAAATTGATATACTTTTTGTATGTCCAAAAATAAGGTGGGGATGAATGCACTAAAAATATTGGGTGTATTTACCAATTTCCTTGAAAAGAAATTTTTTAGATTGAAGTTCTGTTATTTATTAAGAACGTCTGGATGCGTGAGAATGGGGTAAAAAAAAGAGAAAAGAGGGAAAAAAATTTAAATGACACTATTTAGATTTGGGTTTTTATTTATTTGTTGAGAATGTGAGAATGGGAAAAAACAAGAGGAAGAAATGAAAAACTTTTATAATGACACCTTTTGTGTAAAAATTACAAATTACTTTCTTAACAATTAATATTATTCGTTTGTATTAAATCATTCATTCTGCTGATTTGTGAATACCGCCATACCTGAGGACTAGTTATTTTTTAAAAAGTTTGAGTTAACTTTCGTTTAATTTTTGAACGAAAAACTACAATATTTTTTGTCATGCAAAAACTCATTACAAATGTTTTTTTTCCAATAGGCTGGCGCAAGAGCCACATATAGGGAAAATGAGGATTGAAAATACCGCATACCGAGTTCGAATCCGAGAGCAAGCGAAAGATATTCCTAACTTCAACCAACTGAGCTACAACACCTGAGACACTACAAATGTTTTGTTGTGTTATAAATTTTGAATTTCAAAGGTTGGAACATTATGATTGAATACTTAATTCCAGTTAAGTAGTTCCCTAAAAAATAAATTCGTGTTGGTAGTAATCACCTCCAATTTTTAGTCTAGCGATATGGCAAATATTATACACATTAGTGGTCAAACTCACACAAGTCCTTTTTTTTGACACACAAGTCCTTGTGAGTTGTGAGTCAGAAACATTTAATTTTGGAACAACATTGATGAATAACTAATACTCTTGATTAAATGAACGAGGACAAGAAAAAATCCGTTGGCTTGTACAGTTATTCTGATGGAGGTGAAGCTAGACAATCAGAAACTCCCGGTAGTCTCTGTGAAGGATCTATGGCCGGTGTCTTAGGTACAGGGGAATCAAAATGGCCCACCCTCAGTTTTTGAAGTGCTGCAAATGACTCTCTTGTGGCTGACATGGCTTCAAAGAACCGAGTGCAAGATGCCAAAGCTACAGGAATAGGTCGAAGCATTTCCTGGAGAAAAGAAAAAGGATTCGTTTTAAAATGGAAGTAGCAAACACAAAAAAGGGATGCCCTCAAATTAGTGCCTATATATGCACTTTGTTGCCTTCATAACCTTCAGAACACGTAAAAGACACCAATAATTGTTTCTTATACAAAAATCAAGAATTTTTTTTTCGACCAAACAAAAATCAAGAATTAAAATACTTTACTTATGACCAATAAAAAATATTAAAAAACGTATAGGATTATCTTTCAGATGTCAAAGTTTCCATCATACCCATTTTAAAGATCCATTTATTGTATTTGCAGGTTAACTGATGACTTGGAGCAACGTTAGCATGTCACAGTGAACTTAAATAGACTGC
This sequence comes from Astragalus membranaceus, assembly GCA_039519185.1. Classification (NCBI taxonomy): domain Eukaryota; kingdom Viridiplantae; phylum Streptophyta; class Magnoliopsida; order Fabales; family Fabaceae; genus Astragalus; species Astragalus membranaceus. The sequence goes on along the minus strand of CM076847.1, from coordinate 143,684,428 downwards.
AATCATTCTTAATTTTCCAAGCGAAAGGAAAAATAATGAATAAAAATTAAATCCACTGTCACTGATTCATAACCTTGATCCTTCCACGCAAATGTAACATTATTAAAGGTAGTAGGTGAAAACTAGGGTCCAGGAATGCAAATTAGATAGTTTATCAGTTATAATGGAATTGGAAACAGAAAGTCCTGCCATTAATACCACGAGACAATAAAATGATTGTAGAATCATACCCCCCAAACTGAAGGAGGTTCCTTAAAATTCTGACTCCACTGGAAATCTGCCACTGATGCTGTCAAGCCACCATAGTCACTAGCGGCCTTCATCAATAGTTCGGAAAATTGTTTCTGCATAAATTAGAAAAATATATGATGCATGCATTACAATTCTGTCTTACATTGATTGAAAAAAATACCACACACACACACACAACAGGCCATCCATGCCATTGGATGGCCACTTGCTTATCAAACCTAACAACTTTGTTTGGAATTTCTAGTGCTAATTGAACATCAATTTATGTTCAACAACCTGATATTCTGCTTCGACAGGAATGCAATCTAGGGAATATGGCTGCTGCAGACGAGCTATTATGCGGTCCTGCAAAATTTTAACAATAAAATAATGTTTGAAAGTGCATAATAAGTTGTCTAGTTATAAGAATATCTGAAATGCCTCAACCCCAATGACAAGATAGGAACTATTTAACCAGAAAAGCAAGCCAGGGGAGAAGAAAATGCAAAATGGAAACTAATTATGTCTCTCCGGAAGTATTTCTCAGAATTTAGTCACTGTGGCACTGTCCCTTCAAATGAAAGGCTGAGAGAATAACTAAATCAAGCCGATGAATTAATTACCAACAACTGATAAATGAGAAAATAATGAACAATCGGTTACCTTATTTTGAATAACATCTTTGAGAATAGTAGTAATCCTTGCTAACGTCTCGATCTTCTTATCCATTTCACTTACATGTGTCAGATGTGCAACATTTTTATCATCCTAAATATTTTACAGATTTCAAGATGATTAAGAAAAGAAGACAAATAAGTAAATCTAAATATGATAAAAAAAGGCACTGATTGAGTCAGTCATATTAATTCTTAACAAACTAGTGAAGGTGTGGAATTTTTTTGAAGTTAAAACACCAGATGTGGACTTCCAGATCCATATAAAACCAGAATGGCTAACGCTGACCTTTCGACCCTGAAGTTCGACTTGCAGATCTGCTATTTTTCTTTGGACGGTAGTAAGTTCTCTCAAAACCTTAATCAAGTCCTCACCCTTTTCCCTAGTTGCTGGGGACGAATTCTGAAGTCCTTCCTAGAAAAAAGAGGCATCATTAACAAACCTCAATTTGTGAAATAATTAAAGCGAAATGGAAGACGTGAGAGAGATTGATACCTGGGATAAAGGTGGGGACACCGAGAAACCAAGATCGGCTGCAATTGACAGAGCATCGGACATTCCCCCAATGCGTTTCACGGGCTTCCTCCCAACCCAACTTGATTCACTTGCCATCGATGATTTCAAATTCCAACTAAGACGTTATCACATATTGTGAATGTAATTAGCTATATCTTCTTATAACATAAACCCACATTGTTTATCCAAAGATTTCTACTCAATTTCTGCTAGGAAATCAAACAAGCCCACAGTTAAATGTACTATGCATTAAAGTTAACTACATACAAGTTATTTAAACTTAATCATTACTATTATACAGTTTCATGAGTCTCTTCATTGTACACCATATTGTACAGTTATTCGTAGGTATTTGGTTTTCTTTTCCTTTCCTTGGCATTTAGGCAGACTAGAGCTTATAGTAGTTCATGAGAAGAGCCATGGCCACTGACATTTCTTTTTCATACATAATCCTGCTTTCATGTTCAAGATAGCACCATATCTTAAAGTATTTCTATACCGTATACAAATCACTGCTTATGCTAATATAAACTAATTTTTAAGGAGACTGCTCATAGACAACTTGATTAAAACTACAACATTTTACTTTATGTTTATATCAGTCAACATTGATCGATGAAAGTCAGAGGGAATAGCCATGAAATTTGCTTGGCACCAGTGTCGTGCCTTGCGACGGAAGCCAATGAGGTTTACTTCTATGAACTTTCAACTCTTTATATCAGAGATATCATTTTCACTACTGGTCTAACCCCCAACTAATTACAACATAAACTTTGAGTTCAATATCAAACTTGGAACATGTAATTTGAACATATAGCAACATATTGACCATTTCTAAAATAGGAACAAAACAATAAAAATAAATCTTTTTAAGGGATTCAAGGAGAAGCACACTACATCCAGAAATTCAAGACTTTGGATATTACGGTTCCAAAATAGGCACAAACGGAAAATGCGTATTGTGTTCTCAAATCTAAACCCTAACCAAAATCATATCATGCCCGAAAATGTTCAATACTCTGAATCATCAAAAGCCTAACTAATTATACCTAAAACAAGAATCAATTCTCTGAAATCACAGATGCTAAGGACTCTTTATAAAACCAGAAGAAATTCAATTCAAACAATAATTTTAAAACAAGCAGAGAATCTTATGCACTCACATTATTTAAAGAACGCCTAGAGTGGAAAGGATGTCTTCGATTCGCTTTTCCTTTCTCTGCTCTGACCTTCACCAACTTCAAACACAAATTTCCCTTTCTTTCAAGCAGGGTTGCCTTCAATGCAGAGCATAGATGTTTTTTCTCTTTTATTTTTCTCTCTCCTCTCTACTGATCTCCTCTCCTTTTCTTCTACTCATCTGCTCTTTGCTCCCTATTCCCTCCGGATCCTCGGCAGCAGCATTGTTAGCAGCAGTTCCTACAGCGAATATTTGAACCGTCCGATTTAATCAATGGATGAGATGTTACATAGAAATAAGAACAAGAAAAGGTCCGCACGGTCCCAAATTCCTCCTCATACACGATGTCGTCTCCTTCTGTCTCTCATCACCTCATCTTCTCCTATGTTAGCAGCTTCAATATCCTTTGTTGGCATGGTAACCAACCACCTTCCGTCTCTTCAATCCTTACTAAAGGTACCTCTTTTTCCAATTAAATCAATGGTGATTCACACAACTGGTTATGAGATTTTGATGGGTTGTGATCTTTGACTTGTTCTCAAGAAACTGTTTTGCTTGATCAACAGCAACAAAAGTCATGTCCCCCAAAACTAGAAATCAAGAAATCAAATAAAGGGGATTAAGTTTTAGTTGATCATAGTGATTGTAAAATTGTTTCAAATTGAATATCATATAAATGGAAATTATAGGATGACAGAACGATGTTGATTCAGAATTGCAAGTTACAGCGACGAAGAGTGCAAAGACGGCAGCGTCTGTCAAAGCAAGTGAGTCCCCTCGTGGTTAAACTATATCCATAACCGATCCATATCCACATAAAAACCATTTGTGATAACCGGATTTGTAACCAAATTTATTCAACCGGTTTTATTTTCTCAAAACCAGTTATATAACCGGTTATAACCATAACCATTTTCTATAACCGGTTTTAGTTTGTATGTCCGGTTTTCGGTTTTGTAACCGATTTTGACCAATAAAATTAATTTTTTTTTGAATTCAACTTTAAATTTACAAATCTATTAACTGTTAATAAAATCAATAAAATTCATCTCTCTCTCTCCCTCCCTCTATTCGGATCTTCAAGAGCAGATTTTTCTACAGCAAAAGTCTTTACCGTTGGATTAATCTAATGGATAGAGATATCAGATAAATAATATTATAATAATAAAGGGGAAAATCCCCAATTATTTGTTGAAAAAAAGCCCCAATTTCTTTGCTTGCGCATGTCTTGTTAGAGTGCGTTGCACATCTTGCTCTTTCTTCACTCACGCCATTTCTACACTTACTTCAATTCGATTTCATAGGCATCTCAACACTCAAAATTCTTCTAAATTGGTTGAACAGGGAAGTTGATAAAAATCTAGCATTTAGCAAGAATGGCTCGATGTCTACTGTATGCATAATCAAATAAGATCAGGTGATTCAGATCAACGTTTTCCATTACAAATCCAATTTTATATATTCTTTCTAATATTTAATATTTAATGCAAGTATGTGTTAAGATGGAAATGTCGCCGCTTGGCCATGTCGCTGCTGCCAGGGTGTCGTTTCTTTGCTGCGAGTCACTGCAGCTTGGAATGCCACCGTTGCCGCCAATGTATGTGAACGAAACCGCCAATGTATCTCAGATTTGGGTTTACGACTTCACGGAGGAGAGAGAGAAGTTAGGGATTTCAGATTTGGGTTTTTTCATTTGGACATTTTGGAGGGCTTTGGACATTTTGATGGGCTCATTGGATATCCGTTCATCAAATAACCGGAAAAAAAACCATAACCATATTTGGACAAATTAAAATAACCAGTTATAAAATTTCCATAAATATCCAGATTTATTTAACCGGATATGGATGTGGTTTAACCGTGTAACCGGTTTATTTGGGCACCCCTAGGTATTACTACGGCTGTGCGTCGCAATATTTTTCTTTTCTTTTTTTTTTGACCAAATTTTTCTTTTGTTATAGACTTATACTCGTAATCTTTTGGCAAAATTACACAAGGTACTTTTAAGTTATTTTTTTTAAACAAGTTGATACTTTATATATTTTTGTACCGACTAAGTCTTTTAAGTAACATTTTTTTTACCAAAGAAAATTTATGGTATTTCATTCAAAATCAAATTAGTAATACAAGTAGGATTATAATAAAAAACGTGGGAGGTAGCATAATTCATTGATGTTCTAGCTGGAGTATGAGCGACAAGTCTTTTAAGTAACATAACGTTAACAAAATTGACCTATGTAGCAGTTAAGTGCAGATGAATAATACTTATATAGCTGCACAAATTATCCAAGTCATTTTTATTTAATTTTATTAAAAAAATTAAATTAGATTTCCCCCGATCTTCAAAGAACCCAAAAATTTGGGTTCATCTCACTGCACTTAGTTGATGCCTTCATCCATGTCAAATTGGGGGTCTGGTTGTACTCTCAAAAACTGATTCAATTTTTTTGCAGTTTTTCGAACTACCTCGTTTTCTATCTGAAACATCTCCTACATAACTAAACGGTTTTGAAAATTTCATAAAGGGTTATTTAAATCGATTCGTAATGTTTGACATACTAAAATATTGTTGAGTTTTGTTGTTTATAAAGGATGAACGAATCAGGTTAGGAACATTAGTGTTTTTGTTTTTCACATCATTCTCGATTTTCATCGTTTTCGTTGAAACATTTTATTATAGTTCAATTTCTACACTCAATACGAGTTGAACGCAATTGGTTGAGAAATGAGCAAATAAGAGTCAAAACACGTTTTATAGATGCAAATTGCTTCTTCACGGTATTTTGTATTTCAGTGTTTTTCTGAACAAAATGTTTGCCATGTTTTGATTTTTTGTTGAATTTTGAGCACTTTTGGCTCAAAAATCGTTCAATGCGGTGCTCTATAGCAAAATCACCATAGTTGAGTTTGAAGGATTTTTTAACTTCACATTCAAGATTTCGGTTCCAACGTTATTTTACGCATAAAAACTTTTCTAAGCTTAATTTTGGTTCCTTTGAACTCCTTGCAAAATTTTATTTAAGTTAGAGTCCAGTTTCATTCAATTTGGTCGCGTATTACATGAGTTATCCAATAAACAAGAAAATGGAAGGGACCTTGGTGTGTTTGAAGACATTCATAGTGTTCTTTATTTTTGAGTTTTTGTTTTAAAGGACCAAACGGAAAAAATATAAAAGATAAAAGACCAAAATGAGAAAAATAAAAGATAAAAGGACCAAACCGACACGGACCAAAAGTTTCGGTTTTAGGAAAAAAATCATCAACCAATCTGAAAAAAATTCAGTTGTAATTTTCAATTTGGTTTAGATTGGTTTGCAATTAGAAGCATAAAAATAAGAGTTGAATTGAAAGGAGGATAAAAATAAGAGTTGAATTGAAAGGAAATGAAAGGAAAGGAGAGATAGATGCATGGTTAAATCAATTGCCTAGTCTACTTAATTCACAAATTTGTGAGTATCGTTTTTTTCCAGCAAATTCAGTGACAAGCACCACACAAGTGGAGATGTCATATTTGAGTCGGGTAATTACGGAAAATATCATGCCACCTATGAAGCCCCCCGGTACTTAAAAAATTAGAGACGTACCTGTGTCGGATACGTATTCGATACCGATACGCACCTGATACTTCCCGATACGTACCCAAAGAGTATCTAATAATTTTTTAATTCTTTTTAAAAAATATTTGACTCGATACTTTTCAGATACATCTTTGACACTTCTTACCAACTAAGGATACTTCTCAGATACTTTTTCGATACCTCTTACCAACTAAGCACATGATTGTCACTCATATATGATACACTTTAATACCTCAATAACTAAAAGACAAAATTATATGCTTTTTCGTAATACAATAATAGAAGAAATAATACATTATGATATGAGTGGGATAAATATATGTAACTATCTCTTCTTGATAAGATCACAGGTATTTATTTCTACAATGTGATGAATATATATTGACTAATGATATGTTTATGTTTTATTGACCAATTACGTAATAATATGAATATCTTAGTCTATAAAAAGTCATCTATTTCTGCCACTGACTATTCGTATTATACGATTTCGGGTGGTCTCAGTTACTTGTCCAGCATTACTTTTTATGACTAGTCACTCATACATAGGTGTGTCGGTTGTCGTCTTCCTTTCATCCATATATTTTCTGTGTGATTTTTTTTATCTATTTGGGCAGTGTTTTTCATATCTATAAAATACAATATTTCAGTTTTTCATCTTTGTTTTTTTCTATTTGTGTTTCTATTTTATTTTATTTTTAAAGTTATGTTTTTATATATTTAAATTTTAATTAATTTTTTATTAAAATATCTCAGCTGTGTCGTATCTTGATTTTCAAAATTTTCCCGTATCCCCGTATCCGTATCGTGTCGTATCCCGTATCGTATCCGGTATCCAGGCTTCATAGCATGCCACTATCAATGTTGTATTTTCTATGGTTAAATATGTTTTTGTTTTTTATAAAATTTAAAAATTTTGTTTTTAGTCTATAAAAGATTTTGCTCACTTGTAGTCCTTATATTTTCTTCGTCAAAAGCTTTTAGTCATTCATGATTTTTTATAGCACTTTTTTGGGCTTTAGCTTTATAAACGCTATTGAAAGCCATGAATGACCGAAAACATTGACAGAAGAAAATGTGAGGGCTAGCCCAAAAAAATATAGGGCTTTGGCTGATAAAATTGAGCCCATTTTATACTCGGGCTTTTAAGCCCGACCCAAATAAACTTGAGCCCGAACTGGGCTAGCCCGGCTGGACCACTGGTAGCCTGTAGGGCCATTAAAAATTATAGGATTTTATTTATGAGCACTGCTATCTAGTAAGAATAGTTTTTGTAAGAAATGTAAAAAATATACAGGAAGTTGAATTGTAGGCACTAACTAACACGAGTCTGATTTAGAGTACTAAGCAATTCTTTAGTAATTGTTACTAAATGGGCATAATAGTTATTTCCCCATCAATAAAAAATTCGGTAACCACACAAACACTAAATTGTGCTTAGTATATACTAACCATTGAATTGTTGTATAATGGTTAGTAGCATATACTAACCACACAAACACTAAATTGTGGTTAATATGTACTAACCATTGGAGTGTTGTATAATGGTTACCGAAAAATTTAGTAATTGTTACTAAATTGTTGTCTTTCATCAAGTGATCTTTCTATAGCTCAAAATTGCTTTGCATGACTGAAAATTGGAACCTTACATTTTGAAGGCCCAGTGGATATTATGCTACTACCAAATTGTCAAATATCAAATTGGTAAACTCCTAACATATAAACAATGAACATAATTTTATTTTATTTCTAAAAAAATATTATTTTTAATTAGTGTTGCGCATAATGTGGGCTAGCACAAAAAGCCCGCATAGAATTGGGCCTAGGCCACAACGGTTGAGCCCTAATTTCAACCTGAGTTTTTTAGCCCAGCGCGTAAAAGCCCAAACCCGACAAGGGCCGGCCCGACGGGGGTAGGGTAGCCCCTTTTACCAACTCTAACTAAAAGTGAGTAAACATTTTTACAAATACTAAAAACAAAATTCTCAATTTTTTTTGACAAACAAAATTCTCAAATTTTATAGGAATAAAAAACATATTTAACCTTATTTTCTAGTATGCACTTATGACTTATCTGCATACCTTATGGGAAAATGATTCAATACGGACTGCGATAACATCATCCCTTTGGGGAAAGGGAATTTGATTTCTTTTTGGAGTCATAAGTGGGCTAGCAATGACACTTTCAAAGATTTATTTCCTAGTCTTTTTGAAGTGGCTAAACTTAAACTTGGTAGTATTTTGGAGGTTGGGTACTAGTTGGACAACATTTGGTGTTGGAATCTTTCTTGGAGTCGCGACTTGTTTGCGGAGGAGAAGGTTGATCAGGATTTGCTTCTGGCCATTCTACATCCTCTTCATCCTGTCGTATCAGAGCAAGATCATTGGTGGTGGAGGCTTGAAAACCTTCATTCTTTTTCGGTTAAATCTGGTTATGATCTGTTGTTGAATCAGATGCAGCATGATAGGTTGGATAGTAATATCCAGAGTGCTCTTGTTGATATGTGGCAACTATCTATTCCCACTAAGGTGGGAGTTTTTGGGGAAGCTCCCAACTCGTGATTCTCTTATTTCAAATGGCATTATTAATGACCCTCATGGGGCGTGTTGCCCCGTTGTTTCGAATAGGATGAGTCGATTTCCCATCTTTTTTTTCTTGTGCAGGTGTTTCGGGTTAGTTTGGCTTGCTATTCACAAGTGGTTGAGCATGGCGATTTCAGTTACTCTAGTAGGGGTCGAGCATTTCCAGGCTCATGGTTTGCATTTGGAATCGAAAAGGGCGTGTAGATTGAACTATTTGATTTGGATGGCTTTCACTTGGTGCATATGGTCACATCGAAATCATATTCTTTTCAGAGGTCAAGTTTTTAGTTCGCAGGTGGTCATTAACCATGTTAAGTCAATAACATGGTCTTGGTTCATAAGCATAGAAGGTCGCAATTCCAATCATAAGATTTCTGACTAGTGGGGCAATCCTTTTGTTTGTATGAATTCAGTGTAACTGACTTTTTGTCTCATCCTTCCTGTGGTACTCTTTTTCCTCCTCAGGTCTTTTTTCTATGGGGTTTTGGCCCAGAGAGGTTTTAATGAGACCCCTTATAATATAACGGTTGGGGTGCCTTTTTGCACTCCCCTTTAATATAATTCTTTGTTTATAACAAAAAATCATCCCTTCCATCCGAGACCGACTAAGATATAGTAGATTTAAAACACTCAATCTATAAAGTAGATAATGACATATATACTTTACATCTATGGTGTCACTAGCTCTAACTATAACAAGGAAAAAGGAATCCAGCTAGCATTAATTTTCTAACTAATAAGTCATTTTCCTAATCACCAGTATCAAACGTTTCCAGTATATATATCACTGGCCAACCTACCAGCTGATACAGCAGAAGTAGTTATTCGACAAATGGCAAAAAAAGGAGAAAAAATTAATGGTGCTTAATTAAAATATTTTTGTTTGGTTGAGATGCTTTTGCTTCTTTTTGATGCATATGGTGCGTGAAGTAATCCAGTGCCTATTATGTAGCCATGCAAATGGTCCCCTCGTATATGCACCATTTTCCTTTGGCTCGTGTTACTTTCCTTCTCACATTGACACACACACACACACCCCCAATATACACACATTACACACACAGTGAGAGACAGAGAAGGAGTTAAATTTGCATCTGGTTAAAACACTCAAAAGTAATTAATGCTCTTGTAATATACTAAAACACTCGCTATCTGCATGGTGGTAGTGTTGGCGTGACAATATTCAATTCAATTTGCATCAGGGACCACTTTTTCCTCTTTCGGTTAGTTATAGAAAAAAAATATTAAGAGTTAAAAACAAAGGAGGGGGTTTATAAAAAATTATATAGTATACATCAATAGTATAAAGATTTTTTATACTATCAACTAATCATAAATTAAGATCACCTAAAAAAATCATAAATTAAGCTGTGATAATAATATTGGTAAAAAAAAACAATAATAATTCAGTCAATAATTACAATAATAATTAAGTTTTTATATTGCCCATCTTGAAAGTCATATATGTCATACTCCCTCAAATGAACAAAAGTATATATTTTTATACTTATAAAGAATGGTAGTCATTGATGCGTTTATTTTTCTTGATTTCATAAAAAAGGAAATACATTTACTAAACTACCCTTAATTATAGTAATATTCTTCTTACACTATTAATGAATTAGTTTAAGTGCATTTTCGAAATAATAACATTAAATATTGGCAAATAAGTTGATATTACCCAATCTGTAAGGCCTAGTTCAACTAGAAAATGCTGAAATTGTTAGGCTGTAAATCACGTCCCGAGTTCGAACCACAAACTTTCCAGTTGTGTATAAGTTTCAAGTGACACTTGTCACTCCCTTTACAAACTAAAAAAAGTTGATATTTGCTTATATTTTAGTCCGTGAAACCTCGACATTTTTTTTGCTTATAATTGAGTTCGTAGTGCTAAATTCTTATTTTTTTGGTTGTATACAAAAAACTTTACACCGAATGTAGCAATCAAAACTAAAAAAAAAAATCCAAAAAAAACTACAAAAAAACTCTAATTTCCAGTACATCTTCCCTCAAAGCTGCTATATGTAATAGTGGCTCTTCCTATTCTCTTCTCCATCCAAGCCCCTGCTAACAAACTTAAGCAGAATCACTCATATGGCTGGCAACCTCCCTTCAATTTCTAATCCCTTCACCACCTCCTTCTTAGCAGTACTTGTTCTTATTCTTTGGATATACCCATCATGTCATGCACCACTACTAGTTCAAGCTGCCAGCATGATCTTAACTTCCTCCTTTTGATTGGGAAAGATCAGATCATGTGGCAGTTTCACCTAGTTGTTGGCGTATGAACCCTAGTTTTTTTCATCTATTCACTGTTCCTCCTGTTCAATTATGCCTAACAATTTTCTTGATTTATTTGCCTGTTTTTGCAAAATACCGGAAGTCCTTTCTCGGTGTGTGGATAACTATTGACTCATTTTTATTTTCTTTTTTTGTTCTTTCATGGATAAAATAACTTGGATATACAATTATTTATGATTACTTGTTTATTCTGTGAAATTGAATAAGCGCCTTTAGGCATGAAATTGATCTTAAAATTGTTAGTTGTACGGTTGTTAGGGTTTTGAAAGACAGGATATTGTTTTGTGCGGCTCGGTGCAATTCATTCACGATTTCAAGATCCGATTTCGTGCAGTGCTTCGGTGACTGAGCCTCCATGCCATTGAAATTTCCACATACGTACGATTCTTTTGTGATCGATCAAAGCTTCTTTTTCGCCATTAGCCTTTTTTCTTCTTTTCTCGGTGATGATGACGGTTGTTAAAATATGTGTTTGGTACCGTACTTTCGAAGTAGTTGGTAGGTGTCGTCCTTGATCACCGGTGTTCGATTTTGAGATGGCGGTGTTCGATCTTGAGATGGCGGTGTTGTACCTGCAAGAATACTCCGACGCTCAAGTCAGTGTCTGAGTCAATAAATGTTTTAGTCTTAGGGGTTGCTTACATTTATGAGCATTGAATGTGGTATTTATAGAGTTTGTGTGATGCTTGTTATGACGATCTTGGACCATTAAATCTTGCAGGGGTATTTGAACTGTCGGTTGATTGGGCTAGATTTTCTGGATGTGGGCTGGTTGATCATTGGGCCTTGCAGGGGGTGTAAGTATTGCTGAGGCCTTTTACTTATTACCATAACAGTGGCCCCCCAAGCCTGGTCGCCTGAGGGGCAATCTTGGCTTGATAAGCTGATGTTACCTTTGTCGATCATGAGATGTACCGAGCTTTCTTTACCGAGCTTTCTTTTGGGCAGCGGGATCAGCGCCTTGGATTCAGTGCCAGGCATTAAATGTTTTTGACACGGCGTGCATTACGGTGGCGGCTAATGATGGTGACGTTTTGTTTTTAGTGCCTGACCTTTGGGTTTTGATTGGACGCGTTGATTCGACTTCCAGGCCCAATCCAAGATATTCGGCCCATTATAAATAGGGGGTCACTTGCTCTTGTTTTGTTGCTGCACAACTTCTTCTGCTCTGACTACCGGTCTTGATTAACTCCTTCTGTTCTGACTTCCGATCTTGAGGTGTCGAGCTTCACTTCGAGCAAAGCGGTCAGGGTGATAGTAGCTTACCTTCAGGTCGACAAGAAGAGTTCTTCCGGATCCGATCTACTCATCTGCTTTACTTCGAGGTTAGTTTTTAATGTTTTTTGTATTTGCGTTTTGGACCCCTCCTAGTTTTTATTTGTTCGCTCAGAGTGGGGGTCGTCAGGTCGGGTTCCGACTTGCTCGCGGACCCATTTGCTATTTTTTGTCCTGACACTTCGTCCCCCATTTCTGCAGCTTTTTAGATCTGGTGAGGACCAAACAAACACATAGGGACATAACCGAATATCGAAACGAGTTTGTAAAGATCATGGCCTCCGGTGGCGACGTTCCTGAAAGTCGAGAGAATCAGTCAATGGTTGGTATTCCAGACGAGCAAGATCATCCGCCCTCTGCTCCTACCAGCGAGCAAGCGGAGGAAAATATCAATGTTGAAAGTTTTTCTCTGGTAAACGATGTTAATGAGTCCGTTCCAGATGTTGTGGGAGCTATGGAGGAAGTCTGGAGGATCGATGTGGTGGCTCTCTCTTCAGATTCTGATGAGGAGGTTCGATCGGGGGAAAGACAGGGGAGCTCGGATACTATTGAATCTGAGAGCTCTGATGCTGATTTTGGGATGAGCTCAGTGCTTGAAGACGATTCTGATCAGGACGATGCCGAAGGCATGGACCAGCCAAGCACGAGTCGTGCTTCTGATGTTTCAGTCGACGGTTATCCCAGTACCGGTCTTGGGGCTCATGACGTGCCGATTCGGGAGGTTCGCCCTTATGATTGGGTTTCCGCCAAGGTTTTGTAGATCGAATCGTTGTATCGTCCGAGTCACAACCTAGAGTCGGTAGGTCGTAAAATTGTTGGGCGTTCTGAGAGGAATATTTTGAGGGTCGAAGGTATGAAGGATGGAGAGCACGTGGCTTCCTAGGCAGGAGATCTTAAATTTACTATGTACCACGTGACAATAAATGATATGAACATCCGACCTCTTTTTACTTCTCTTGAACAGACAGTTCTGGCGGAGCTGGACGCAGCACCCTCCCAGCTACATCCAAATGCATGGGCTTTCCTCCGAGCCTTTGATTTGATGTGTATTCACCTGGAGAGACCGGCGTTGTCCCCACTTTTCTTCCATTTGTTCGAGGTTAATCGAAATAGTGGGGAGGATAAGTCCGGTCGCGAGCATGTGAGTTTTCGCTCGAGGCGAGGAGCGAAGATCTTCAAGGCTTATGCGGACTCACTGAGGGGAAGTTGGAAGCAGCTCTTTTATTGGGTCGAACTGGTTAATGATAAGGCCATTGACTGTGTAGGGAAGTTCGGAGCTGATGGTCGGACTTTGGTGTCCACCAAATTCCCTATTGGTTAGAGTCATGGTCATTTTAATCGGTCTTCACATTCCTACTCCGTCGGTGAGGATCGGTTGAGCGCTGAAGATCGTCTCACGAAGGCGATTCTGATTTTTATTTCCCAAAGGGTTCTGTTCTCAAAGCATAAATACCAGGGTATCCCTACGGATCGTTTAGTCCAGGCTGGGAAGCGGGCTCGGGTGCAAATTGTTTTAGGTAGATCGTCTTTCTGTAGTGGATTTTTGGTGTATTTGAATTTTCTGTAAGTTACATAACTCTTCTTTTCCTTGTTTTTTAGACACGATGGCGCCTAAGAAGCTCGGATTTTTGAAGAAGCTGGCGATGCAATCGGCTAGTGTTGAGCAAGCAGGGGTGCCGTTGCAAATACCTTCTCAACCTAGACCTGCTGTTGAGGCTGAAGAGGTTGCCATTGTTGCCGAACTGGTTACAACCGTTACTCAGAGATCTGGCACGCGCTGAGGCTGGGAAGGGGAAAAGGATCGATGTGGGGACCTCTGTCAAAAGGGGCGAGCTGAGGTCGATGATGAGTCTGGATCGGCCAAAAAAACAAAGACTGGGAATAGGTCCAAGCATAAATACAAGGCTGTTCCCCTGGACAAGGATTTTTTGGAACAAAATTTTGAGCAGTGGCGAGAAGATCCCATTGCAGCGTCGACCCAGATCTTTCTGAATCTTGTCGAGGTTCATAAAATCGCAAAACGGAGTATGAGAGGCGAGCTGAAGGTGGGTTTTTTGTTGATTTTGCCGGTTTTCTTGATTTGTTTATGATTTTCCTCTTTGTTTTGATATGTTCCTTGATATGTCTGTAGAGTTGCTGGAGACCGAGAAGACAAAACGTTTTCAACTTTGGGAGGAATTGTCTTCGAGGACCAATGAGCTGGGTCAAATCAAATCCGAGCTTCGGGCTTTGAAGGAAGGCGCAGAGATCCTTACATCGTTGAAGGTAACTGCCCTTAATCGTGTAGAGACTTGCCGAAGCTCGTGTGAAGCAGCTCAAAGATTAGCTTAAGGTCCTAGAGGAGTCTGAGGCTGAGGCAAAGAGAAAGGCAAGGGTCTCGGAAGAACGAATCATCGAGCTGGAGGATAGCTTGAGGAAAAGCTCGGAGGTGAGGGCGGAATCTAGTACCGACCCAGAAGCTCGTATTACCGATCTTCAGGCTGCCCTCCAACAAAGTAAGAGGGACGCAAAGGAGGCTGCTGAGGCGGCACTTGAGATGTACAAATAAGGTTTTCAAGGTTCCATTCTGTAGGTTCTTTTACTTCGTCCCTCTCTTCCGCTAGACCCGGCGGTTATTGATGCTAATCACGAGGTCGATGGGAGGCGTATTGTCAAGGTCGACCCAGTGACGGAGGAGAAGATCGTTGTCTTTCCGTCCTCAGACGCTTAATGGTTTCCAACATTTTTGCAGAAGTTCTGGGTGTATGCTTTTCCGATCGAGTTTTGTATAGACTTAGAACTTCTTTATGTAATTTGGATTTTTGAGGGTTCGGCCCATCCGTGGTGCTTTGTAATTGAAAATATTTTTAATCGATCTTGATTTTGGATCTCGTTTCGAAATTATGAGTGTTTTTTTGATTCTACAAGTCATATATGTCGTTTTTAGAGATCGTTTCGCACCTGGGGGGCCCGAGGTGTTTCATAAACGTTGCCCTATAGAGCATTTTTACCAGGACTCAGAGATCGTTTCGCACCTGGGGGCCCGAGGTGTTTCATAAACGTTGGCCTATAGAGCAGTTTACCAGGACTCGACCCAGACTTAGCTCTCCCTATAGGGGTATTGGCAGCTGTGGCCAATGGTCGTTCTGAGGATATTTCGATCCTAGAAGACCTGGTCCCTTTGAAACAGTTTACCAAGACTCGGCTCGGATTTAACTGGTAATAAAGGGTTGCGACCATGGTTGCTCGCTTAGGGAGATCCCAAGATCGAACCTGAGGGGCTCGAGGTTCGAGTCTCTTCCGAAGCTGTAAATTTGATCCTTGCGTTATTGTTTTGATGAAAACAAGAAAGTGTGGAACGTCGGACAGTTAATTGATTTATCATTTAAATGAGGAACTCGATTTACAATGATAGGAGCAGTACTGAGTGGTGTCCTTTTTTTGGATAGATTGATGCAATTTCCGTTTTTAAATATAATAACTCTTCAGTTTCGTTGCATTCCAAGTTCTTTGAATCTTTTTTCCTCGGAGGGTCTCCAGTTCAAAGGTGCCCTTACCGGTTTTAGAAATGACACGGTATGGTCCTTCCCAATTCGGTACGAGCTTTCCTTGAGAAGCATTTTTAAGACCAACATCAGCCCTTCGAAGAACCAGATCGCCTAGCTCGAAATTTCTGGGAACGATTTTAGCATTGTACCTGGTCGTTACTCATTGTTTGACGATTGTTTCTCGGAGTGAGGCTCGACCCCGAATTTCATCGATGAGATCGAGCTCCTCTCTTAAGGCTTGGCTATTCTCGTTCTGGGTTTTGGGGTTTGCCGTTCTCCAGCTGAGTTTGCCAATCTCGACAAGAATGACCGCCTCGCTGCCACAAGAGAGTCGAAACGGCGTCTCTCCTGTGGAGGTTTGTTGGGTGGTCCTATATCCCCATAGGACATAAGGTAGCTCTTCCACCCAGTTCCCTTTTGCATCGTCTATATGTCACCTTAGGCCGTTTAGTATTATTTTGTTCGCGGCTTCTACTTGTCCGTTGGTTTGGGGGTGTTCAACCGACGTGAAGCGGTGTTTGATTTTTAGTCCGGACATCGGCTTTCTGAAACCCTTGTCGGCAAATTGGGTTCCATTGTCCGTTATCACTACCTCGGGGATGTCGAACCTGCTCATGATGTTAAAAAATTTGATGCAGTTTCTTGCAGTTATGGTAGCCAGGGTTCTGCTTCTATCCACTTGCTGAAGTAATCGACTGCGACGATTAAGTATTTGATCTGGCCTGGAGCTGTCGAGAATGGCCCCAGGAGGTCTATCCCCCACCATGCAAATGGCCATGTGGAGGACAAGCTTGTTAGATCTTTGGAGGAGCAATGTGGACGTTGGCGTGAATCTGACATTTTTGCATTTTTTTTACTTAAGCACTGGCATCGGCTGCCACGGTTTGCCAGTAATATCCGGCACGGAGAGTTTTTCGAGCCAAAGAGCGAGCTCCGAGGTGTTGACCGCAGATTCCCACATGTATTTCTGCCAGGACATAAGCTACTTCTTCTCCCTCGATGCATTTCAACAACGGTGAGGAGAGGCTTCTTTTGTACAACGTTCCATCAATGACTGAATAGGAAGAAGCCTTCCTCCTGATGAGTTTAGCGTCATTTTCGCCCGGGGGTTCCACTCCTGCAATGATGTATCCTAAGATCGGATCGATCCAACTGTGAGTTTTTTCTATTATGCAAATGGTCGAGGCAAACACAGGATCGGGAGATACACTGGGTTTGTGGAGGATTTCCTGGATAAATGTTCTGTGATTTCCAAGAGCTTTCGTGCTTGCGAGTTTGGCGAGGATATCAGCCCTTTGGTTCTCCGCCCTCGACACGTGTTTCACTTCTGATGTTTCAACTTGAGCTAATAACGCCCGTACTCGAAGCAGGTATTTTTGTAAGATCGGCTCTTTCATTTCGTATTGGTTGTTGATTTGGGAGACTACTAACAGAGAATCGGTGAACATTTTTACTCGAGGGACTCGGAGGTCGACTGCCAATCGTAGGCCAGCGATGCAAGCCTCGTATTCTGCTTGGTTGTTCGAGGTTAAAAAGCCGAAGGTTAAAGAAACTTCGATGATGATGCCGTTCGGGCTTTCTAACATGATACCGGCGCCACTCCTTTTTGGGTTGGAAGATCCATCGATGTGCAAGATCCAAGTATCGTTTTCGATGTTTGCTGGCGTCAGTTCGACCGCGAAGTCCGCCAGGACTTGCGCTTTCATAGCCGTTCGGGATTCGTACCTGATTCCGAACTCTGATAATTCTACCGCCCACTTGATCATACTACCCGCGAGATCGGGCCTATGCAGGATTTTCCTGATGGGGTAATTAGCCCGTACGATCACCTGGTGAGCAACGAAGTAAGGTCGAAAACGTCGAGCTGTGGTGATGAGAGCCAAAGCGGTTTTTTCGATCTTCTGATAGCGACTTTCCGCTCCGTGTAGAGCTTTGCTCGCAAAGTAAACTGGGCTCTGCCCGGTTTTTAACTCCCGCACAAGAACGGCCCCTAAGGCTTCCTCCGAGATAGTTAGATATAAGTATAAGTTTTCGCCTTTGCTCGATCTAGTTAAGATCGAAGGTTCGGTGAGGACCTTTTTGAGCTGGTTTAAGGCCTCATCTTGTTCGGTGGTCCATTTGAAATCCTCTTCCTCTTTTTTAAGTAGTTTGAACAGGGGAATGGATTTGAACGCCGCGTTTGATATGAAACGAGATAAGGCGGCGATCATGCTGTTAAGTTTTTGGACTTCCTTTTTGGTTGTCGGAGTTCGCATTTCTGTTATGGATCGACATTTGTCGGGATTGCTTCGATTCCCCTTTCTGTTAAGTAGAAGCCTAAGAATTTCCCAGTTCAGACCCCAAAGGTGCATTTTTCTGGATTCAGTCTCATATTATTTTGCCAGACTTCGGAGAAGATCTCTCTAAGGTCGTTGACGTGTTTTTCATCGGCTTCGCTTTTGGCGATCATGTCGTCGAGATAGACTTCAACACTTTTGCCGATTTGATTTTGGAAGACTTTGTTCATCATCCTTTGGTACGTGGCTCCGACGTTTTTCAAACCGAAAGGCATGACGCGGTAGGCGAAGTTACCTTGGTCGGTCATGAACGCGGTTTTTTCTTGGTCAGGAGGGAACATGGCAATCTGGTTATACCCGGAGTATGCATCCATGAATGATAACAAACGAAAACCTGAGGCGTTGTCTACGAGTCGGTCTATGCTGGGGACAGGGAAAGCGTCTTTTGGGCAGGCTTTATTAATATCGGTGTAGTCGACGCACATGCGCCATTTTCCGTTGTTCTTTTTAACCAGCACCGGATTTGATAACTAGGTTGTGTATTTGACTTTGAAAATGAAGTTTGCTTTTAAGAGATCGCCTACGGCTTTTGCGGCGGCTGTAGCTTTCTCGCTACTCTGTGCTCACTTTTTTTGGGCGACCCACTTGGCTCCTGGATTAACTGCGAGCTGGTGGCAAGCGACTTCAGAAGGAATTCCTGGCATGTCCTCTGCCGACCAGGCGAAGATGTCTGCATGGTCTTTGAGACATTAGGTTAAATCAATTTTAACCTCTTCTGAAAAATCGGCTCCGATCTTGATGGTTCTGGAGGGGTCTTCGCCGAGCTGTACCTCGATGAATTCCCCATTAGGTTGGGGCCTTTTCATTTTTCGTTTGAGCTCTTTTGCCAGCCCGTCATCATCTTCATCATCAGTACTCTCAGGATCGTACCTTGCATCTAAGTCCATTGTGTTTACCTCGGTAGGTCGAGCTTTACTTCTCTTGGGAGTAGTATTTTCGGGAGGGGAACCCCTTCCTGGTCCATAGCTTTTTGCTCGGTCTTGGTCCATAAGAAGAAGCATCTGGAAGCAGATTCCAGGTCGGAGTTTAAAGTGATAACTTTATTGCAGAGAGAGTGGAATTTCATTTTTAAGTGCATGGTGGACGTCACCGCTCCGAGTGTGCCTAAAGTCGGTCTTACAATGATGACGTTGTAGATGGATTTGCAAGGTAGGATAAGGAACTTGGTTATGATGGTTCTCATCATTGGCTCAGCTCCGTAGGAAACCATCAATTCCAAATGGCCTAGTGGTTTTGTCTGGGATCCATTAAATCCAGATAGGGCCGTTCCTCTGTATGAAGTGAGCTCCTCTCTGTCGATCCCCATTCTATCAAAGAGATCGACAAAGATGATGTCAGATGAGCTCCCTTGGTCCACCAAAATTCTTCTCACCTCTTTGTTGGCAATGACCGCCGAGATTATGAGGGGTACGTGTTTGTTGGGTTTCCCATCAATAAGATCTTCATCGCCAAAAACTAGTGGAGGTCGGTTTGTCGTGGTTGGCGTAGCTGAGGTTGAGGCCACGCTTAACAATTCTTTCCATTTTCGCTTCAATGTTTTTCCAGACTCCTCATGCTCGAAACCTCCCGCGATCATCATCATCACTGAACGTCCTTTCGATGTTCGAGTATCATGATTTTCTTCGTCGGAATAGACCTTTGGCATACCCCTTCTGCTGGGCTTCTCGTTCCTCTCATTTTTAACTTCGCTGGTATTTGCTCCAGGTTTTTTCACATAACCGGACAATTTTCCCCGTTTGACCAAGTCTTCAATGTCGTCTTTCAAAGCATTGCAGTGGTTCGTGTTGTTGCGTTAAAAACATACTTAGAGCAAGTGTACTATTTTGCAGAAGTAGTATAAAATATTATCGTATCCACAGGGACTAATTAACAAGTACCAAACTAATCAAGATTGTCTATTGTTCAGACGAACTAATAATTGAGTTGTAATAAAAACAAGTAAAAAGAAATAAATAACAAAAATTAAAATACCAGATTTAATCAATGGAGAGAGGTCTAGGGTCACGGTTTCACTTACAAGCTTCGATTCCCCTATGTCTAATTCTACCTGAATTCCTTTATTTTATTTAATTACCAATCCCTTTACTAAAGCTATTAATCTGTTTGGTCATTCACGATTAATATTCTTTTTCCTAAACTAACCATTGTTTGGTCATTGTTATACCCTAATTTTGCCCGGTCTTTTATAATAATCGCTTTAACCCCGTGTCACAAGCCTATGGCACTTCGAGCGCTGTTTTGTTTCTGATTTGGACCGAGTTGTCCAATTGGGCCTATGTCCAACCTTTTTGGGCCTGATCTCATTAGCTTGCCTATTTGAGCCTACGCTTAGTGTTTTGAACCAGTTTTTAATAATTGGGCTTATGTCTAAGGTTTACCTAAATGGACCTATGGGGCTAGATTGGACCTGATCTTTTAATTTGTTCTAATTGGGCTTCATTTCAGCCATTTTTCTAAGTTGGGCCTATGTTTAGTTTTGATTGGGCTTGGCCCAATTTAATCATTCTCATCCATTTCAACCAAAAACAAAAATCTGTCCATAGCAAATATAATCAAAAGTCAATAAAAATAATTTACAAATGTTTACAATAATCCAAAAAATCAAAATTAAATTAAAAAATAATACAAAACCAAAAATAACCAAAAATACAAAAAAAAATCAAAAAACGAAAATAAATAAAAATAAAAGCAGCAACAGCAGTCCTTGGGCCTGTTCTTGCTGAGCAAGTTTCCTCAAGAGGTCCAGATACCTGAAAAAGGAAAGAAATGGAGAAGGATCAGCAAAACCCTATTTTTTTTACCTATATAAGCAAGCCTTGACACAGCAATTCAGAGGGGGAAACACACAGAAAAGCGGAGAGAAAAATTTTCAGAAAAAAGGCAGATAGAAAATAGACAAAGATTCAGAGCAAAAAAGATTAGGGTTTCACGCTGAAACCCTAATCACAACACACCAAGAAATTCTGAAACAAAGAAAGGCCGCAACAGTAATAGGCAGTAGGAGCCAGCAAGAGGTGTCAGTAAAGAACAATAACAAAACAAGTTCAGAGGCTGGAGTAAAAGGTTGGTTCCTTAAACAATTGTTTAGACATTCATATGCATGATGTTTCAGTTTGGCCAGTATAGGAAAATGTAACAATCTGATACCAATGTCAAAGCTGTCTATATGTAAATAAAAAATACATCAAGCATAATCAGTGACCGTAAACAATTTAGAACGTAGAATTAGCAATCAATCTGAAGTAGGTTCGGTTTTGGGAAAAATAGTGTTAGAAAATCTGAGATCTCATAATCAGTGATTAAAAAATGAAATCCGTGATCTTGGAAATAGTTTTGTTAGAAAATTGGGAAATCTATTAAATCTATTGCTCTCAACAAAGTTTTTGCAAACAATAACAGAGGCCACACAGAATCAGAAACCAGAAAAATATCAAAAACAAAAAACAAAGAACAGAGAAATAGAAGATGAAAAAGATAAACAGAACCGTACCGTACTGTTAGCACCGACCACCGTAGACGGTGGTCGTCCTCCACGAACGCCGTCGCGTCGTTATCCCCGTCGCCGATATCTGTCTCCCCCTTTAAAAACATCCTTGACACCGTGGCCATCCTCTTCGCACCATCATTCTCTCTCCTGGCCGTGAACCACCAGAAAAACAAAAAAACCAACATAGAGAAAAGGAATCAGGGTAGAAGAGTGAAGAGAAAGGAATGTAAAAAAACAAACCATAGGAACCGAAGCCTTACCCATTAGTTCCGGCCACCGTCTCCGAAACACCGCCATCAGCCATCCCTCAGCCGCCGCCGTTCCCATCCCCTTGCGATCTTTCAAACCAAACAGCAACGTAGCCACCCCCACCATCTCCATCATCGCGTCTGACCCTCCGTTAGCGTCGTCAACCATCCCTCCACCGTCGCCAGGCGATGGGACGCCGCAGTCGCCACCGTCTCCTCTCTCTCTCTCCTATTTTCGTTCTCCCTCTCAGTCGCACGCTCCCCCTCTCACTCCGTGATCTGCTCCATCTCTCTTCGTGCTTTCCTCCCTCCTCTCTCTCTGCGCGTCAATCTCGCTCTCTCTCCAAAAACCACTCCTTCTCGCTCCTGCGTATGGTGATGCGGCGCTAGGAGAGGAGAATTGTGAAATTAGGGTTAGCAAACCCAATTTGTTACCTTATATATTTTCCTCTTAATTTTCCTTTTAAAAAATAATAACAGATCGCTATTTACACCACTTGTTTTTTTGTTATGCACTCCCCCCTGAGAAGCCCACGTTCTCGCAGGTCAGGTTACCAAAAACGAACTGGGCTTCTGCCTTCCACACCTCCCTTTTTTAATAATACAGCCATCTGCTCTAACTGCACCCCTGTTGTATTAATGCAGCCCCTTTTCGTTTTTCTATTTATTTCTTTCCAAAAAAATAATTTCTTTCACATAAACATATAAAAATAAATAGATAAATATTTTATTTGCAAAAGAATATAAATAGGGGACTAAGTCGACTGTACAGTCGGGTTAGTCTGCTTTTTAGGTCACTAATGAACCGTTACGGATCATGGCCTAAAATCCCTATTTAAAACGAACAATTTCTACATCAAAATAAACACAAACACATTTTTTTTCACAAATCAAATTCTCAAAATAGGGGACTAAGCCGACTGTACAGACGGGTTAGTCAGCGTTCTAGGATAAATGAATCATACGGCTCAGGAATCCTAAAACCCCTTATTCCAATAAAATCAAGCAAACACACTCCAAACCATTTTCCAAACTCCAAAAACTCTATTTTCACAAAGTAGGGGACTAATCCGACTGAACAGGCGGGTTAGTCATCGTTTTAGGACAAATGAACTGATCACTCAGGAGTCCTAAGATCCCTATATTAAAAAATACCAACCAACAAACATTTTTCTACCAAGAACTACGTGTGATTTGATTCTCTACCAAGAGATACGTAGGAGCAGAGGGCGGCCGACCTCTGTCAATTGCACTAATAAAAAACCTTTTTAGTCTTTTCCAAAATAAGCATTTTCCTAAATGAAATATCAATTTTCTTCTTTCTTTTTAATTCACAATAAAAGGGTAAAAATAAACATTTTCAAAATTAATATTCTTTCCTACAACTAGTTAGCAGGTAACCTTCCTTAGGAAGGATGTCGTGGGGTGCTAATACCTTCCCCACGCATAACCGACTCCCGAACCCTTATCTGGTCTCAAGGACCCTTATCCGTTCCAAAAGGGATTTTCCAATATTTGCCCTTAAACTAAACTTTGGTGGCGGCTTCATTTTTGAACCTTCGAGGAATCCTCACCCGGATTTTTCGGTCGCTACAGCTGGCGACTTCACTGGGGACAATTTAGAGAGTCAAACCTAGTTTAATTAGTTGTAGGATTGGTTGTTAATTTAATGTTATTTTTACCCTTCCATTTCTGTCTTTCATTTTCATTGCATATTATTCTTTTGTGATATTAAAACCCTAGGATAGAAGACCACTTTTTGTATATATGTTTGTTTGTTTTGCAGCTTGGGGGGTATTCTTGATACTTTGCTCCTTCACACACTCCACTATCACACTTTTGCACACACGTGAGAATAGTCCTGTACCCGGACTGGAGAACAACCTAAGTTAGAACGAGACTGCGTAGTGATGGCCTACTGGATGTGTGTCCTGTTGGGTGGTCACGAAAGTCTCACCTAGAGTTTGGTCCCTCTTGAGAATGCTGGCACTCCTAATAGCTTGCTATTGTTGTCGATCAGTGTTCTTAATTGGGGTCGTTGGCTCTAGGAACCTTATATAGGACTCTTTAGAGCTACCCTTTGAAAGGTTCACTTAACAGACAAGCCCTAGACCTATTCCTAAGGAACCCTCGTAGGACACAAAGGAGCATCATACCCATGCATTCAAACAAACACTGATACAATGTTCCGGTCTTCTAAAAAAAAAATTCAAAAATCATATGTTATTTTGGCAAATTATTTTTTAGCATACCTCATGCATTTTTACCTTTCCCTTTTGCATGGCATAAAAAATTTAATTATTGCACATTAACATTTCATTCTTCATGCATTTCTATGACCGCTAGGGAATTGTAAGATTTTTCTTCTGACAAGATGGATCAAACATTTTTTAATAAATCTTAAGTTTCTTTCAGTCCTGCGTCAAACAGAAACTTACAATTTCCCCCGGCGTAACACGAAATCATACATTTGCATTTCATGCACATTCATTCATTCATCCATTCATGTACTTACGAAAAAAGAAAAATTGAAAAAATAAATAGAGAGTAAAGGGGCAAGCTGGTTCATCAATATCGCTACCGGACTCGTTCTCAAACAAGAAAAATGGCCGAAGAGGATAACCAGACTCTGAGAGAAGACATTGCAAAGCTGAAGGCTCAAATGAGCGAGATGATGGTATTGAAAGATCAAATGACCGAGATGATGGCGCTGAAAGATCATATGTATGAATTCGTGAAACTCCTCGAGAGAAGAAATGCAGATGAAAGTGCTTCGGCAGGGAATACTGAGAACAATGCTTCGAACCGTTCCTCCTCCCAGCTCCGAGACTCCACACACCGCTGGAGTGAACGTCCAGAGCTACCAATGGCTCCCTTACGGTCTCCCAACTGGTTACGCTCCTCCTACCACGGAAGCCAATCCAGAGGAAGGACCTTCAGGAGTCGCTGGACCTTCAGCTCAAAATGCAAATGCAGAAATACCGCGAGTTCACTTCTCAAGTCCTGCGACTGCACCACAGGTCATTCCACAGGGTTATACTCTGTCACCAGTAGTAATTCATCATGCTCCTACACCGAACTCCATTGCAATGCCCATGGTTCCTCCCCACTACAACATGAGAGGACCCTCTCATAACTACTCAATGGAGGACTCGCAGCCCAAGGACAAATATCAGATACTAGAAGAGCGCCTGAGAGCAATTGAAGGATTCAATGTCGGCGCAAGGGATGCATATGATCTGTGTCTCGTCCCTAATGTGATTATCCCACCCAAGTTCAAAGTGCCCGACTTTAACAAATACAGAGGGGTAACTTGTCCCGCTAGCCATCTGACTATGTATTGTAGAAGAATGGCCGCATTTGCACACGACGACAAACTGCTCGTCCATTGCTTTCAGGACAGCTTGACCGAGGCAGCCTCAAGCTGGTACATGCAGTTGGAACGCACCCACATTCGATGTTGGAAAGATCTGGCTGATGCTTTCTTAAAGCAGTACAAATACAACATCGATATGGCTCCCGATAGAACACAGTTGCAGAATATGGTGAAAAGAAACAAAGAATCATTCAAGGAGTATGCCCAGCGTTGGAGAGGATCGGCAGCGCAGGTAGTTCCGCCTCTACTAGAGAAAGAGATGGTATCCATGTTCATAGATACGTTGCAATCACCCCTCTATGACAGATTAATTGGGAGCGTATCCTCTAACTTCTCAGACATGATCACCATAGGGGAAAGGTTGGAAAACGGAATGAGAAACGGGAAAATATCTTACGGTTCAGCCGAAACCAATAACCCAAAGAAGCCCTTCGCAGGATTTGTTAGAGGAGAAACCAATTCCATAACAGGATCAGTGAAAGCCTCTTACACATCCAAAAACCATCCTCAAGCCCTGCACCTCTCTACCCAAACCACTAAAAGCCATAAACCACCAAATTACCCAGAAAGGAGACATGTACAGTTTGATCCAATTCCCGCATCCTACTCAGATCTGTTCGACCACCTCACTAGTCACAACCTAATCTCCCCCCGCCCGATGAGGCCCATTGAACCTCCTTTCCCGAGAGGCTATGACCCGAACGCCACTTGAGAATTTCACGCAGGCGCAATTGGGCATTCAGTAGAAAACTGCAAGGCACTGAAACATGTGGTTCAGGATCTGATCGAATCCAATTGGTTGAGCTTCAATGAGGATGCTCCGAACGGAGGCGCTAACTTTTTGCCAGGGGCATGAGGAGTCATCTGTCAATGCTTTTGAAGGCGATCAAAGGGCTAAAAACAACATCATCAACCTTGTGCGCCTTTGTCCTGCACTTGAAGCACTTATGAATTGGGAGATTGTTGATTTTCTTGTGATTTTCGGTTCAAAGTAATGTTACGTAATGCAAATCCTATGGCTTCGCCCAAAGCCTTAGGACATTTCAATAAGGGCATGCATGTTTCTTCCCAGTATCAATATTAATAAAATAGCATTTTGAATTCTCCGATAAATTCATTTTTACTCATTTGCTCGCTTTACTTTTTCTTTTATCCTTCTTCAATTTCTACTAATGCAGACTTAAATAACTTGTCCTTGAAAATAACAACGTCGGTAATTCATGTCATAACTTTGATCGCCCCATTAATCAAACCAAGGAATATGTTGAAGATAACTGGGAAACTCTTCCAGAGGTAATGATAATAACGGAACAAAAGGATAAAGTGACCCAGCCTCGCGTGGAATCAAACGAAATGATCAACTGGGGCACAGAAGAAGAAAAAAAGGCGCTTAAAATTAACATCACACCAAAAGGACAGCAAATCAAGAAAGTTCGACGCCCACTGATGTAACAAATTCGTGATTGTCAAGAAACATGGTCTGCCGTTACGGCTTTCCTAAAAAGATCGTCACGGACAGTGGTGAAAGGTCTACGCAAGGATTCCAAGTCGAGCATCATGATCCCTTCCCATACCGCCCAAAAAAAGGGGCAGTTGCAGCAACATATGAAGAATATCAGGGATGATGGTGACATTTCACCAGAAATATGGTCTGCCGTTACGGCTTTCCTAAAAAGATCGTCACGGACAGTAGTGAAAGGACTATGTAAGGATTCCAAGTCAAGCATCATGATCCCATCCCATACCGCCCAAAAAAACAAATGGGGCAGTTGCAACAACAAGTGAAGAATATCAGGGATGATAGTGACATTTCACCTCACGTGGAGATCAGACCTAGTTCATACTTCAACAGGGGCAACCCCGTACGATGGAAGTAGTACTTCCATTAAACCTCACCAAACAAAAGAATGGTTGTCTTATGTCATACCAGAAAAGAACCAAGAAAACTTAACAAAGTCTTTCCTCAACAATTTTAAGGAGACTTGGTGCCCAAGAAAGTCATACCCAAAAGGATTCCCGCAGGAGATGGACCTCGAACTATAAAGGACCTCACATGGTAAAGAAATCATTCTCTGGAAGAGCCTTAATTCTCACAAAAATGGACGGGGAAGACCTCCCACTCCCGGTGAACTATGCCTAAAAAAAGAGTACAGAAAAATGAGAAAGATGAGCCAAGCAAAAATAAGCTCGCTAGGTCGAAAACCCGGAAAGGCGGCCTAGGCAAAAGTTAGAGCGACCCGGTGGATTGAAAATCCAAAAGGGACAATCCAGGCAAAAATTAGGGTCAAGAAGTTGGACTAAACAAACATTGAGGTCAACACTTCCGAAAGTCGGATGATGAGTGATCAAGGTCGTGAGCATGGGTGGCCAGCACCGTTATTTCAAGGACACCAACTACCGAGAAGCCTGCTTAGTATTTCAGCTTTTCTCTTCTTTCAATGAAATTCCTGACATAATCTTAAGTCGGTGTGCCTTCTGCACATTTGGCCTCCAATGTCAATGTCAAACACTTTCCTTTCATTTTACTTCCGTCTATTTTTGAAATGATGTTTTGTGATAATTGATACTGAGTTGAGAAACATGTGGCATAATCAAAAGTATTACAATCATTACGAAATTTCCGAGAATCACAGAAGAGATATAGTCTTTCATTAAAACACTTATAAAGAAGAAAGGAACTGCGGGAATAGAACAATAAATGCGCGATCATCTCAAATGATAAGTCCCAGTAATGTGCAGTTGACTTAGGAGTACGAATACACCTGATAGCCTCGTAACCTCACGCCGGAAGTCCCTCGAGTTGATGAGACCAGTAAAAAGAAAGCCAAAAAGAAAAGCAAAAAGAAGCAAAGAAAAATAAAAAAAAGGGGAGAAAAGAAAAGAAAGCAAGAGTGAACCATTCCATATTTCATTACATATGCATACATTGCATGCATGTCATATGCATAACACATGTTGCATACCGACCTCAAGTGTCGACCCTTTCAGTTTTTTTTATTATTATTATTTAAATACAATAAGTGCTGACCTTAACTCAGCAAACCAGATCGTAATGTTAACACCGCGAGCCCCAGCGCTCCTTAGACCTCTGACGGTCATTCATTCTAGATCGCACGTCGCGTTATCGAGCAACCGACGGATCATCCGACCCTAGGTCCATCAGTTCAGTTCGACCCAGTATGTCAAAGCAACGACTTCGAACTCTACCCTCAAGATCATCATGTCGCCACTGAGCGCGACGGATCATCCGACCCCAGGTCCTTCAGACTAGCTGTGTCAGCCTAAGACATGGTGGACGTCCTTGGAGGTGAGCAAATTAGGTCAACGACCTGATCTTGCCCCTCCGGCCGCTCGAAAAAGGCCACCCCCGAGCATACCATTTTACTAGTACCATTGCTAGTTTGTGCTCTTTTGGACCCCCAGTGGTCCTTCAAAGCCCCAGTGCACTTTCGGACCCCAATTGGTCCTTTAGGGCTTAGGCAACCCCTTTTGAGCCCCAGTGCTCCCTTAGAGCCCAAATGCTCTTTTAGAGCCCCAGTGCTCGGCCAGATCCCCAGTGTTCGTTTCTTTATTGTTCTCGGTTAACACGCCAAGTGTTAATCGTCCCTCGTTTCCCTAACTCATCTTCCCCCTAAGCGGACAAAATTAGTGTCTAATCTATCTTTATTTGTATTTCTACTACGAAAATCTCAAAACCGTTCACCTTTTCTAGTAAAATATAAATAAAGAGGGGCAGCTGTTATACCCTAATTTTGCCCGGTCTTTTATAATAATCGCTTTAACCCCGTGTCACAAGCCTATGGCACTTCGAGCGCTGTTTTGTTTCTGATTTGGACCGAGTTGTCCAATTGGGCCTATGTCCAACCTTTTTGGGCCTGATCTCATTAGCTTGCCTATTTGAGCCTACGCTTAGTGTTTTGAACCAGTTTTTAATAATTGGGCTTATGTCTAAGGTTTACCTAAATGGACCTATGGGGCTAGATTGGACCTGATCTTTTAATTTGTTCTAATTGGGCTTCATTTCAGTCATTTTTCTAAGTTGGGCCTCTTGGCCCAATTTAATCATTCTCATCCATTTCAACCAAAAACAAAAATCTGTCCATAGCAAATATAATCAAAAGTCAATAAAAATAATTTACAAATGTTTACAATAATCCAAAAAATCAAAATTAAATTAAAAAATAATACAAAACCAAAAATAACCAAAAATACAAAAAAAATCAAAAAACGAAAATAAATAAAAATAAAAGCAGCAACAGCAGTCCTTGGGCCTGTTCTTGCTGAGCAAGTTTCCTCAAGAGGTCCAGATACCTGAAAAAGGAAAGAAATGGAGAAGGATCAGCAAAACCCTATTTTTTTTACCTATATAAGCAAGCCTTGACACAGCAATTCAGAGGGGGAAACACACAGAAAAGCGGAGAGAAAAATTTTCAG
Source organism: Astragalus membranaceus (assembly GCA_039519185.1). Taxonomy (NCBI): domain Eukaryota; kingdom Viridiplantae; phylum Streptophyta; class Magnoliopsida; order Fabales; family Fabaceae; genus Astragalus; species Astragalus membranaceus. The sequence continues at coordinate 143,654,681 of CM076847.1, read as the reverse complement.
AAAAAAGGCAGATAGAAAATAGACAAAGATTCAGAGCAAAAAAGATTAGGGTTTCACGCTGAAACCCTAATCACAACACACCAAGAAATTCTGAAACAAAAAAAGGCCGCAACAGTAATAGGCAGTAGGAGCCAGCAAGAGGTGTCAGTAAAGAACAATAACAAAACAAGTTCAGAGGCTGGAGTAAAAGGTTGGTTCCTTAAACAATTGTTTAGACATTCATATGCATGATGTTTCAGTTTGGCCAGTATAGGAAAATGTAACAATCTGATACCAATGTCAAAGCTGTCTATATGTAAATAAAAAATACATCAAGCATAATCAGTGACCGTAAACAATTTAGAACGTAGAATTAGCAATCAATCTGAAGTAGGTTCGGTTTTGGGAAAAATAGTGTTAGAAAATCTGAGATCTCATAATCAGTGATTAAAAAATGAAATCCGTGATCTTGGAAATAGTTTTGTTAGAAAATTGGGAAATCTATTAAATCTGTTGCTCTCAACAAAGTTTTTGCAAACAATAACAGAGGCCACACAGAATCAGAAACCAGAAAAATATCAAAAACAAAAAACAAAGAACAGAGAAATAGAAGATGAAAAAGATAAACAGAACCGTACCGTACTGTTAGCACCGACCACCGTAGACGGTGGTCGTCCTCCACGAACGCTGTCGCGTCGTTATCCCCGTCGCCGATATCTGTCTCCCCCTTCAAAAACATCCTTGACACCGTGGCCATCCTCTTCGCACCATCATTCTCTCTCCTGGCCGTGAACCACCAGAAAAACAAAAAAACCAACATAGAGAAAAGGAATCAGGGTAGAAGAGTGAAGAGAAAGGAATGTAAAAAAACAAACCATAGGAACCGAAGCCTTACCCATTAGTTCCGGCCACCGTCTCCGAAACACCGCCATCAGCCATCCCTCAGCCGCCGCCGTTCCCATCCCCTTGCGATCTTTCAAACCAAACAGCAACGTAGCCACCCCACCATCTCCATCATCGCGTCTGACCCTCCGTTAGCGTCGTCAACCATCCCTCCACCGTCGCCAGGCGATGGGACGCCGCAGTCGCCACCGTCTCCTCTCTCTCTCTCTCCTATTTTCGTTCTCCCTCTCAGTCGCACGCTCCCCCTCTCACTCCGTGATCTGCTCCATCTCTCTCCGTGCTTTCCTCCCTCCTCTCTCTCTGCGCGTCAATCTCGCTCTCTCTCCAAAAACCACTCCTTCTCGCTCCTGCGTATGGTGATGCGGCACTAGGAGAGGAGAATTGTGAAATTAGGGTTAGCAAACCCAATTTGTTACCTTATATATTTTCCTCTTAATTTTCCTTTTAAAAAATAATAACAGATCGCTATTTACACCACTTGTTTTTTCGTTATGCACTCCCCCCTGAGAAGCCCACGTTCTCGCAGGTCAGGTTACCAAAAACGAACTGGGCTTCTGCCTTCCACACCTCCCTTTTTTAATAATACAGCCATCTGCTCTAACTGCACCCCTGTTGTATTAATGCAGCCCCTTTTCGTTTTTCTATTTATTTCTTTCCAAAAAAATAATTTCTTTCACATAAACATATAAAAATAAATAGATAAATATTTTATTTTCAAAAGAATATAAATAGGGGACTAAGTCGACTGTACAGTCGGGTTAGTCTGCGTTTTAGGTCACTAATGAACCGTTACGGATCATGGCCTAAAATCCCTATTTAAAACGAACAATTTCTACATCAAAATAAACACAAACACATTTCTTTTCACAAATCAAATTCTCAAAATAGGGGACTAAGCCGACTGTACAGACGGGTTAGTCAGCGTTCTAGGATAAATGAGTCATACGGCTCAGGAATCCTAAAACCCCTTATTCCAATAAAATCAAGCAAACACACTCCAAACCATTTTCCAAACTCCAAAAACTCTATTTTCACAAAGTAGGGGACTAATCGAATGAACAGGCGGGTTAGTCATCGTTTTAGGACAAATAAACTGATCACTCAGGAGTCCTAAGATCCCTATATTAAAAAATACCAACAAACAAACATTTTTCTACCAAGAACTACGTGTGATTTGATTCTCTACCAAGAGATACGTAGGAGCAGAGGGCGGCCGACCTCTGTCAATTGCACTAATAAAAAACCTTTTTAGTCTTTTCCAAAATAAGCATTTTCCTAAATGAAATATCAATTTTCTTCTTTCTTTTTAATTCACAATAAAAGGGTAAAAATAAACATTTTCAAAATTAATATTCTTTCCTACAACTAGTTAGCAGGTAACCTTCATTAGGAAGGATGTCGTGGGGTGCTAATACCTTCCCCACGCATAACCGACTCCCGAACCCTTATCTGGTCTCAAGGACCCTTATCCGTTCCAAAAGGGATTTTCCAATATTTGCCCTTAAACTAAACTTTGGTGACGGCTTCATTTTTGAACCTTCGAGGAATCCTCACCCGGATTTTTCGGTCGCTACAGTCATGCAAGAATTTAAGTTGAGGAAAAGCATAAAGAACGAAAAGGTTGAATGATTGGAAGACTAAATTAAAGTTTGGTCATGCATTAATTATAGCCCCAATTATCCTATAGGTCCACCAACTAATTGCAGTACGGTCGCTGATCAACTAATTGATTATGAACATGCAAAGGGTGATCAATCCTAAGAACGTGATTAAATTACTAGGACAATATTGATTGAAATAAAAATAGGAATTCAGATTAAAAATTAGAACATAAAAAGGTCTCTAATCAAGCAAGATCCACCTAAGACCCTAGAAGAGGATTTAGCTATCCATAGTGTTCAAGAACAATGAAATAAAATTAGGAGTCATAAATTACAGAAAAAAAAATAACCCGGAATAGAGAAATTTCTGATCTTGAGAATTTAGTCTCCTTTTTCTGCTCCAGAGGTCTCTCACGGTGTCAAGAATGGTACCTAAATTCTTCACTCTCTCATTGTCGGTGCTACTGTTGTCCTCTAATATCTATGTTGTGCGGCTCCCTCCCCTTTTTTTGTGCGGCACTTTTTTCCTTTATATTGCCAAGTCTAGGGTTCCTTGCCAATCTCCAATTATTGCTACTTGCTATTCAAGCCAAAATTCATTTCACGGCACTTATTTAATTGGGTTGGTCTCCATTCTCCTATTTTGTCATGGGCCTGATTGCAAAATCCACCTTTCATTTCTTTCTTCAGCCCATATATATTTATATATATATATATATATATATATATATATATATATATATATATATATATATATATGTGTGTGTGTGTGACTTTTAATTGGACTATAATTTTTTTTACCTATTTTCTCCCTTCTGCAAAATATAAAATAAATTAAGTCTCTAATTTATATAACCACTAATAATTGCTCTAAAAATGACTTAAAAGTATCTCTAAAAGTGCACTAAATTGGAGTTTATCAACTCCCCCACACTTAACCTTTGCTTGTCCTCAAGCAAATTCTCTGGCTCAGCAACATTTTCAAATAAGGAATAGAGACAGCCAAATAAGGGACCCAAAGTTAGAAGCACAATGACAGACAATAGACAATATAACACATATGAGGTGCCAAAAGATTGCCCAATTAGAGGCTCATGTCCCTGAGGAATACATTTTTGTGAACAAAGGCACTCGCTCACAATATCTCTAAGTGTTTAGGGACTAGGGAAAATATACACTCAAGTTTCCACAAAATGCACATTACCATATGTTTGTAAATTGACCAAATCTCCACTAAATGGTTCACATGCATGCAAAGGATGAGGTGTTAAGGGTTGTAATGGGGCCAGAGTGAATTCATGCAGGGTAGGATATAAGAAGAAAAGGATAATCAAAGGGTTAAAAAAACAAGCACATAGTAACATTTGAAATCAAATATGGAGCTCCTATCTATTTTACAATTTTGTCCAAACTCCAAATTAATTTCACTTCCATTATTCATTCTTCTTTTTCTCTTGAGTCGACGGTTTTTTTTTGCTTTTTGCTCTTGAGTAGACTCTTTTTTTTTGGATTTGCCCTTTGGCTCTTTCATTCTTTTGATGTGCATTTTCCTCCATCTTGCTTTCTTTCTTCTTTTTTTTTCATTTCATTTTTCTATATTTCTCTCAGGAGGAAAATGAACTTGTAACCATATGAGCCACTCTTATTTTGTTTTTATGTCCTGATGAGATAGACAATTAAAATACAGGACAAAATTGTAACTTTCAGTAGTTGCTCCAAATTTAATTTCAAATGGTTACCACAAAAAAAAAAATTATATCTGGGTACCAAAGAAAAAATATAACAAATAAGCTCAAAGGGGGCAACTAATGGATAAATTCACAAACAATTCTGAGGCCAGAAAATACCTAAATTCCCCAAATCTTTTTACATGATGTAAATCAATTTTCACCTTGAAATGGTCAAAAGACAAATTCTAGAATGTAGCAAATTGGGAAACACACTCATAGAAAGAAAAGGGATAAAAATTTGTGATTTAGTATCAATCCCCTTATAAAGGCTCAGATCTCACATTTAGAAGCTAGTTCACAAAAAGTACTCAACAGGCACAATGCTAATTATCAGCTTACTAAGGACAACCTCACAGTTACAATTAAGCACAAGTCTGTCAAGCAAATTAATTATGGGATCCCCTAAAGGCAAAATCTCTATTTTTTTTCAACTTTAAGCATAATTCGCAAAAATAAGCCAGAAAAAATGCTATCAACATATACGGTGGGTATGTGCATTAATAGAGATCAAGTGACAAAATAACTCTCCTCCCCCACACTAGCATAAATCATGGTCCTCAATGCAAAATGATAAAATAGAAACCAAAAGAATTAAATGAGAGAGAGTAAGAGTGACTTCCCTGAGAGAGCTTGTAGTCTGAGCTTATTCCTAAAAACAAAACAAAACAAAAAGAAAATGAAAATAACTGAAAATAAAACACATGTTGCCTCCTGCGAAGCGCTTGTTTAACGTCGTGAGCCTGACGATAGTTAGTGCTTAATCCGGGGGCTCTCCGAGAGCAAATTTTACATCTAACGCAGTACACCTTCTTAGCTTTCTAACAATGTGGTTCACATTATTCTTTCTTTTTCCACGTGGTGGATGAACTTCAAAGGATGGTGAACTTTTTATTTTATCTCCATCCACCATTATGCTAGGATCCTGCAAAATAAGATTTTTTTCCAAAAGGTCCTGCATCTTTAATTCACTAAAAATGTTAGTTTCAACCACATCATCAAAATAAGGAGAAGTTAAAGAAGAGAAAATTTCATTGGAATTTAAAACTTTAATAACATCATCTTCTTTACCACTCCTTAAAGTTACCTATCCCCGGTGAACCTCAATCACAGCATCACCAATGGTTAAAACAATTTTCCCAAAAATGGGCGCTTTCTCCTCTTTCTCCAAATCCAGAACCATGGGATCTTTCTCACTGTCCTCATAAAGGCTCCCTTTAGTAGGATCTTTTGTTTCAATATGACTCCCTTCAGTAGGAGCTACTATTTTGATTTGACTCCCTTTAGTAGGAGTCTCCTCATCTTTCTTGAGAGCTTCTTTCTCCAGATTATATTCCATAGAGACACCTTCATCTCTCGAAGGAATACTTTTTGTATTGCTCAGCTTCTTCATTTTGGGTAGACTTAGTTTGTGAAGGAGTTTCTTGGCCCTCTTGGGATAACAAAGCAATGAGAGTTGAGATTTGACCCTCCAAGCTTTCAAATTTGTTGTTCATGGCACCCTCCAATCTTTCAAATTTTTCATTTGTCTGCTGCATAAATTTGGCCAATACCTCATTGACATCCGACTTTTCGTCCTCTTGCCTTTGCACTTGTAGTGACTCATAATTATCCCAGTGGGAGGAATAAGGAGGTGGCTCATAGTCATCCCAATAGTTTGAATAAGGTTCATAAGGAGGAGGAGAAATTTGAATCTGGCATTGAGACATATACCAATATGACTTCTCTAAATTTCTTTGTGCCTCTGCCCCTCTAATGTAGTCTCCAAGAGTTTTAACCATGATTTAGACTTTTCTCTGGAAAACAAGGTAAATTGCAGCGGTCTCTTGGGAAAGTATTAGTAACTTCTTTTTTTTATATATATATATTTTTTGATAAGATAAAAAAAACAAAATTTAAAATTAAAGCAAAAAAATGTCTAAAGCAATAAAAATCTCTTTCGTTTACTATTGTTAAATTAAGCCCCGGCAACGACGCCAAAAACTTGTTGCGTTAAAAACATACTTAAAGCAAATGTACTCTTTCGCAGAAGTAGTATAAAAGATTATCGTATCCACAGGGACTAATTAACAAGTACCAAACTAATCAAGATTGTCTATTGTTCAGACGAACTAATAATTGAGTTGTAATAAAAACAAGTAAAAAGAAATAAATAACAATAATTAAAATACCAGATTTAATCAATGGAGAGAGGTCTAGGGTCACGGTTTCACTTACAAGCTTCGATTCCCCTATGTCTAATTCTACCTGAATTCCTTTATTTTATTTAATTACCAATCCCTTTACTAAAGCTATTAATCCGTTTGGTCATTCACGATTAATATTCTTTTTCCTAAACTAACCATTGTTTGGTCATGCAAGAATTTAAGTTGAGGAAAAGCATAAAGAACGAAAAGGTTGAATGATTGGAAGACTAAATTAAAGTTTGGTCATGCATTAATTATAGCCCCAATTATCCTATAGGTCCACCAACTAATTGCAGTACGGTCGCTGATCAACTAATTGATTATGAACATGGAAAGGGTGATCAATCCTAAGAACGTGATTAAATTACTAGGACAATATTAATTGAAATAAAAATAGGAATTCAGATTAAAAATTAGAACATAAAAAGGTCTCTAATCAAGCAAGATCCACCTAAGATCCTAGAAGAGGATTTATCTATCCATAGTGTTCAAGAACAATGAAATAAAATTAGGAGTCATAAATTACAGAGATAAAAATAACCCGGAATAGAGAAATTTCTGATCTTGAGAATTTAGTCTCATTTTTCTACTCCAGAGCTCTCTCACAGTGTCAAGAATGGTACCCAAATTCTTCACTCTCTCATTGTCGGTGCTACTGTTGTCCTCTAATATCTGTGTTGTGCGGCTCGCTCCCCTTTTCTTGTGCGGCACTATTTAATTGGGTTGGTCTCCATTCTCCTATTTTGTCATGGGCTTGATTGCAAAATCCACCTTTCATTTCTTTCTTCAGCCCATATATATATATACATATATTAGTGACTTTAAATTGGACTATAATTTTTTTTACCTATTTTCTCCCTTCTGCAAAATATAAAATAAATTAAGTCACTAATTTATATAACCACTAATAATTGCTCTAAAAATGACTTAAAAATATCTCTAAAAGTGCACTAAATTGGAGTTTGTCACGTGTCATGACCATTACTTCTATGATACCTGCAGTATTTGCTGGATCGTTGTCTAGATCGGGGAGGTAGAGGTTTGGGGGTCTTAACGTCTCTGAACTCGACATTCCAACATTCCCCATATAATTGGGCGTTGGAGACGTTGAGTTCAGTGTATACTTGGTGACGGTTCTGAGGTCGGGGATCCCTGTTACCTCGGTTTTCGTTTCCTTGGTTATCCCTTCCGTAACGGGGTCTTGATGGTCCGGCCTGTGCTGATGGATTTTCGATCTTGGCGCTTTCCTCTTCATTGATGAAACATTGGGATAATTGGAGGAAATCTTGCAAAGTATTAGGCTCCCAAATGTAGGGGTGGACATCGGTCGGGCTTGGGCGGATTCGGGGCCACTAACAACCATCCGGCCCAATCCACGGATGCTATATACAGGCCCAATTACGTCCATTTTTGAAAACGGGTTGTGCGGGTTCGGTTTGACGGATTATAACGGATCCACGGGTGGGTAGGAACGGGTTGGGCCTTCACTGGCCCAAACCATGTTTTTGGTCGGATTTTCACAAAAAACTTTGTTTTTAACAAAATCTAACTACATTATTGGGCCTAGAAACAAATTATAACACTATCAAATTAATGGGCCTAGGCAATTCTATTTTAAAAAATACTTCACTTCAATAATTTTATTTTTGCCTAAAACAAACAGATGGAAAATCAATGGACTAAATTTTAGGCCATTTTTGGTTCATTCCCTGGACATTGAACAAACACATGCAGCAACCAAAAATTGCTTGAGCAACTACAGCCTAAACAAACAAGCAAGAACTAAATTTTAGACCTTTTTTTGATCATTCCCTAGACATTAAACAATACAAATGCAAATAAAACATGTAAACACTGAACTTTAAACAAACAAATCCGTAGATAATCACAGTAACTAGACTGTATACTGCTGCCAATTACCAAAGTATCTAGCAGTAACTAGATAATAATCCCAGGCTCATCATCAACCAAGTTTACCGTTGTCAATTACCAAAGTATCTAGCAGTAACTAGATTATAATCACAACCCCATTATCAACCAAATTAACTACCAACCAACTAAAGCAAACAACATTTAATACTAATAAATCTAAGTTTAAAATCTAAATTACATCATACACCCATGCAAGGGGAATTTCACAGCTTCTTTAAAGAAGCTTAATGAAGCTCACAACTTCAAACTAGCCCTTGGAATCTGCAATCTACATAATAAACAGTAACTTTCAGTAGTAAAAACAGTAATACTAACAGAAGTTTTAAGATAAGATCATGCACTTAGCACTAACTTTGTTACTTATAGCCAAATAGCCTAAGTAACAGCCCATGACTTGACAAAATGGATACTTTTCCAGAATCTGAAAAACAAAACAGAAATACAGATGCTGAAAAAGAAATAATAACTAAAACAGATGCTGAAACAGATATAATTTAATCAGCAATAACCTTGTTATTCATACCAGATTTTGTTCTCTATTCATTCTTGACCAATGGTCTCACTTCCAAACCAAAGTTGGCAATTCTGAAACAGAAATACCAGAAACTAATTATGAAGGAAACAGAGACAAAACTCCATAAACTAATTTAATAGAAAGAACAAAAAGCAAACAAAATAGAAATCACTACTTTCATTTAAACTCGGAACATTTATCCATAAGGTGAGAAGTTGGATGATGTAGTGAGCCATGAATGACTCCAAAAGACCATAATGTTGCTATTTTTAATGCAATAGTTGGGAATAAAAGATGATGGCCATGTGACTCCAAAAAAGCAAAAAGTTATAACTGTATATTCAAAAGAGAAACTGTTAATACCTTCACAAATAATTATGCAACAATTTAATTAGAAATGCATTGGGGACTAACAGTGAAATTATTCTCAGCCACTGCCAATATTAATTGGCTGTGACTGAGATGATGAGCCAACTCCAGCAGCTCCATCTTCCACAGAAACCCCTCCTTGAAATTCTATGGAACATAAAAAACAAGTATTAGCTCATATCGAATTAGAAAGCAAATATTATCAAAAGACCAGAAATCATTAAATTTATACCTGCTACAATGTTATCAAAATCTTCATACTCTTCATCTATGTTGACATGTTTTTTGAAAGGGCTTCCGGGGAGTAGGCCCTGCGTCATGAAGAAAATGCGGAAAGTGTCGTCTAGTTCTCGAACTTGAAAAGCCCCGTTGTTGAATCTCTCTATGTATTCTCTGAGAGGCTCGTCCTCCTTTTGGACCACGAACATTAACACCGCTTTGCTCTTGGGTTTACTTTTGGAATGGGCAAAGTGAACCGGAAATAGTTTTGCCAATTGGTCCCAAGAGGATATAGAGTTCGTCTTCAAAGTCCGAAACCATTCTGATGCTACATTGTCAAGAGTCAATGGGAAGATTCGACATTTCATCTCCATGGGGGCGTTCCGGTATTGCATAGTGGTGTCGAATTGATCGAGGTGTCTGTCTGGATCGCCCGTTCCATCATACGTTTTCAGACCTCCGGGCGGTTTTTCGAGGTACCTCGAAACTCGGTAGCCATCAATAGTCGCGGTGAATGGACCCTTTCGCTCGGTTAACAGCGCCTGAGGTCGTGGCTGACGCTGGTGATAGGGATCGGGATAAACGTAGTGTCGAGGTTGTGCCTTTTCAGGGTTATCTCCTCGACTTCAGGAACGTCCTCTTGGAGATGAAGAGGCTAAAAATGAGCGAGGTTGGGGGGAGTTAACCAGTTCATTAAGACCATCGAATTGTCGAGCCTGAGGAGAACAGGAACCATTCCCTCGTTGTCGACGGGGAGGAGAACGATGATATGCATCAAGATCGTCATATTGTCGAGCCGGAGGAGAACGGGAACCATTCACTCGTTATCGGCGAGGAGGAGAACGAGAACCATTCCCTCATTGTCGGCGAGGAGGAGAACGATGATATTCATCAAGATCGTCATATTGTCGAGCCGGAGGAGAACGAGAACCATTCCCTCGTTGTCGGCGAGGAGGGGAACGATGATAGTGTCTTCTCCTGGGTGGAGATCGATGTCTCCTTCGAAACTAGTTTGTCTTTTCAGGGGAAACCGGTTTGGGTGATTCCTGGTCTGGAACGTCTCGCGCTCGGAGATTTGCTACCTCGTCCTCAAAGTCGGTGAAGCAGTAGTTTCTTTCTTGGTTTACGGCCTCCTGTCGAGCTAGCAGCTGGACAAGCTGTTGAACAGCATCGGCCAGGGCTGGAAGCGATGGAGGGGGAGGTGGTAAACTATTATTGTATGAGTTCGTACGGGAACAGGCGAGGCTCGGATTAGGGAATTGTGCCCGAGCTTGAGTGGAATCTGTGAGGTCTTGAACATGGCCCTGGGGGTTTGTTGTGTTTCGAGCTCGGGTATAACCAGTCCTACCCTGGGCTCAACCACAAGACTGGATGGTTTTGAACGGAGTTTGGGTGCCAATTGCGGATCAAGGTAATGGGAGAGGAAATTGAGTACAGATGTTCCCACTGTGGTCGCCAATGTTCGGTACCGTACTTTCGAAGTAGTTGGTAGGTGTCGTCCTTGATCAGTGGTGTTCAATCTTGAGATGGCGGTGTTCGATCTTGAGATGGCGATGTTCGATCTTGAGATTACGGTGTTGGACCTGCAAGAATACTCCGACGCTCAAGTCAGTGTCTGAGTCAATCAATGTTTTAGTCTTAAGGGTTGCTTACATTTTTGAGCATTGAATGTGGTATTTATAGAGTTTGTGTGATGTTTGTTATGACGATCTTGGACCGTTAGATCTTGCAGGGGCATTTAAACCGTCGGTTGATTGGGCTAGATTTTCTGGATGTGGGCTGGTTGATCATTGGGCCTTGTAGGGGGTGTAAATATTGCTGAGGCCTTTTATTTATTACCATAACAATATGTATTTAGGATTGTTCATGATATGGTTCTGCATTCTGGATTTTCTCTGAACACTTTCAACTTCTAGTACTTAGGTTTACTTTCTTCTTCTCTTTTTCTTCCAAAGATCTAAGAACCAATTAGTTATTTTGAAATTTAGGAGAGATATATTTAACTCATGTTATTTTCCCCCATGACATTATGGTAGTGTTTGTTTATCTCAATGTACTAATAGTAATTCCCCATAGATAGGATACCTTTTTGAAAATCGATCTTCCCTGAAAGAATCTCATACGGATATATAATTGATTATTTGATGTCATCATCATCACCATTATCTGCAGGTTTCTGACATCGCATGAACCACCATATCTTCATAATATATTATCATGTGGTTATTAATATAGTTGTAGATGTTTTTTCCCTCTCTTTCTATCTTCTTTCTGTGTTCATTTTTGCTCTTACTGGGTTTTCTTTGGACTTTGGAAGCCTACTATTTTTTTTCTTTCCTCTCTTTGGGTAAGATTCGACATAGCTTTCAATCTGCTACGGATACCTAAAAGATATAATAGGCCATTGGTTTGATTCACCCAATTCTTAAGGCATGCTTGATTATTACACGTATATCTCGACCTGAAAACTGAGCATTAGTGTCAAACAAACATAATTTTGCGTGAACTTAGATGTGAAATTTATAATAAACTTAAACACATGCTGTTATCTAGCTAACATAGTTTGAGGCAAGCATTACACCACATAATTGACCATAGAGAAGATTACTCGGTCATGAAAATAATAAACCCGGGAGGCTCCTAGTAGAGGGGGTGGCTTTGGTTTCTAGGTATGGTCGGGTTGTTTTGACATCATCTTACTTTACAAGGATGACAATTCCTTCTTCAGCCTAAGTATGGTTGAAAGATATTTCTAGAATTAGGTCCTACAGTTCAGAGAGAGGTTATTGGTTCTCAAATTTTGTAAGGTTGTTGGTCGATAATGGGAGCAAAGCTTTGTTTTGACATGATATATAGCACGGTGATACTTCTTTATGGAGTATGTATCCGAGACACTTTTAGGTGGTTGTAGATCGATCCAAACGCATTGGCTCAATCGAGTGGTAGTTTATTTGGTGATCAGTGGATTTGGGCAATCCCCCAGAGGAGGCATCTTTTAACTTGGGAAGAGCAATTAACTTCAGAGCTTTCTTGAGTTTGGGGTTCGTTCAACTATTGGTTGACTCGGATTTTTGGCTTTGGAGTCAGAGTGTTCTTGGTGTCTTCTACTTATTCTCTCCTCTCTAAGTCGTCTGCACGTGTGGTGCACCTTCCAAATGGGCGTCATAGAAACTCTTCCTAAGGTATGGGAAAGTTTCCCTCCTTCTAAGGCCATTTTTTCCTAGAAGCTACTCTTGGATCGATTTCCTAGTCGGCCGAGCTTATTTAATAGAGCTATATTATTTAGGAATCTATAGGAACCACTTGCATTCTTTGCGGAGAGTTTCAGAAATTAGCGTTACACTAGGTGTGTCTTCTCCTTGGCTATCTGGTCTGCTACATTCAGCTGGTTGGGTGGTAATTTTGTGATGCCGCAAGATCTTCCTTCTTTATTCTTGACAGTTCTCCCATATTGGTGGTCCATCTCGTTGGAGAAGAGGTTAATTTGACACTTATTTGGTATACAGTTATCTGGGTGATTTGGAACCTCAAAAACATCGGATTACATTAGAGCTTTGAACATATTAGAGTGTCGACTTGGTGCTGGTTTTTGGCTAAGGGTCCAATATGTTACCTCGAGGTTGAGTATTTCTAGTACTCGGCTTATTATTTATATATAATCAAATATTTGTTGTTCAATATATATATATATATATATATAGTTTATCTTAAGTGTTGAGCACATATATAGTTTCAACCTTAATTTTTTAACGCCCAAAATTCTCAACACCTCGCTTTCTTTTCATCACTCTCTACTTGTCAGTTGTCACATCATTCACTTCTCAAATTTATCATACCACTCTATATGTTTTTCCTCTCGACGTTGAGGGATTTTGGATGTCAATGAATCATTTTCGACATATTTTAGCTCGTGATTTCTAAGTAGCAATTGATTCAAGTTGGACTTCAATTATTATGAGACCCCTAAAATGTTTTTTTTACCTTTTTTTTTGCAGTTTCTACCGGCTTTGTCAGTGACTAATCTACACCGGGGAACCTGACTGGCCATGAGTAAACCCGGCTTTGCCGGTCCATGTGGTTCTCCCCTCCCAACAGAGTTTTTGCCATATCCAAGATTCGAACCCAAGACTTTGGAGTGGGATCCGAGCCGAGTTACCACTCAGAACCGTGTTTTTGGTGCGCAGTTTTCACCGGCTTTGCCAGTGACTAATCTACACCGGGGAACCTGACTGGCCATGAGTAAACCCGGCTTTGCCGGTCCATGTGGTTCTCCCCTCCCAACAGAGTTTTTGTCATATCCAAGATTCGAACCCAAGACTTTAGAGTGGGATCCGAGCCCAGTTATCACTCGGACCGACCCTTGTTGGTAGACCCTAAAATGTTTGATATGACTAAGTAGCTTACAACGTCTTGCACAAGAGTGAGTTCTTTCTGAAAAACATTGCATTTTTAAATATTTTGAAGGTTCCGTTAATTAGTTTCTTATATATCCCCAATTATTATTTTTGACGGGGTCAATTAGTTTAAAAAAAAACATGACACATGGTTACTTAAGACTTCTATATAGTCCACTACGCGTAATTTTGCTTTCAATAATTTTAAAATTATTTTTGGTGAATCGTATAGTTATGTCAGCGACCATCATTTGGCGTGTGAATCTTATAATGCTTTCAAAGCGTTATAAGAGACAGGCTAAAGTCCCGCGTGAACGTTCTTAACGACAATATTGATGAGATATCTTAAATAGATCTAAAAGACTAGGATCTTGAAAATTGGCATTTCAACAAATTTCTCACACAACAAAAGATGACCGACACAAAATCAACATACAAAACTTCCTTGAAAAGGAAGAATATAAAATGTGGAGAGAAGATAGGAATAGAAGTGGAGAATGAAGTCCACAACTTCTTCCTTGGGAAGACGATAAGAACAACACTATCTTTGAGCTCTCATAGCCTCGAGGTTGTGTGCTCAAGGTTCTCATCTCAAGAAACATTGGAGAATCATGATGAACCTTTACCTACACTATCAAGTCCACTAAGGAAAGAAATAAGGCCCAAGGCCTCAACTAAATGGCCAACAAGGCTAAAAACCAATGTTCATTACAATTAGGAATAAAATCCTAAATTTATTGAAAAACAAATACAAATAAATAGGGAACACTAGAGTTTGAATTTGGTTTTCAATTAATTTGTATTTAGTGTGCTCTTGTTTTAATTGTTAAAGTGAGCAAACTAAAGTCTCTTCCCTTTTCATGTTGAATCTCTTTTTGGTTTTTGTGTCTTATCTTGTGACCTCACTAAAACATTTTGACCCCACAGCAACGCCTAAAATTGCAACACTTAAAAAACTGTGCGTCATGTTTTTTAACCTTTATTCTTTGGTTTTTTACACTGCATATTAGTCGGTAAATACTATCAAATTGACGCTATAATATCTACAATATGTCATAGTGACACTTTGATTAACTTTGACAAATTATAAATGAAAAAAAATTGATTAAAGTATAATAACTATCACTCAGTTAAGGTAAAAAATAACTAAATTGAGTTCATATATCCATTGAAATTTCTTTCCAAAAAAAAATATACCTTACCACAAAAAAACATATCTATTGAACTTATTTATATAATAAAATAGATCACTTTAGGGCTATTGGAGATGGCAATAGCTTTTTGGTATGGGCTGATTCTTGGTTGTGGCCCGGTTACAAACTTTGTGGTGTCGGTAATCAAGTGTCAACTAATCTCCTTCAGTTGAAAGCTTTACTTAGTGGATGAGGGTAATAAATGGGATTTGACTAGTATTTTCCCTTTCATTCTACTAGAGTTGTTGGACCTATTCATGCTCTTATTCCTCCTAGCCAAGACAATGGAGCCGATTTGTGTTTGTTGCCAAGTGATAGCCTTGGTAAGTTTACCGTTGCTAGTGCATATTCTCTTATGGCTAATGACGTAGATAAATCTAATCATGATTTTGGAAGGTCGTGTGGTGTTTGCGTGTCCCAGAGAGAGTGAGAAGTTTGGTCTGGTTTCTCGTTCGTGATAGACTACTCACAAATCACTGTAAAGCCAGAATGCATTTGGATTATGGTTAGTGAGATCACTGTCCTTGTGTTCTTGAAGATAATATTCATGCCTTTTGGGATTGCCCACGTGCGACTAATCTTTGGATGTGGCTTGTGAAGAATTCTGCTCGTAGCAATTTTTTGGGAGGAAATCTTCAACACTAGTTTAAGTTTAATATAAACCAGGATAATGAGAATTTGCTTGACTTTGCAATCCATTTGGGCTACGGTGTATCATTCTCTGTAGAGTTGGAGGAATAAAGAAATCCATGAGTGAACTTCAATATACCAACACACCCTTGGAATCTCATTTATAGGTATAAATTGGTTCGGGAGTACTCCTCTGTCATTTCTCCAACTGGTGTGGGACTGGTTTGTGACAAAAGATGGATTGAGGTTTGTTGGGAGCGCCCCCTGTTGGTTGGTGGTGTCTCAATACGGATGGTGCCGCTCAACATGGAGCTCGAGTTGCTGGTTGTGGGGGAATTATTTAGAACAATTTGGGGGAGTGGATTGGTGGATTTCCCAAATTTCTTGGCTTATGCATGTTCTACATTGGAGTATGAGCTTTGGGGTATTTTGAGGGGTTGAGGTTGTGTTGGGCTAAAGATTATAGATCAGTCAATACGCAGGTGGATTCTGCTGCTGCTTGCTCTATCATTCAGGGTGATTTGACGGGTTGTGTTTTGGGATGAATTCTTGTTAGAGATATTCAAAATATAATGAATTTGGAGTGGGAGCTGAAGTTTGAGCCTATCTACCGTGAGACAAGTTGTTGTGCTAACGAGTTAGCTTCTCTGGGTTGTATTCTCCAAACATTCTTGATTTTGTTTGAACAATGTGTGCCATGTGTGGGAGCTCTTTTACTCGATGGTAGTTTGGGAATCTTCATTCCTTATTGTATCTCTTGTTAATTGTTTTGCTTTTGAGACTGTAACCCTCGTTTCTTACCAAAAAACTAAATAAATATGTAAGCTCATTATATGATTTTCTTAGAATAACACATAAATACGCTTTAATTTTGAACGGTTGTTCATATAGAAAATCTTGATTATATTAAGTGAATATAATGTATTTATTTTAAAAAATTTATTTAAATTACTGCACATTATTTACCATCCAACTCTCCCAGGAACATGAGCTCGTGCAGATCCACGAGAAATTTGGTGAAAAAAAATCTGATATATTTTATCCAGTTATATTTCTCTTTCTATTTATAAGACCCATCTCATAACAAAATAAGGAAAAACGACATTTTTTACAATTAAAAGATCTTAAAAAAATTCAAATAAAATATGTTATAACCTAATACTACCTATGTTTTCGTTTATAAGCAAAAGGGCTATACACGCTTTTTAAGTGTAGTTAAAATTAAAAGTATGATTTCTAAATCACCCTTATTAACTTTTCTTGGAAATCGTGAAAAAAGAAAAAAAAATTGGAAACCAACATTACTTACATTGAGAAAAGGAAAATAGAGAGAAATTAATAGAGGTAAATTCGATATATCAACTAAAAAAGGTTTTGACTTGCTTATATTTGATAACTTGATTAAGCTAATGTTTTTGCTTATATATGAAAATGGAGGGAGTATAATAAAGGTGAATAGTGGGGACTTAGATATGATTAGCCTGTTGTTAACCTGAAGTGTTTGGATCATCTCCTTCTCTTCTTCCTCTCCATCACAAAATACAAAAGTGGGAGGAGAGAGAAAGGAGAGGATCCAAATCCTAACCTTAATCAACTAGTAGTTTCCCCTAAAAGAGTCACCTTGAAGTTTTTTTTCTTGACAATAATTCACTTATTGGCTTCTTATGTTGAATCAACCAGTCCAGCTTAAAATACAATAGATAGGCCCAAACAAAAATGAAGTAGTCAGTCCAGCGTTAAATATAACAGAGGCCCATAAAATTTAGGCCCAAAACTAAAAAGTGGTGGTTCAGTGGCTAGGCTCACCAGGCCAATTGGGCTGGAATTGCAGAGGCCCGTTATCCCTCCACTGTCAGGAGCCTGAAGTTTTTTTTTCTTGACAATAAGTCACTTATTGGCTTCTTATGTTGAATCAAACCGGTCCAAATCAAACCAGTCCAGCTTAAAATACAATAGAGGCCCAAACAAAAATGAATCAGTCAGTCCAACGTTAAATATAACAGAGGCCCATAAAAATTAGGCCCAAAACAAAAAAGTGGTGGTTCAGTGGCTAGGCTCACCAGGCCAATTGGGCTGGAAGTGCAGAGGCCCGTTATCCCTCCACTGTCAGGAGCCCGAAGTTTTCGCTGCTCTGTGAAACCAGCCTCACGCGTTGCCCTCCGGTCTAGGAACAACGAGGCCCATGCCTTCGCACAAGCCCCATTTTTCAACTCTCGACTTGGAGCGGGCAGACCCCCATAGAGCATCTATCGGCCCAACCCAGCAAACCCTAAGCCATGTTCCACCATTTTAATGCCCCCACTTGGGTTACAAGTTGGAGCTATCCAACTCGGCGAACAAATAGCCTGCGTCTATAGTTTATAAACACTAACTTGTTTTGTGTACATCTCGATGTGGGACTTTACAACGCTAGTGCTTGTTTCTCTTTAACATTATGTCAATTCTTATTGCCTGAGTTTTGAATTCATATGCTGTGTTAAGTTAAGAAGATTTAAGGCTGTCTCCCTTCGCTTCTAGTTTTGCTGTTTCGATTCTAAGGAAGACATGTGACTAGCGGGAGAAAGCAATTTTGGTCGAGGCACTTCAACTTTTATGAAGCTCTTGGTTAGAATTACGAAATAGCACAGGTTTTGCGGTTCTTTCCTTCCACATTTATGGTGCTACTATTCTGTTTTATTCCTTTGCTGCATATATCATTTTCTTCTTACACATTTGCTGTGTTCAAATTGCTAGCTTTGTAACTCAATAATGCTATTGATATATGCTATCCCCTTATATTCCATTGATGCTCATGTCACTTTAGGCAAAACCTTTTAGCACCTATGGCTGACAGTTTTTACTTCTTCCAATATTGGTTCCTTTTAAAAGAGAGGTCTACATACATTTTGATTCATCAACCGGAGGACAAACCGCTAATATAACCGAATCGTAGACCTGGCTTGTTTCGATTCAACCAAAATCATACATCACTTGAACAAATACAAAACTAAATTAATCAAATAAAGTAAGAGGTGCGAATTAAATCTGTGCAAGAAGCCCCTTTGGCATAACAAAAATAATCATTATTTATTTACATAGAGAAATATGCCAATGAAATGTTACACCGACTTAACTCAATTTCCTTCAGCTACGGTGTAGGATAAACATGAACTCTTTAGCTTAATGTTTTTGCAAGACTAATTAGAAAAACTTCCCCTCCTTGCAAAGATGAAGTGGGGAATTTTTACTTCAACATCTGTAAAGGCCTTGGAGCAAAATTTTCTAGAATGAAGATTGACACAAGAATACTCTTTACAATGCCAACTCTGACTACATCTATAAAACCTAATAATGCTTCTAGGAATTCTTAAACTAAGCAGCAGCAGTCTAACAGTAAAACATCACTCTCTTCACATTTTCTTTCAAGGCTGGTAACGGTTTGACACCACATTCTCCAGCTGCTCGCGTTCCCTTTGAACTATGACTAGAATTACCATCACCTGTAGAGCCATTCTCTTGCATATCTGGTTCCATGTAGAAACGAGCTCGAAAGGCTGCTAAATGTGCATAATATGCTGGAGGAACTGCACAAGAAGAATTTCCAACCAGATTAAGTTTTAGATTGTCCAAAACAAGTTGAAACTTCAACCAAGAGAAAATATGATAAAGTGAAGTATTTCTAGCTTTCTTTCATGAAGGTTATCATAACTTCTTCCACTGGTCTTAAGTGTATGAACAAGGCTTCAAGAGTCATAACTTAGAGCAAAAACAGAAAAACTGCACTTTAATGAACAATAGGCTTACCAACAGATACAGATCGCGTGCACCTGGCATATGTATAACAAAGATTGTTCGTCAAAGATTGAATTCCATCTGCTGTAAAATTGTTTTCATCCCATAGAACATGATAATGAGCTGGCCTACTAGTACCCTGGATGATAATGTAAACAGTGTGAGTAATTGAGAAAAACATAAGTTAAATTTTTCCAAGATATTAGTAAAGCAGATGCCCAAAAATAGACAAAAGGAAAACCAACAGAAAGAAGAAAAAGAACTTCATATGGATACTTTTTCCTCACTCTCCCTCTAATATTATTGCGAGTTATCAACTATGATACCATGTTTCTTTTCATAATCAATCCTCATTTTGTATAAAAGGAAGAAAAAACTATCTTCTACCTGAATGCCAGCATGACTGCAGAGATAAAAATCAAATTCTGTTGGATGGCAAATTTTCGAATCAACAACAGTCCCTGAAACACAATTTTTATTAAGAAAGTTTCAACTTATTTGACGATAATCTTTAAAATTGAACAGTGATTCTGAAATTCATTTCTGTACATATGCACTGCAGGAGTATTCAATTTACCAGGCAATATATTCCCACTTTTATCTGTACTACTCCTGTCCCTGTGGTTGTTTGGGAACAACCGAGTATGGTGTCTTTTTTGTACAACTATGAAAGTTACTGGAGGCTGATAGTTTGGTTCTAAGGAAGCACATGCCTGCACAAATATTACCTGTCAGAATATATTTTGTTGATGAAAATAATATAAATGTATGATTAGAGAAAGCAAATGACACTGACCTTCCGGATTGCATCCAATTCATAAAGTAAAACTTGGTAAAATTGCCCTTCACTTACACCATCCCTGTCCAAATTTCATTGTTAATACACCAGCCAAATTTCATTGTTAACAACACTTGCACATAGATATTGCATCATAAATTAAACTTAAGGACCTGTAGAATATAATCCGTAGCGGCTTTTGTCCCGTTGCCTTTCTAAAGGAAATCAGTAAATCCCTGCATAAAAAAGGGTGCATGAAAATGAATTACTGATTACTAAGATCTAATACAAAGTATCCCATCAGACAACAACCTAGAACAACATTCGGAATTAGCAAAGTGAAATTTATTCTACTGTTTACCTTATCATGCCACCACTAACCGTGCCCCGGACAGGGTCTTGCCAAGTTTTGTACAAGTCTTGTATAAGTTCCTGTCTATGAGCTTGAGCACATACTAAACCAGCATATTTTGTCACTTCAGGCCAATCTTGGGATGCTACTACCTAATAGATGGGACACCACATATCAGTTGCCAAAATCTGTCAATAAACCATTGCAATGCTATTAAATATCAAGATATATAAAGAGTAGATAAATACAGCTGCTATTGAGGGGCTAGAGTCTTCTCCATTTTCAGGGTGGGTAACATCTGCTCCAAAAATTATGGTTGGTATGTCACTAACCAATGGTATTCTGTAACTTACAGCATCAAGAAGAACAGTGTTTCTCCCTCCCATCTACACCAAGAAAAGGGTAAATGAACACTAATTAATAACTAATAAATGGAAAAAATTATGAGAAGTGAGAGCAACTTTTACATCAATAACCAAAAAAGTAGGGAAGCTAAATTTTCTAAAGAAAGATAAAATAAGACATTCATAGTAGAATTCAAACAATGTTTTACAAAGGAATGTATGCAATTTCAAGTGATTGAGAATAAACAAACCTTAACATTGATCTTCAGAGACACATTAGCCAAGTACTGTTTAGTGATTTTGAAGACATGCTTTGTTAGACAGCATTGTGAAATTAAACCAAGGTCAGTTTCACAAATACGCTTGAGATCACCTGAAAACAAAAGATGTTTAAATGAAAATTCTGTCAACTCAAGCAAATAGCAATCAACAAATGATGCCATATGACAATCTTGAAGAGTTATTATGACTACCAATCCATGTGGCTTACCATAGAGAGAACCATTATTGTCTGGCAATATTGCTAACAAAAGCTCCAACTCCTTTCCTTTAGTTTTGTTTGTTGACACATGGTAAACATGCTTTAAAGCTTTCTCCACTTGTTCAGGCTTCGCATTGTAGATTGGGATAACAGGCTCCAGATTAAATTCCTACAAGGAAAAAATGTGATTGAATATCAGAAATCTTCTTTCTGCTAACACAAAAAACAAATAATAATCAAGATAGAAAAATACCATGCCAGATACTTGACACATTTGGGCAAGGTCATTACAAAAAGTGCGAGCAACACTATCTTGCACACTCCGAGAGAAATTTATGCACGCCCAACGGTTAACCGTCATTCCATTAATCATTTTCTGCGTCAATCAAAAATTAGGAAACATAGATATCAGTAATACAAGCTATGACAAAAAATCACTAGGAAAACCAAAAATAGAAGGTACCTTAATATTTCATTAGTTTACAATACCTTATTCATCATATTCCACTGACCAACATGGGGTAAACAGTTCTTTTCTTTCCCACTTTCGTGATATTTAAGCTGCAGTTAGTAGATATTTAGATTAATGAACAGTAGGAAACAGATAATTTTATATTTTCAATATATGACAAACCAGATCATTAGATGGAGAAGCACATTACCCAAGGGGCGGGAAGAATTCTTGCTTCAACAGAAGCTAGTTTTTCACTGATTTTAATTCCAAATTCCTTTGCATAAGGATCTTGGTCATAAGCATTTTGTTGAATGGTCTGCACCCCACCATGCAAAAAATTAAATCATTTAATACAAAGATTCAACATTAGCTTGTAGCTGCTAAAGGATACTACACACACAGCACAAAACATCATAGTTGTCCATTCCAAACATAAGGTTCAGTTGAATACCCGTAAAATGTCATTTTCGCGATCGCGAGGTCTCTGACAAGTAACTTTCAACAGAGAAGTAATTTGTTTCTCATTCAATCTTTTGGTATAACGTTGCCCTTCAACAATTTTGCAGGCCTGAGGAACCAAAAACAAGCACACAAGAATAAACAAAAACACTATAAGAAAGTTGATTAGTTAATTCAATTACTAGAAGCTTTCCCAACCTCCATAGGCAAGTAATTAGCCTTCTTTTGATTTCCTACTTGAAGGCAAGGAAGGTGAGTATGTTGAATAGTAAAACCATACATCTCTTGGAAATATTCAACTACTGACTTCATAGTTGAGTTCTCATCAACAGGAAACCTGAAAAAATAAATTGTCATTGTTAAGTGTTCTAATTCAAAATCATTGTAACTACTTTGGATTTTAGTATCAAGAAGAAAAAAAACTTACACAAGTTCTCTTGTTGGTTGAGAAGTTAACCCTGAAACACGATATTTTCTTCTTACACTTCCTCTGTGTGTTACATCTACTTTAACTCCTCTAAGGGCTTTCTTAATCTATTAGACATATAAAAAAGTATCTCCATAAATTTACTAATATGGACAACAGAATTGATGCAGTTAGCAAGGTGAATGTAGGAAAAAGTGACTTTAGAGAATCCAAATCCGTACCTTGATGCGATCAGCATCTGACAATGGCCTTGACAATACATCTTTCCCTAATAGCTGGGCAACAAATTCTACAACTGGAAGAGGCTCAATGAAAGCAGCAGATGCCATATCTGTGGAATGCATTAACAAAATGAAGAGAAATGAAATAGTTAAATTGTAATTTTATAAGACTATCTATACTATATTATATAGTTAGTTAATGTTAGCATATACCTATATTGAGGGAAAGGCCCATCTGAGTAGGCCTTATGCTCTGATAAAATCCACACCATGACTCTAACCCCTCTCCAAGCCTTTGTGGTGTTCTAATATCAGGTGAAAAGAAAGACCTCCCAATGGGGCAATACCTTTAGAAAATGCAGTCTTTGTAAGATAAACAATACTTTGACTTGATATATCATTTCTTGAAGTTCAAAAGTTCAGAGCTCCATGATTAGTTAGTACTGTTACCTCTTATTTGATAGCTCTCTTAATACAATGTCAAGAATTTGAAGCGCCTCTTGTGGAGCATCAGCGCGCTTACCGGCTAGAAACTGGCCTAAGTGATGCAAGTTTGCCCGAGCAACAAACTTGATCACCACCTTGTAATCTCTTTCCCTTCTGAAAATGGCCAAAGTGTGTCAGTAGAAATTAAGCTTGTTCAAACACATCAAAACTATTCTGCATTAGTATGTGTTGGACAATTTCATGGACTAAATGTAACAAACAAAAATGGCTAATATGATCGAGATTTTTAGTTTCAGAGACTATATTAAAGAATATTAAATATTTTAGGGAATAAATTGTCTACACCTTACAATTTTAGAGACTAAATTGGTTTTAAATTATCAATGCATTTAATGTTACACTAGAGTGCTTATCTATGTAGTACCGACACTTCCAGATGAAAACGTGTCCACCTACACTTTATTTACTTGTATTTTTCAAATAAAAAAACCGGTGTGTTTGTGTCTGTGTTTGTGCTTGTGTTTGTGCTGCATAAGTGCTTATAGCACAAAAGGGGAGTTGTGTGTGTGGGTAGAGATGAAAAGAGGAATGTGTAAGGTGATTATTTATGGGTAATAATCCTTACTTGGGGCCATTAACTCCATCCACTTCATCTACAAGCTTAATCTCAAACTCTTTCCAGACAAAGGGAAGCTGTCCAGCAGTGTAAATACTTTTTCTGCCATCATATGCCGGAAGTCTCATCCCCAAGTCAGACTCTTTATACCTTCTCACAAGTTCAGCTATGATGGACCTGTTTAATGCTCTAGAAGACACTTCCGGAGTAATAGTAACCTTCAATAGAAACCAACACATGATAGATAGCATTAAATTAAAGCAAAAGCAACAATAATAACAAACAATAGCCGTAGGCCAAAATTTAAGTCTCATAAATTTCACTCTTAGAAAAAAAGTCTGCAAAATCAGAACAGCTATAAGAGGAAAATCACAAGAAGAACTTAAATGCATGCATGCTGTGCCCCTCAGAAATAAATAAATATACTCTTACATCATATTGGTTTAAGTCCTTGTCTGGTAACTCTGCAAAGAAGTGGTTAGCTTTCACAATACATTTTGTCCCAACTTGTCCATAACCAGGCCTAGGAGCAAAACTCAAAGACTTGCTTGAAGTAGGAAAACCCATGTCAATGTCACCAGAAATGTTGACATTTTGAACAGTGTTTGTTACAGTGCATGGCCTGCATTTTGGTCTCATCAAGATATCTCCTTGATCAGATTTTCTACCACCTCTTCCCCTTCTTCCTTTGTTCTTTGGTTGAGGGGAAGTTTGGTTATGGTTTTCTAGTGAAGGTGGAATTTTGCCATTTTGAGTAGCCTTAGGTGCCTTCTTAGCTGTATTCATTTGGTTCTGAAAATTGGTTTTGATCACAAGGTGTTGCTCTGAGCTTTCCTTCATCTGCCTCACTGGCATTTTGGCTTTGTTGATAAGCACTTTCCCTTACAGAAAAAACCAAACTTGTCCAACTTCACAGAAAGACTAGCTTCTTCTAGCTTCTGCTTATTATACCTGAAAAACAATACCAGAGGAGTAGTAAATCCCAATGCAAGTTTGCAGCTCAAAACATTAGCTATGTGTGCAACACGAAATATTACAAATAGTAAAAGACAAAAAGCAAACAGAAAAGCAAAAACATTTGCATTGTTTAGTGACGAAGCCAATGATCATGAACAAGGAAGAGAAGAATTAAAAATACTTAAAATGTGATTAGACATATGAGAAAGTGGAAACCCAGAAAAATGGAAACAACAAGAAGAAAAGACCAGTTCCTTGTACCTTATAGGGACCAAGATTCTCTAAATTCAAAGTTCTGTACCAAGATTTGAGATTTGTCCGTTGTTACTGAAAATTGAAAATGCTTAGTAAGACGATGAATAGATACAGCCATATAAGAAACACTTAAAAAAAACAATAAAATAATGTATAGATTGTGGAGACAAATTTGAAACCTGCATTTTACAGGATTGACATGAAACTAAGGGGAAAAAAACAAGCAGAAGAAAACAAAAATGAAGGACAATATCGTAAGAGAAGAAACAAACATTGAGAAGTACCGCAAAATCACCATGTCAAATACTAGTATTTTTAAGGAAAAAAAAAGAAGAGAAAAGGAGAATGCAGTAACCATGAGCATGAGAATGGAGAAATGAAGCAAAGAAGTTGAACTCGCCGAAGGAGTGAAGAAGGAAGATTGAGAAATTTCAAAGTAAGGAAAGGGAAAGTGGGGGGTGTATAAGTAAGAAAGGGAAATGAAGATGATGATTATGATGAAGTTATAGACGACGCATGCAAAGCACTTTAGGTTCTTTCTTTATCACGTGTAAAAGCCTTTCCCTGCTGCCTCTTTGCTTTTAATATTGTCTTCTTTTTTCTCTCTCTTGCGCAGCCTCGGGGATGTATATGTACCTACCATCCTCTTTTTGATATACTTACGCAAAACCAAAAATAAAGAAAATTTATTATAAGCATGGATATGGATTGGATGGCAATGAGTAGTAAGCAAGAAGAATAATTTCAACTTGCAGTATTTTTTCTTCTCTTTCTTATATTTCCAAGGGATTTGCTTTCTTATTTTTTATTTTCTCAAAAATATTTTTCAGTTAACTCGGTGGTAGTGTTGCGTTTGATTTGCTAAAAAATAAAGAATTGGATCGAACAACCTCAATTATACTATGTTTCATTTGAAAATTGGTCAGAACAAAAATGGGGGTAAGGGACCGAACAAACACACAAATTTGGGTCTCCTACAATGATCGGTGACCCGAATTTAGTATACTCAAAAAAATACTAAAATACTATTTTTGTTTTCTACTCATAATTTTATTCTCTCTCTCTTTTTTTTGGATAAGCAATTTCATTGAAAGGGAGCAGAAGGGGTGCCCACCCGATACAATGGAAAGGGGGAGGGCCTCCTCAAAACCTCCCTGAGCCAAAACTCATTGGGAAAAAGAGTACCTCGCACAACATCCTGCACAACAGTGGGTAGAAACAAACTACCCCACTGCTTCTCCCCGTCTATAAATGTTTATAAAATGAGTACGGTATAAACCATTAAAGAATTACAACAAAGAAAAACAGCTCATCGGGCTATTATACCAATCCGACCAAATCGCCGTGCAATTCCTCCCCCGTCTGGCTTTAAACCAACTCCATGTCGTATCTTTAATCCCCGAGACCAAAGTAGGAACCGAAGCAACCTCTCCATTGAAGACAATCTTATTCCTCATAATCCAAAAATTCCAAACAACCGCCAACCAAATGAGATGCCTAACCCTTTGAAGCTTCCTCCCCTTTGAAATATTCCCAAAATCCAAGAAATGAGTCACCACGCCGTCGGAGTCCTTTATGTTTTCCCCTAGCCACTGAGACACTTGCTGCCATACCATTTTTATAACTCTACAACCAAGAAATAAATGTACCGTAGACTCCTCCTCCTCGAAACAAAACACGCAGCATTTATCCAAATTTGAATGTAGAATACCTCTCTCGTGCAAGACCGCACGTGAAGCAATTCTATTCAACATTAATCTCCAACCAAAAATCAACACTTTAGAGGGAACATCGTTTTTCCACAATTGTTTCCAATGCCTCCCTACACCAACCGTACCTACTGCGCCTGGACCCAAACTTGCCGAAGCCTCCGCAATGGCCGAAAGACTGCTGGCCGCTGCTGCTACACCAGATGGAGGGCTGGCCGAAGCCACTGCTGCAGCAGAAACGCTGCTGACAGCAGCTACTGCACCAGCAGGAACAGTGGCCGAAGCCAGCTGTTCTGCAGAAGCCTCCCTGGCCGAGATACCAGCAGCAAGAAAATTACACAATTTTGAGTAACAACTTTTCACCGAAAACCCGAGATACATCTTTCCCTAATCACCGAAGAGAGCAGAATTGGTAATTTTACACCTAAAAGCACTTTTGATCTAATTTATCCAAACAACAATGATTAGTGAAAATCACTTTTCTGTAAATGTATCCAAACAAAAATCACGTTACATTCAACTCACTTTTAACTAAAGTCAATTTTGCAAACTCAATTCTGTCAAACTCAATTCTCATCGCTGCAGAATCAAACACACACTTACTAGACAATCATTCATCTATATTAAATCGTTAAGTTCCACAATAGATTAAATTTAGGAATCTGAATACAAACTTTTAAATTGAGCAAGTCAAAATAATTTTTACGGTAAATAATCATTTTGGTCTCTGAATGTGTGAAGTGTTGTCATTATAGTCAATGAATGTATTGAAATTGTAAACGCATCCTCAAGTGTCTCTTTAATAAGTCATTTTCGTACTCAAATGTGTTTTTTGGTTATCATTTTTCGTTCTCAAATGTTTTTTTGTCAATTTAGTCTTTAAAATTACTAAAAATTAAATTGACAAAAAAAACGTATTTGCAATTTTGATATATTCAAAAACAATAATAACAATGTCTCACACATTAAGGGACTAAAATATTATCTACCTTAATTTTTTTATAAAAAAATAAGTGTATTTCTTTTCAAAGAATGCAATATACGTGAGTTATTCACATGTACGCCACCACGGCTTGATGCATGATACTTGTGTTGCCTTGTAACGGTCCGTTCAATTAATGGTTATGCTTTACACATCCGCACTTTGTTTGTGTCCGATTCGGTACATGGCAGTCTACCGTATTGTCTTGTTGACTAGGGGCCCAAGGGAGATCTACACTGTTCATTGCTTTCAAATCAAAAGATTCAATTCATGACCAAATTTGATATGAGGGATCAAGAGGTACGTGTCACACGACAGGAGGTGTGAATGTGTATGATGGTGATGGTGATGGTGATGGTTGGTGTTGTGGACTTGGCTTGGAGGGGAGCTTTACCAGCTGGGTCCTTCACCAAAAATAATCATATCCTTCATGAACAAATTAACAGGGTTTCATCAAAGACCACTTGATTATAATTTGTAAGTTTGCCCATCATTCGAAATTTGGTCTATCCATCATTTACCTTTTGACTCTTTATATCCCATGATATACTTCCACACACCTATCTATCATGTTTTGGAAAGATAATGAATATTTTTACTATTCATTTTATATTTCAAATTTACATTGCCAAGTGATTTTGGTTATAACAAAAGTAGATAAGAAAGAATGTAAAAAGAGATGAATAGACTTGAACTGAATAAAGTTTGATGTATTTTTTTATTTGGTAAAAGAGTAAAGAAATAAAGACAAAGCAAGTGTTGGATTGTTTTGAAAGTACCACAATATCTTTAAATTCTTAACATTTTTATTTAAAAAATAATTTAACTTTTATTCGAATTTGATTAATTAATTTATATTATAACAAAAGTAGATAAGAAAGAATGTAAACAAGTTTTGGATTTTTTTGAAAGTACAATAATCCTTAAATTATAAACATTTTTTTGTTACCTTATTAATGGTGTGCAAGATACATCGTCAATGACTAACACTACAAGAAAACGCAGGATAAGCGACGGATTTTAGCGAGTGAAACCAAATCCGTCACAAAATTTAACTTAGCCAGGGATTTAGCGACAAATAATTCCGTCGCTAAAATGGCGCTCTTGGTTTTAAAAAAATAAAATCAAATCCGTCGCTAATTAACCAATTTGTCGCTAAAAATCCGTCGCTAAAATGACTTCAGCGTTGGCAGTTCTTGGAATGCATGAAAGAATCAAATCCGTCGCTAAAAATCCGTTGCTAAAAAATGACGCGACTGTTGGCAGTTCTTGGAATGCGTGAAAGAATCAAATCTGTCGCTAAATTTGAATTTCGTCGCTAAAAATCTTGGAACTTGTGATTTTTTAATTCCTCCTCACCGTAAACCCTCATCACTTCTCTTTTCACTCCTCTTTTCTCCTCTCTCACTCATTTTTCTCTCTTCTCTCCTTCAACCTCCAACAACTTCCTTCACCACCATCTCTCCGCCACCATTGCGCCACGCCACCACCATAGTCTTCTCCATTTTCTCTCACTCACCAACGAAACCGTCTCATTTTCTCTCACTAACGAACCGGTCTCCCTATCTCTCCTCATTGGTTAATCTTAAAAAATAGTCTTATAAGCTTCAAAATAGTGTTTCAAAGGTTTATTTTTTTTCTCATGGTACTCAGTTTTTTCGATTGCAGGTATAGAGACTAGTGGAATTTTCTAGGATTTTACTTCATGTTGTTGTTGGTTCACTGGATGTAATACCTACTACGATCAAGATGTTTCTTTTTGCATTTTACATTTATTTGTTTTGTAGCTATACAAGAGGTTATTCTATGCTTTATGTAATTTTGTGTTATTCTGCTTTGTGTTTGTATTTTTCAAAGCAACATGAAAGCTTTTTAGTGAATCAGTTCTGGAATGAATCTGCAATTTTCCCTTCTTTTTCCTTTCTTTTTGCTTCGTGTGGTAACTGTTGTGGCATAAAAAAACAGGTTTTTTTTTTAAAAAATTAAATTAAATCCGTCGCTAACTTTTGGAAAATCCCTCGCTAATTTTTTTTAAAAAAAATTAAATCCGTCGCTAACTTTTGAAAATCCGACGCTAAATTAGCGAGGCTCTTTTTAAAGACGGATTTTGTCCGTCGCTAAGTCACATTAGTTGCGAATTTTGGACCATTAGCGACGGAAAATTCTGTCGCTTATCCTGTTTTTTTTGTTGTGTAATTTACATTGGGGAACCTTGTTAGCCAGGCATACTATTTTTGTCTGTTCGTGTGATTCTCCCCTCCCAACAAAGAGTTTTTGCCACATTCAATATTCGAACCCAAAACTTGGGGGGGTGAGATCCGACCCCAATTACAGATAGGACCAACCCTTGTTGGTATAAGCATTTTCATTTAAAAATAATATAACTTTTATTCGAATTTGATTAATTAACTTTTTAATTTCCCTAACTTATTTCTAGTTAATTGGATTACTTCAATTAATTTACTAGTAGGATACCCGTGCATACGCACGGTGTGCTATCGTGTTCTTTTTATGAATGAACTTAGACAGTATTTAAATAGTTCGAACATTACCCCGTGAAAATAAAGACAAATTTAAAGTAGATAAAAAATGAGTTTCAAATTAAAAATAGATAAATATTAAAATCTAAAAATGTAAAAGTATCATTTAAAAACAATCTGTGCATTTATCCCGTGTTTTTTTTATATATCAGTGCAGTGTATTTTTATATATCAGTGTTGTTATCCCGTGTTTTTTTATAAATCAGTGCAGCTATCCCGTGTTTTTATATATATCATTGTAGTTATCCCCGTATTTTTTTATATATCAGTGCAGTTATCCCGTGTTTTTTTTATATATTAGTGCAGTTATCTCAAAGTTTCAATTGATTATTTGAGTTGATTATTAGATTATAGTAGATAGTAAAAGATAGATAGTAGATTATCAATAAGAAATATTTATCTCGTGTTTTTTATATATCTGTGACAAGTATTTGTCCTTTTTAGGTATTAATGACAAATATTTGTCACGTGTGTTTTAAATATTAATCAGTTTAAATAGTCATTAAGCCTTCTTATTTTATTAGATAATAGGTTTATAGTAGTCTTCAAAAATTATAATTATCATTAGCAAATATTAATCCCGTGTTTTTTTATATATCACTGTAGTTATCCCGTGTTTTTTTATTTATCAGTGCAGTTATTTCGTAGTTTCAATTGATTATTTTAGTTGATTAGTATATTATAGTATATACTAAAAGTTAGATAGTGGATTATCAATAACAAATATTTGTTTTAAATATTAATTAGTAGTTTAAATAGTCATTAATCTTCTTGTTTTTTAGATAGTAGGTTTGTAGTAGTAGTCTTCAAAAATTTTAATTATCAATGACAAATATTAATCTCGTGTTTTTTTATATATCAGTGCAATTATCCTAAATTTTTTTATATATCAGTACAGTTATCTTGTAGTTTCAATTAATTATTTTAGTTGATTAGTAGATTATAGTAGATAGTAAAAGAGAGATAGTAGATTATCAATAAGAAATATATGTTTTAAATATCAATCAATAGTTTAAATAGTTATTAAATCTTCTTGTTTTTTAGATAGTTGGTTTATAGTAATCTTCAAAAAATTTAATTATCAATGACAAATATTATTCCTGTGTTTTTTTATATCAGTGCAGTTATCTCGTGTTTCTTTATATATCATTTCAGTTATCTCGTAGTTTGAATTGATTAGACAGTAGGTTTATAGTAGTCTTCAAAAATTATAATTATCAACGGCAAATATTAAGCCCGTGTTTTTTATATATCACTGCAGTTATCCCGTGTTTTATTATATATCAGTGCAGTTATCTCGTAGTTTCAATTGATTATTTTAGTTGATTAGTAGCTGATAGTAGATAGTAGATTATCAATAAGAAATATTTTTTTAAATTTTAATTAGTAGTTTAAATAGTCATTAAGTCTTCTTGTTTTTAGATAGTAGGTTTGTAGTAGTAGTCTTCAAAAAATTTAATTATCAATGACAAATATTAATCTCGTTTTTTTATATATCAGTGTAGGTATCCCGTGTTTTCTTATATATCAGTGCAGTTATCTCGTAGTTTCAATTTATTATTTTAGTTGATTAGTAGATTATAGTAGATAGTAAAAGATAGATAGTAGATTATCAATAAGAGTGTAAACAGATTTCGAAGAGAAAAATTAAAATTTTAAGGTGATAAATTTTTCCAAAAAGGTGATAGTTTATTTTTTTTAGTGTGACTCATTTACATTTTTATAGATAATTTTAGTAGAGTAGTGTTTGTATGAATTTAAAAATTTAGTTAAAAAAACTAAAGTGAAGTGATAAGAGAAAGATAAAAATTGTTTATGGGAAAAGTAAAAGTAAAGTAAAAAGAAAAAAGGAAGAAAGAGAGTGTAAGAGAAAAGTGAAAATGAGGTAAGAGAAAAGTAAAAAGGAGGAAAGAGAATGTAAGTAGAAAAAGAAAGAAAAGAGGGTAATGACATTTTTACCCTTAAATTAGATATGTGTCTTGTTAATAAGATATCTAAATTGGTAATTTCATAGGAGGTTTGTTTGTATAAATAGATATTAGATATTTAAATGATTTGTACCGTAAGATATTTTCCATTTTACCGAAATGATCCACCATTTTGTTGGGAAAAACACTATAGAGACCAAGGACAATTTTATTTTAACACTATATAGTAGTGATACTGTACATGCAGTCAAAAGAAGGAAAGTAACGCACTATATACATACTAGGGCCGTACACCCGTGCTATGCACGGGGTGGTAACAATGACCCGGCTAAGTGAATTCACCAAAAAATGGTTGTGTACTATTGATGTTACAATATAGAATAAGAAAGGAGGAAGAAGAATTGGCACAAAATGATAGTTTGAGTATTTGACCGGTTAATTTTTTTTCGAACACCGAAGTGTCTCAAAACACGCAACTTTCCGAAATCACCTCGAAAGAGGTATTTTCGGAAGTCAAAATTGGCTAACTCTCTGACAGTACACAGTGAATGACCTTAAAGTCAAGGTGGTATTTGGTACAATAAGAATTGTACGAAACTTACTTTGTTAACCTCGATAATTTTGGTACTCTTAAGTAGTTTTAAGGATTATCCTGATTAAAACAACGCTACTATTTGGTATGATAAGAATCGTACGAAAGTTACTTTGTTACCTCAGGCCTGAATCACACAACACCAGTCAGGCTTGTCATTTAATGTTTCTGACATTTTCGTTTTCATACTTTTAACTATTATCCTTACGAAAATAGCGCTACTATTTGGTACGATAATAATCATACGAAAGTTACTTTGTTAACCTCGGGTCTGAATTACACAACACCACTCGGGCTTGTCATTTAACGTTTCTGACATTTCGGCTTCGTACTTTTTAGTGTATTTGGTACAATAAGAATCGTACGAAAGTTACTTTGTTAACCTCAGGGCTGAATCACACAACACCAGTCGAGCTTGTCATATAACGTTTCTCACATTTCGTCTTCGTACATTTAAGTATATTTGGTATGATAAGAATCGTACGAAAGTTACTTTGTAAACCTCGGCCTTGAATCACACAACACCAGTCGGATTTGTCATTTAACGTTTCTGACATTTCATCTTCGTACTTTTAAGTATATTTTTCCAGCCCGGCCCGGCCCGCTAAGCGTTATGCCCGCGAAAAATCGGGCGGCCCGGCCCGGCCCGTTAACAGAACGCGGGCGCAAAATTCATGCCCTGCCGGCGAAGTGGCGGGCTGGCGGGCTGGCCCGTCAATTTACAGTGAATTTTTTAAAAAAAAGGGCTAACAGGCGGTTTGGCCCGTCACAGTGTTTAGCCCGCGGGTTGGCGGGCGAAGCGGGCTGGGCAACGCGGGATGGCAGGCATCAATACCTTAGCTCTGCCCGCCTTTTTTGTGGGCCAACGGCCCGGCCCGTCGGGCCTAGCCCATTTTGACATCCCTAGGGTTAGGATTGTACTTTACTTATTTCGTTATGATTTTGTTTCACCAAACAGGTTACTGAGGAACAACATTACATAATTCATCACGAAATTTATTTTCATTTTTCACCTATTCGATTATCGAGGAACAAACCTAATATATTTATAGATCAAATTTTTTTCTAAATTTTTATGTATTAAAAAAAATGAAAAAAAAAAAGAAGAAGAGAGTGGTAGGGGGAGGGGGGGGGGAGGGGGAGGGGGTGAGGCTTTTGGCTTTGGCGCTCAAAAATGCAAAAGTAGATTTTGCATTAATGTATTAAGATCTTGTTCAAATTCAAATAATATAAAGGAAGAAGTCTATCACATTTACGGCTTTGCAAATCGTGTGGTCATTGACTTTAATAATTAATTAATAGAAGGGAAATTGCAAAATAATATATTCCAATTGATAATTACATAGGTAATCAACAATTTATTTTGTTTTTTAAAAAATTAATAATTGATTGACAACACCTAATAAAAAAGATAAAAATAACCTATTGAAATCAACATTTATCATTTTATAATTAGAAATATTGACTTAATAAAGATAAACTCTAACAAACTTGACTAAAAATATTTCAATAACCACGTATTCAAACCCTTTTTTTGACACATTATCCAAACCCTTTTAAAAGTATGATAATATTCACGAAATATAATACATCTAGACATATTTTTTTCCAGAAAATTTAATTTTTTAACTCGTCCCCCAGCTGATCAATTCTGGCTCCGTCCCTGATAGAGACATAAATGAACACAACCACAACACATAAGTTTAACATGAAAAACTCTAAAACTTGGAGAGAAAAACATGGTCATTGTCTAATAACAACAAAAAATAACACTGCAAAAATTATCTCAACACATAGACTTTCCTCGGAACACCCCACGAGCTCAATATACCTACACTCTTCAAAGTAAATATCTAAATTACACCTCCTAACATACAAGAGTATAAGAGAAAAATAAAATCAAATACAAATTTAAAGTATTCACAATCTAGGCTTCTTGAAACGAATAACTTGAGCCTATATATATATATATATATATATATATATATATATATATACCTCTCTTTACCAATTATGGTGATTTAGGAATCTTTCAAGATGTTCAATTCCAATCAACTCAAACATTTATATTTTCCACATTTTCCTAATTTTATGTTGTTCAATTACATTTCTCACAAAGATCGAGGAGAAAAGGGGGAAGGAGAGAAGAGATTGCATCTTTGAGCCCTCAAGAATCGTAGTTTGACGCCACTAGTAAGTGAACTCATCATTAACGGTGCAAAATTACTTAATGTACAATTTCACGTATTCTAATAAAGTTTTGTATTAGAAGGATTTAAAAAGACTTACAATTTTTTTTGCAAAAGAAAAAAAGAATGGTAAGAAATTGGAAGAATATACTTCCTCTGGACCTATTTATAAGCAAAAAAATACTTCTTAGATTCATTGAATAACTGATGTATTTGGACTATAATATAGTCATGATACAACATTTATTCAATGAATATAGTTCAGATACCTGAGTTATTTAATAAACCTAAAAAATAATTGTTTACTTATAAATAGGTAGCAGTATATGATGAGAAAAGTAAAATTTTGTGAGGTGAGGACAATATACATTGTTGTGTACCGTATCTCTGGACCTGTATCTGATCTTAGATACCAAGTCCAGTCCGAGATAGTTGGTAGGGGTTGGTCTTGATCAACTGAGATCCGCTTCCGATCCGAGGTAGGTGGTACCTGCGAGGACACTCCGACGCTCAAGTCAGCTAGGGAACTGATTAGTGGTAAAGAGTAGGAAAGAATGTGTACCTTGAGCATTGCATTGAATGCCTATTTATAGAGTAAAAGTGTGTTGTCCTAATGAATCAGAGTCGTCCGATCTAGGGCCTAGATCTTAACCGTTGGTTAATGGATCTGCTTTTGCTTATGGGCCTCACTATTGTGGATTGGGCCAATCCGTAACAATTGCCCCCCAAGTCGGGTCGCCTGTGAGGCGATCTTGACTTGTAAGCCTTGTCTGAGCTCCACGAAACCAGGCTAGTGCTCACGAGACAGAGATGACCGTTGAGTGACTCAAGGTTCCTCTGAACATCCGGGATTCAGTCTTTTAGACTGCGACCTTCTACAATGCCGGGCTTATAGCTTCGAAGGTGTCTGCCCCCAGCCTCGGAAGCCTCGGAGGGTCAGGAAATGATGTGACCACCGAGTGACTCGAGGTGTCAGTTTAATGTCGCCTTTAGGACAGTATTCTTCGAGGCCGGGCTTATAACAGCGAGGGTGTCTGCCACTAGCCTCAGAGCACCCGAGATACAGGTCTTGTCAAAGATCTTCGAGGCCGGGTTTATACCAGCGAGGGTGTCTACCACCAGCCTCGGAGCGCCCGAGATACGGGTCTTGTCATGTCGAGCTCGGTGTCTCGGGTTCCGGTTTTAGCGTAGAACTTTAAGGCGATCGTTCGACCGATCCCAAATCCTTCCCTTCAACCTCGGAACTCACTTTTATCAAGCACTCAATGTGAGGAAAATCGTAGCCAGGATATATATTAGATGGTTGAATATCTACAAAATCAGATTACATCACTCCCGTAGGCTCATTCCGAGACCCAGATGACACGTGACCTTCTTGCGTTAATCCCTTCTTCATGATCGATATACTTCTGAGATCGCTGGAGGAACTCGGCAAGCGACTCAGTTTGGTTGACCCCGACGTCTATCTGAAATAGACTTCCTTCACGAAGACCAGCCTCCATGAAGTAAAGACGGAAAGAGTCTTCGAGGTTCCGGACTTGAGCAGCTTCTCTATTAAATCTCTCTATGTAGTCCCAGAGGAACTCATTTTCTCCTTGCCGAATTGCCTGCAATCCCTTCTGAGATTTAGGCTTCATCTTCGAGTGGGCGAAGTGTGCAGAAAAGAGCTTGGCTAACTGATCCCAAGAGGAGATCGTATTTTACCTAAGAGCCCTGAACCATTCCAGAGCCGCCTTCTCTAGAGTGAGTGGAAATGTTTGGCACTTTATCTCCTCTGGAACGTTACGGTATTGCATAACCGTGTCAAAGTAGTCGAGGTGGCGATCCGGATCACCAGTCCCATCATGCATTTTCAAACCCTCAGGCGGCTTCTCGAGGTGCTTTGGCACCGGGAAGTAGTCGATTTTAGCTGTGAAAGGTACTTTACGCTTTGCCGACCTCTCAAGGGGTGGAGACCGTCGGTAGCCATACTTGTCGGGGAATCCCCGCGAGCTAGGGCGCTGACGTTCCTGCCTCAGAGACCTTTTCCGACTTCTGGTACGTCGCCTCGGAGAAGAGGAAAACAGAAACGAGCTAGGCCGAGGCAAACCCTCAGGACCATAGGAATCATTAGGGGTCTGACTTGGGGGAGTCTCCGGTCC
Source organism: Astragalus membranaceus (assembly GCA_039519185.1). Classification (NCBI taxonomy): domain Eukaryota; kingdom Viridiplantae; phylum Streptophyta; class Magnoliopsida; order Fabales; family Fabaceae; genus Astragalus; species Astragalus membranaceus. The sequence continues at coordinate 143,617,391 of CM076847.1, read as the reverse complement.
TCGCCCTCCTCTACAACGAGGTGCACTGCGATGATGGTATCTCCTCCAAGTCGAAGATCGGTTGCGTCCGCGGTCATGAGTCGTTCCACTTGAAGAGTTGCGCAGAGGGGAACCCCCGATCCGGGATGTTACGAGCCCGGATCTCAACAATCTGCGCTTCTAACTGGGTGTAGCGTTGGCTTTCCTGCTGGTCGGCCTCGGCTTGCCGATTTAGGAACAGGACGAGCTGTTGGACAGCGTCGACCGATACCTGGACGGTCTGCGGGGGAGGTGGAAGTCGGTTCCGAGCTGGGCTCCCATGAACCATAGCCGTAGCCGAGCTTCGAGCATGCACCGGGCTAAAGGGTAAGGTGACTGCCACTCCTTCCGGAGTCACCTGCTGCAGGACCGGTCCTTCAGCGACATTCAAGATAGTCCTATGACGTAAGGTCGGAGCCATTGTCAATCTAGGAGATGAGAGACGAACTAGAGTACAAGATCCTCCCACTGTGGTCGCCAATGTTCTGTACCGTATCTCTGGACCTGTATCCGATCTTAGATACCAAGTCCGGTCCGAGATAGTTGGTAGGGGTTGGTCTTGATCAACCGAGCTCCGCTTCTGATCCGGGGCAGGTGGTACCTGCGAGGACACTCTGACGCTCAAGTCAGCTAGGGAACTGATTAGAGGTAAAGAGTAGGAAAGAGTGTGTACCTTGAGCATTGCATTGAATGCCTATTTATAGAGTAAAAGTGTGCTGTCCTAATGAATCAGAGCCGTCCGATCTAGGGCCTAGATCTTAGTCGTTGGTTAATGGATCTGCTTTTGTTTATGGGTCTCACTATTGTGGATTGGGCCAATCCGTAACATACATAATTGTATAACACAACATAACTAGGGTCTTCTTAGAGGATCCACAAGGGTGGTTCTTATCTCTTAAGAGTTGAAATCTTATTGGTACCCTCATTGTGGAGATTGAAAAATGGGTACCTATTAAGATAGAACTCTTGAATAAGAAACTCTCTCTCTCTCTCTCTCTCTCTCTCTCTCTCTCTCTCCTGACACATGGACCCACATTTACTTTTCATATGTCATAGTATAAATTATTGTTAAAATGTAAAATGATAAAAATTTAGTAAGACCCATTTAGTAAATTTTGTTGGGATTCTAGGTTGGAGAGATGAAATTCTTATATAAGTATTACTATTAAAAAATAACAAATAAGTGATGTGTACACGTGACACCCATTTAAGTACTCAATTTAGATTTCTACTCAAATTAAAGGCTTAAATAGTTATTACCCCCTGCAAATATAGCCATTATCCAGTTACCCCCGTGCAAAAAAAAACATTTAAAACAAACCTTGCAAAATGTAATGTTATCCAGTTACCCCCCTCCCGTTAACTTTTCTGTTAAAAATGTAAAATTTACCATTACCCAGTTACCCCCCTGCCACGTGTCACCATATTATTGGGCCTCTGTGACACGTGGCACTCACATGCCACGCCAGCTCCTATGTCACCACTGCCACGTGTCACTGACATGTGCCACGTCAGCAGTCAATGGGTGGCTGCCATGTGGCACTGACATGGCTATGGCTGCATAGTGTGTTACTAAAAAAATACAAATTTTGGCTTACAGAGGTGTTGAACTCGTGACCCCCAAGTGACACAGACCCCTCCCAACCACTGAGCCACATAACTATTTGATATTATTTACTCACCTACAAATATATAATACATAATTTGTACTTAAATTAAAAAAAAAAATCTGGAAACCCAAAAACTCAAGCTCTTCATCTTCTACAAACGAAAAGGAAAAGGAATCTTAGCATTCAAAATCAAGCATTCATCCCCAAAGTCAGAACAACAACAACAACAACAACAACAACAATGAAATCAAACCCATCAAGAATCCAGAAACGCAAAAACGTAGAAAAGGAAATCAAGGATTGAAAACGATTTGGGATTTGAAAACGAAATCCAGATTGAAAACGAAATCAAGGATTAAAAATGATTTGGGACTTGAAAACGATTTGGGATATGGAAACGAAATTTAAATCGTTTCTGGAAAACGTTATGGGAGATTTGCGTTTTTTGGAAACCCGGATTTGGAAAGAGGAAGAAGAAATTTAAATTGGGGATGAATTCGTTTGGAAACCCAGATTCTCTCCATTCAAAATATCCTCATGTCACTGCTGTTAGCCAATTTGCACTCTTGATATCATCCAATGCTTCTTAATTAGTCAAATCACTCAAAAATAATCCAAGCTATTTTCGTTATCCGCAACCCAATTGCTTCCTCCATTAACAATTAGTTCTTGCATAAACAATTAGGAAAAAGGGGATAACTCACGGATTATTTGTGTCCCAACAAAGCAAACATCAAAATCTTCTAGTTTAACAAAGCAAACATAAAAATTCTCTTTCTGAAGGCCATATCCCTTCTCCCCTTTTTTGCGATCCAGATTTAAGGGAGCAGGTGGTTTCTCAGTTTTGCCAATTTTCTGCGTTTCTCAGTTTTTCATGTTCTCACTGATCTGCGTTTTTTTTTAAATTAAGTGGCAATGATGTATTATATGTTTGTAGGTGAGTTAATAATCCCAAATACTAATGTGGCTCAATGGTTAGGAGGTTTGGGTATCACTAAGTGGTCACGAGTTCAACACCTATTGGCCACAAATTTTTTTATTTTTGAGTGTAATAACTAGTGCCACGTGGCAGCCATTCATTGGTTGCTGACGTGGCACTGGTGACATAGGAGCTGACGTGGCATGTCAGTGCCACGTATCACAGAGGCCCAATAATATGGTGACACATGGCAAGAGGGTAACTGGATAATGTTAAATTTTACATTTTTAACAGAAAAGTTAACGTTAGGGGGGTAACTGGATAACCTTACATTTTGTAAGGTTTGTTTTAAATATTTTTTTAGGGGGATAACTGGATAATAAAAATATTTGCGGGGGGTAATAACTATTTAAGCCTAATTTAAATTTCTCTATTGAGATTACTATTAGAGGGATTTGGTAATTTGGCTGCATCCTCACAAGGTCCATGCACATTTAATGCACTGAGATTTGTTTTTGTTAGGAGGGATGGGCATGTTTTGTTCCCGCATGTAGACATAAAAAATGGTTGTGCAATTTATCTAGTATTTTCATAACGTAAAAGGTGTAGTGGATTAAGGAAATGGTTGGGCAAGACTGTGTTTCCTCTTTTCTGGGGCTTTGGGATTTGTTTTTGTCACAATGAACAACTCCCTCCATATATTCCATTCTCATCTAAATATCATATGCGGCTTGTCACTGCCGCAAGACTTCGGCGTCAACTTTTTTTTTTAATAATTTTTTGCTTTTGTTTTTCATATTTTAATTTTTTATTATTTTTTTTATACTTTAAGGAGTAGTTTAAGGTATGAAAAAAACTTTACATGTTTACATATGCGAACTTCGTTCTTCAATAATCGGTGAGGTAAAAAAATATTTAATTTTATAACAAAATATGTTAACTGAGATGTTAGATAGTGTGTTTTTGTGTACTTTGTGGTTCTGAAAAAAATTTAATAGTTCAATTACGAAAATTTTATTCTTCAATAACCGGTTTGGTGAATAAAAAAAATCGTGTCAAACTACGTAAAGTGTGATACTATGTAGTATATTTTAGGAAGTACTTTATATATTTTTCTTTTTATATATTTTAAGGAGTACTTTACGGTCTTGAAAATTTATGATGTTTAAATATGTGAAGTTTATTATTCAATAATCGATTTGTTGAAAAAAAAGTTTCAATTTATGACAAAATACGTAAAATGATATGCCAAACAGTGTAATGTGGTGTACTTTATGTTTCAGAATAAATTTTAATTGTTCAAATACGCAAAGTTTGTTTCTGGATGACCGGTTTGGTTAAAAAAATCGTGACAAAATACGTAAAGTGCTTTATAGTTATACTTTATTTTTATTTACGGAAACTTCAGCCACATTTACAAAAGAACCTCACATCATATTCTTTCAACTTTCTATCTTTGAGTACTGCGTTGCTTCTATTTTATTGGTGATTTTCATCCAACCCTACATGATATCCACGTGTTTCACTTTCTAATTGTGTTGTATTATTTTCTTTCTAATTATGAGTTAAGTTTTTATATTTACATTTCATAAATATGGATTATGTTATTAAAAAATGTAGACATTTTCTTCCTACTATCTATGGATGTTTAATTTCAACATCTTTGTTAGTATTTTTTTAAAATTTTATAATTTTTTTATTTAATTTATAGTTATATTTTAATTTTTATTCACAGTTATTTGACTATATATTTTACAAACCAACACCATTAATTGGTCCACTGGCATAAGCTACACTAGGACACGTGGGCTACTCAATGCTTTTGAGTTCGATTCCGGCAGTGAAAAAGCTCTGTACAGTTAAAAAAAGAAACCGAAGATAAATGTTTATAAGGAGGTTTGCTAATAAATGCGTAAAAATTTTATTACTCATTTACACGGAGGAATTTAGCCAACCCCGGGTTATGGGGCTAGTTTTATTTTAAGGCAATAAAAAGGAAACTAATTCACATTAATAAGAAAATTGTTAATGACGTTGAATTTTCTCAATTTGAGCTAAAAAGGAATAATTTTAAAAATTATCAATGATGATCTCTTTTCCAACAATTTATACATTGTGACGAGACCAATAATGGAGAACACAAAGAGAAACAAAGAAAATTTCAAGACTTTTGAATAATCTTAGGAGCTTGTATATATTGTTTTTTTATAAGTAATGTTAGTGGGGAGGGGGGAATGTTAGTTTTCCGGATTTGCACCCGAGACTACATTCTTGCACTCTTTTGGTGCACTCATTCGGTATCCCTTTGGAGCTTGTAAATATTGTGATTTCTTCTTTACTCTTAGTCATGGGTTAATTGGGCTTGAGCCTGACCTGTTTACTTCTTTTAGGTAACTTGGTCACACCCTATATATAGGTGGTTTTGTAGTACTTTTGAAGGGGTTTTTGATCATTTATTGAAATTGAGAGGAATAAGCATAAATGCTCTCTCTAAGTTCTCTCTTAAACCAAAGACTAAAAAGATAAAATAAAATCCTAGTTAAATTAGAGTATTTTATGAATGATCGCATTAAAAAAAGATAAAATAGTTGAAATTTACATTTTTTGACCAACCTCATTTTAGTTCTTGAAGCATCCGTCTCTCTTATTTTGTCCCTAACTATGAAAATCTATTAAAAGTTCCTAAAATTTATTTTTAAATAGCAGAATGTATGAACTAAATTAATGAATGAAAATAAACTTTAAAAATGATTTAATATATTTTCATAGATTAAAAACTAAATAAAAGAAAGGTTTAAATAGTTTTTACCCCCTGCAAATATACCCATTATCCAGTTACCCCCCTGCAAAAAAAAGGTTTAAAAAACACCTTGTAAAATGTAACGTTATCCAGTTACCCCCCTGCTGTTAACTTTTCTGTTAAAAAAATGTAAAATGTAATTTTATCCAGTTACCCCCTGACGTCAGTGCCACGTGTCACCATATTATTGAGTCTCTGTGACACGTGGCACTGACATGCCACGTCAGCATCTATGTCACCACTGCCACGTGGCACTGACATGTGCCACGTCAGCAACCAATGGATGGCTGCCACGTGGCAGTGTTGTTAATTCAAAATAAATCTTTAAAATGCCTAAAGTGAGACTTGAACCGATGACCCCTTACTCACACCCACACCTCTTAACCACTGAGCCAAATTATTATTTGTGATTATTAACACAACTACTAATATATATTACATCATTGTCAATTAAATTAAAAAAAAAACTGGAAACCCATCGTCTTCAAGCAGGAGAAGAAAGGGTTGAAGGAAGAAAAGGGAGGAAAGGAAAGTGATTAATAATTCATAATCATAGAAGAATCCTGGGATGTACTTGGAGATGGATTCGAAGGTGAGGGATTTCATAGCAAAAGAGGTTTCTAATTGGGATGACGAAGTGATTGCCGTTGCTCGATTCAAAGCCTTTTCCGGTCAAAGATCCGATTGGCAAACCTCCTTCCTCTTCTGGAGAGATTTGATCATCAAAATTGCCACTCATTTTCGCTTCCTTCTCATTCGACAATCCCAGGTACAAGTTAGGTTTTTTAAATTTCACTCTTTTTTGGTTCTTGTTCTCTCTCTTACCTTAAAGTTAGTTGATTTGATTTTCAGGTGAAGAATGATTGGTTTAATAGAGGAGGGTTAACTCCTTTGTGTCTCGACCATGTAATTTGAAATTCGACGACGCCATTGATCCTTAGGGTTTTTGGTTGATTGAAATTTGAAATTGGGATGATGATGATGAAGAACAAGCCAGATTTTTTTTTTTAATTTAATTGGCAATGATGTAATATATATTAGTAGATGAGTTAATAATCACAAGTACTAATTTGGCTCAATGGTTAGGAGTTGTGGGTGTGAGTAAGCGGTTATGGGTTCAAGTCTTACTTTAAGCATTTTAAAGATTTATTTTGAATTAACAACACTGCCACGTGGCAGCCATCCATTGGTTGCTGACGTGGCACATGTCAGTGCCACGTGGCAGTGGTGACATAGATGCTGACGTGGCATGTCAGTGCCACGTGTCACATAGACCCAATAATATGGTGACACGTGGCACTGACGTCAGGGGGTAACTGGATAAAATTACATTTTACATTTTTTTAACAGAAAAGTTAACAGCAGGAGGGTAACTGGATAACGTTACATTTTACAAGGTGTTTTTTAAACCTTTTTTTTTTTGCAGGGGGTAACTGGATAATGAGTATATTTACAGGGGGTAAAAACTATTTAAACCTAAAAGAAAAATCATACTTTATGAACTAAATTAGAGCTATGTTTACCAACAAGCTAACAAGTAACAATAATTGGCCCCAAGTGGGAAATGAGCTCAGATCCCACTAATAACACAGTAAAAAAAATTAGAGGTATGTTTTGTTGACTAGAGTTAGATGGAGTAAAATAATGTGATTATATTTCCACTATTGTGGTCGACTGGTTGTGGACAAGGAAGGGGCATGTTTGAGATTGAAGATGCGTCTTAGTGGTGAGATGGGAGTTCCAAAGAATGTGAAGTGCGTGTGGTGGGGTCCTATCTTCCATCCACAGACACATCCCAATATTGCACATTTTGTACTCCTATACGTTGCACCCTACGTCACCCATTTCGATGTTGTTGTTGTTGTGCCTTCTTTCTTTTCAGGCTCAGCTGCAGAAAGAAAAGGATAGAGTGGTGGCCATTCTGTTGTTTTGTACTACTATACCCGTCAAAGCTTTATACTCTTTCATATAAACAAACAATGAACCTAGGTTAGGTAGGTAACCTATGAAAGCATTTTTTTCCTATCACGCGTGTGAAGCCGTTACTCTTCCCCCTACTCATAGAGTGACAAGTGATTGTTAAACGTTTGGTACACACTATGAGCATTATTTAGTTGGTTCACGGTGCATCTTTATTCAATAATAATTGTCATATTGATATCCAATCAAAAAAAGAGAGAATAATACGATATCCATGTGTTATTTTCCTTGCAACAAACATATTTAAGCACATATATAAGTATTTGTAAAGTTCAATGAATTACAGTAGCTTAAGACATTTTTGTTGTTTTTAAATCCTTTTGGGTGTAGAATTAATAGACCTTACAGAATCCTTTTTCCTCTCCAAGTATATGCTTTACTGGGACATTATTGACCTGTTTTGGACAGATGCAAATCATGATTCTGATTTTTTCTGAATGGAAATAATCTGCTTTGAGATTAATTACTATCAATTAACTGGATATTGGGTTGTTTCTGAAGGTTGAAAAAGCATTAAAAATGAAGCATTTTGTGGCCTTTAACACTATGTATGCACGTAACATGAATGTATATATAGAAAAGAAATACATAAAGTTGCACAAATTAATAGACAGGTGTGAGTGAAACTGGGAAGTGATATCCACGTGAAGGAAGAATGATGGTTACAGCCTTACAGGAATACTATAAAATGTTGATTAGATTAAAATGTCTTTGAAATCCTCCCCATATGATGGAGCAAGGTTGCCATCGATATTATACTCACTAATATTAAGCACAAACCTAGTATTGATATCTTTCTGTCCCTGCTAATTAAGGATTTTATTTATTCTTAAATTAGTAATGTGTCTGTATAAAGGGATCATTAATTTAATGTCTTTAGATCCGTGTTTGCAATGCCACGCCTGTAATTCCATTCATTATGAGTTCTGTGGATATACAATTGTTTCTACTACTTACCTTTCTGCCTCCACCTCTAGTATAATACTTGCACGACTGAGCATGACAATTTGAGCTCTTTTTCCATTCGTATATTAAATATCAATTTCTACATTACTTAGCCTAAATCATTATTCATACTCATTGACTAAGGGATGGCAATGGTAGGACCGGGCAAGAAGTACTCCTCCACTCTTTTGTGCTCTCTAAATGCATCTCTTCAATGTCTAATGTGGCGAGTTTTCTTCCCGTCCCCGTGAATACTAATGGAAATGCCAAGAATTCATAAAGCATGTGTGAGCAACATTCTATTTTTTTGCTACGGTGTCATGTCATTGGTGTGTATTATCTACCGATTTTGTCGATAACTAATCTACGTTAGAAAACTTAGCTAGCCCCGAGTACCCAACTTTACCGGTACGTATGGTTCTCCCCTCCCAACAGAATTTATGCCATACCCTAAATATTTGTTAGTAAATCTTGAAAACATTTTATTATGACCGGTTACCTGTAAAATTTGAATCATGAAATAATATATTACTATATCGTATTAGTTATATGATGATTCACCCATGAATTACCACTATTTACTAGTCCCATAAACTAATGAGTCATTAATATAGGCTACTCTAGAATACATGGATCAACCTGGTGCTTTTAGGTTCAGTTTTTGCTGTGACAAACTCAGTGTTAACTAGTGTGAAATTTGATGCTATCTATATTCAGCTTTATATGATAACATGTTTTTATCTTATCCTAACTATCAAACACACCCTAATGATATTTGTTATTTAAAAGTATTTATTTTATTAAGAGGTGTGGATAGTCAAATTGGGGTGAGAATAGAATCCACCCAAATTCAAATTAAAACAAGGAGAGGCAAGTACAGCTAAATTAATATTTATAAGTTAGTACTTTGCTCTACGAATAGTCACACCAGCGATGCAACAACATTGCCAAGAATATGTTTCTTTTTCCGGCTTTCACTGTAGAAGCAGATGCCATTCCTGCATCTGCATTACAGTACCTTCCAACTTTGAGCCCAACACAAACACAAAGCTTATGTCGGTATCAGAAGGCACCAATAACTTTCATCATTCATTCAAATGCAGAGTCGTCAGTGAACCCCTAAAACAAGGCCATGTAGTTTCGCCTTAGCTTCCTTTCCATCTTGTTTGTATCTATCTACCAACACCACAAAAAGCCAACCACACCTACTCACTTTTTTTTTCCATAAAAAAATAAGGCAGGGACAATTTTGTCAATAACTCGGAGAGAGAGAGAGAGAGATATTTGTCTTTTAGGTGTCTTATTTGGGTCCCACAGCAGCCCAAAAGTCCATAGGTCAATGAATGTCTTATGTGGGGATCATGGAATCCACATTCCGTAATCCGTACTGTTGCTATGTGATTGTGGGCTAGCAGTTGCAGTGTACCATCAAGACCACCACAACTTGTTGGTTGCTGTCTTGTTGGCTAAATTATATACACACCCTACAGTATATACTATGCGCTAGCACTTGCTGCATATCACAATAGTAGCATTTATTTATATACCCTAGATAATAAAATAAAGAAATAAATCAAGATAATGAACTGTTAAACTCTATATAGGATGTAATTTTCCCATATATTTCGTAACATGAAGATGATGTATAGGTTGAGAGAAACGAAAAGGAAAAAAGAATAACAATATATAGTACAGTACATGTTAATGTAACTTCTTCTTTTTTCATTAAAAAAGTGCACAACACTTTTGTATACGTTTTAGTTTCCACTTTATACTTTTATTGGAGATAACAAAAGGTTGTAGTTGGTGATGGGACCATGAGCTTCTGCATGCGAAGTGAAAGGTGACTCTCGTGTGTGTACGAATTACGATTGGTTTGTTTATTTATTTATTGAAAATGAAAAGAAAAAAAAGACTGTTCTCTTTGCTTTAGTTTGACTGCAACAGTGCATTGCACATACAAGCCATACATTCGTTGAATGAAGACTGTTATGCACATTTGTGTTTTGAAATGGAGTCGCACACATTATGAAGATGTTTGGTAGTGAGGCTGTGGTCACCAAACTTGAGTTTGAACATCTAAAAGTGCTTTTACTATTTTATATGGGTGTTTGAATCTTTTTAGAAGAATCAATTCTACTGTCTTTTCACTTGATTTTACTAGAAGTTACAGATAGTAGTTTTTGAATTTGATGGAATTGATTCTTGATATTCAATGTCATTTCTCACATTTGTTCCAGTTACATTATTAAAATTTATTTTTGTTAGATTTTTTAACATATTATTTTAGGGAATACTTTACTCACTAACAAAAAAAAAATGGACGTCCGAGAACAGAAAAGTATCAATTTGTTCCAAAAGGTTCCAAATGTCGCTCAAGTTAGTTCTTTTAAGGATAGTTTAACTAATTTGACTCACATTTTCACTTCTCATCACAAACAATATTTGTATTTTACACTTTTCATCGAGCAACTTTGTCTCTACATTTTTATCAAGAATCAATTTGGCAATTTACTTTATTTTTTCTTTTGAGTGCTAATGCCAAGCATTTATTTAGCAAATTAGAAATTATTGCACCTTTATATAGTTTTTTTAAACTTAGGTATTTACAACAAAAATCGATGAAAATCATTTTTTTCGTAACACATCCAAACAAAAAACATGTTACATTAAACTCGCTTTTAACTAAACTCAATTCTACAAAATCAATTATCACTGTTGCAGAACCAAACATAAGCTTAATTAAACTTATATATAGTCATGGCCAAAGCTTAATTAAACTTATATAGTCATGGCCATATGACTTGGATGTGACTAGAGTTTAATTTTGAAAAAGTTTAGTTTACATTAATCTTCAGTTGAGTTAGCATATGATTAATGGGATCTATTCTTTACCGTATCTCGGAAGGTATGGACAATCTAGAATAGTTGGTAGTATTAGATGTTGATCAACCGAGCTTCGTTTCGATCCGAGGTGGGGTGGTAAAGTCGGAAAGAGTCGTCGAGGTTCCGAACTTGCGCAACTTCATTGTTGAATCTCTCTATATAGTCCCGGAGAGGCTCATTCTCATCTTGTCGGATTGCTTGCAGCACCTTCCGGGATTTCGGCTTCATCTTGGAGTGCGTGAAGTGAGCAGAGAAAAGCTTAGCCAATATATCCCGCGAAGAGATGGTGTTTGGCTTAAAGGCCCTGAACCAATCCAAAGCTATTTCCTCCAAAGTGAGAGGGAAAATCCGGCACTTAATCTCTTCCAGGACATTCCGGTATTGCATCACCGTGTCAAAATAATCGAGGCGGCGATCCGGATCGCCGGTTCCATCATGCATTTTCAAACCCTCAGGGGGTTTCTCGAGGTGCTTCGGCACCGGAAAGTAGTCGATCTTACTTGTGAAAGGTCTTTTACGCTTTTGCCGACCTCTCCTGGGGTGGAGACCGCCGGTAGTCATATTTGTCGAGGGATCTCCGCGAGCGAGAGCGCCGACGTTCCTGCCTCGAAGATCTTTCCCGGCTTCTGGAATGTCGCCTCGGAGAAGAGGAAGCCAGAGACGGGCTAGGCCGAGGGGAACCCTCGGGGATAGCAGGTATCATCAGGAGTTCGACTTGGGGGAGTCCCCGATCCTCGCCCTCCTCTACGACGAGGTGGAGAGCGATGAGCCCCCGGGAACCATAGCCGTAGCCGAGTTTTGAGAACGCGCCGAGCTAAGGGGTAAGGTGGCTGCCACGATCCTTCCGGAGTCACCTGCTGTAGGACCGGTCCCTCAATGACACTCGGGATAGTCCTCTGTTGCAACGTTGGAGCCATCGTCAATCAAGGAGATGGGAAAGGAACTAGAGTACAAGATCCTCCTACTGTGGTCGCCAGTGTTCTGTACCGTATCTCGAAAGGTATGGACGATCCGGGATAGTTGGTAGCAATGTTTTAAAAACCGGACCAGACCGGCCGGTTCAACCGGTTGAACCGGGAACCAGACCCCCGGGCGGTTGGTTCAACCTCATTTGAACCGCAGTCCTATTGAACCCCCCCAGAACCGGATCGAACCGGGGAAGAACCGTGTTGAACCGCGGTTCAACCGTTTTGAACCGGAAACCGATCCGGATTGAACCGCCCGAAATACATTTTTTTTTTTAAATTTACTTTTTTCTCCAAAATTTAATATTTTTTATTTTTTATTTAATAAATTACTCATCCGGTTCAACCATGGTTGAACCGGTTGAACCGATTGAACCATGAACCGGAGGCCTCGCCGGTTTGATCTCCGGTCCGGTTTTAAAAACATTGGTTGGTAGTATTAGATTTTGATCAACCGAGCTCTGTTCCGATCCGAGGTGGGGTGGTACCTGCAAAGACACTCCGACGCTCAAGTCAGCTAGTGAATTGATTAGAGGTAAAATGTTGGAGCGAGTGTGTCCCTTGGGCATTGCATTAATGCTTATTTATAGATAAAAGGTGTGTTTGACCTAATTGATCAGAGCCGTCCGATCTAGGGCTTAGATCTTAGCCATTGATTAATGGATTTGCTTTTGATAATAAGCTCACTATTTATGAATTGGGCCCAATCTATAAGAAGATTTAGTGTAAGTAGTCGGTGCACAGAGTGTGAAGTATTGTAACAAGTTTTATTTGTATTCATAAAGGAAAAAACATTCAAGCATGGATATAACTGAATAACAACTCACATTTCGAAGAAAAAATAGCTCACTTTTTAGTAACAAAAATAATTTTTTTTTAAAAAAATTGGATGAAGCGACAAATAAATACCTCACACACATTGTTATTATGGTCATTTTGTTTTCAAAATTTTCATTAAACCTAAAATTAATTGTTTTTTATCTTATATTTTATGCGTAAAATATAAAACAAACTACTATCTACTAAACATTATCTTATGATTCTTATTTTTGTGCAGTGTTATTGCTAGACGAATAACGGTGAAATGCTAATAAAAGTAAAACACACTAGTCCTGTAGTCCATACATTTTCTTTTTTGTGCAAAGACCATAAAACCTTTGATTAAGTCAACATTGCTGATTGGCACGCAAAATCTGGTGAATTTTGAGGGTTACGGTGCCACAATAAAGCTGTTGAGGAAAATGATAAGAACGATGGATTTTATTCATGCAGAATAATTTGTCTGTAGATTGGTCAAAAAAGAAAATTTGTCTGTAGAGCAGACTGGACTAGTAATTGGGCCAACGGGCAACCCCAACACCCCCCGTGATCCAAATCATGATGGCGTATACTTTTCCCACTACCCCTCCTACTCACACACACCCCCAAACCTAAAATATTCCAAAATTACCCTGGCGTGGAAACCTCCTCAAGCTGTATTTTAGAATGGTTCGGTTGCCAGTCTCTAAACCAATTCGGTTGTCATTTACCGAACAAAATACAGAACAACAGAACCTTGTAAATTTCAAAAAAGGGGGTGTGTGTCAAAATATATAATGTGCGGCTGAGGTCAGCCAAACCTGTTCGGTTGGCCATAACCGAACCAACGCAAATTTCAAAAAAAAATACGGAGGCACCGGTCTCATGAATGGTATTTTGGTCATTTCGCATGGTTTAGGGGGTGTGTGGTGAGTAGGAGGGGATGTGGAAAAAGTCAGGTCCAATCATGATTTGCAGGCCCGTTGAAGCCAGCAGCACTCATGTGGAGCAACAAAGGCCTGTGTGAGGCAGTCCAACCCACCAGATATATCCAAACAGACTTGTGTGAAAAAAACACTATAAAATTATATTTAAGGTTAAATATGTTTTTAATTTTTAATCCTATAAAATACCACTATCATTTGGTTTTAGTCCATATAAAAATTTCACCAAACTTTGATCCCAACTTAACCCCATGTAACTAAACTAGTGTATTTGACAAGTGAAATATATGGATGTATAGTATTGTGTTTTTTACCAGAGGATGTATAGTATTGTTTTGAACGATTACGTAAATATTCGTATGTTGTGTTTAAATAATTATATATGTATAGAGGATATATATATATATATATATATATATATATATATATATATATATATATATATATATATATATATATGTTATGAATATTACTATTGGATGTCCATTATCCTTCCCCTACCTTCTCATCATTATCTAGTAAGTGGTCTTTTATGATGGACTACTCACTTACCAATCATCCTCCTTTGATATGATAATATTAATGAGTAGTAATATAGTTTATCACAAACCAATATTCGTGCAGATAAAAGGGGGGTAAGATGCATATTTATGTTGGACTATTGTAATAAATAAATCATTTTATATATGTTACCCAAGTTAACCATGCAGATACAAAGTATTTTCCTGATCTAAATGAAGTCAGGTCACAAGTCAACTATAATTATCTACATGTGGGGAAATTGAAATATATTGTTGATCTACAAGACAATATATGGTTCTTGCTTCTTCATTTTATGCTCAAATGCCAACAATTCAAGGAAGCTGTTCTGAAGATAATATTGACCGCAAAGCTCCATTAAAAGAGGATATATCACAAATGACAGAGCGGAGTAGATTGCTCCACATGCACTCAGAGAGAAAATCCAGATGTTGGAATTCATATTTTTAAGCGACGCTTTAAACAGGGGGAGAAAAACTGCACTCTTTTTCCCTTCGCTATGGTTTTGTCCCATTGGGTTTTCCTGGCAAGGTTTTTAATGAGGCAATCCCCATAGAAAGGATATTGTACTCTTTTTCCTTCGCTAGATTTTTATCCCACTGGGTTTTTTCTAGTAAGGTTTTAATGAGGCATATCCTAGGTGGACATCCAATGGGGAGTGTTATGAATATTACTATTGGATGTCCATTATCCTTCCCCTACCTTCTCATCATTATCTAGTAAGTGGTCTTTTATGATGGACTACTCACTTACCAATCATCCTCCTATAAAAGGGGTTCACCCTTATGTATAGATCTACACTTGTGAAGTGAAATACAAAGACTCACATTCTCTCATTCTTTTATCATTCTTTTGTTCTTCTTTCATTTTAGATGGTTCATGCGTTCTCGAGTACACTATACCCGAATATTATTACTTGACTATGGTATTGTTGCGACTTCCACTAAAAGTCATTGGAATATCATAAGGCTCATCCCACTAATACTGCTTCATTCCCAGAAGTGAATGGAGCAACACATGATAACAAAATAATGAATTTTTAATTAAAAAAAAATCATGTGACTCGTCCCACTAGTAATGCTTCATTCCCAGAAGTGAATGTAGAGACACACAAACATATATGAGCAAACCGGTTTGAAAAAGAACATTTGTTTTTCACCAGAAGTGGAAAAATATTGGAAAGAATGAAAAGGGTGGGCAGAGTAGCAAAAATAATGAAAATATATGCTATAAAAGTCACTGGGTTCGTACCTCTTGTATCTTGTTGACCTTTACCATTGTCAACTTCCATCTTTATTCTTATACTTATCTCTTATCAAATTTATTTATTTTGGATAGAATAATTATTTACACTAGCATCAATAATGGAGATATGTGTGTCGCTGATAGCGGAACTACCCATACGATTTTAATGGATAAAATATATTTCTCTTATTTAGTAAAGCGAGAAAGCAATGTTAGCACTATATCTCGACTTCAAAGATAATTGAAGGCTCCGGAAGAGCTAATATATTGTTATCCCGGGGAACAAATTTACACATTGAGAATGTATTATATTCCCCTAAGTCTCGTAGAAATTTAATAAGCTTCAAAGATATTCGTCTAAATGGATCATATTGGAATGATATATGAATGAGATATTGAATAACGAGACATACTTTGGGAAAAATAAGTGTAGTGGAAAAGTTGTCTGCCATTTTCTCTAGTTTGTACTACACTTGTATCTGTGCAATTGAAGCACATGTTGTAAACCAGAAGTTTACAGGTCACAATAAATTTGTTGTTTGGCAAGGCCGGTTGAGCCATCTCGGGTTCATTATGATGCGAAAAATAAAGTAAAATTTATGTGGTCATCAGTTGAAGAACCAGAAGATTCTTCAATCTAATAAATTCTCATGTACCTCTTGTACACAATGGAATTAGGCATCACCACAAAAATTGGAAGTGAATATCCCAACTTTTTAGAACGAATACATATGGTGATATCTGTGGGTCAGTACACCCACCATGTGGATTACTTAGATACTTTATGATTATAATTGATGCATTAACTAGATGGACACATGTATTCGTCATCAACACACAACTAGTAGTTTGTGTCTTTATCGTCAACTCACAATTAGAAGTTTCTGAGATCGTTTGCTACTATAACTTCACTAAGAGCTCAATTTTCTAAATTATCTAGAAAGCATCTGACGAGTATTGTATGATATTGGAGATCATGTAGCATATGTTCTTATATAAAATGGTCTTGAAGAACCATTCTTTAGACGTCTAAAGTTAATTATATGACAAATACTTATGAGATAATAACTTCCTTGAGAACATGCAATTGCAACATTGATTCGCATCAAGCCAACAAGTTATAACAACTCTTCCCCTATACATTTTGTTTTTGGTCACGAATCTAATATTTCCCGTCTTAAAGTTTTTGAAGGTGCAATGCATATTTGTTCTTCTCCACTCACAATGCACTAAGATGGGTCCTCAAAGAATTGGATATAAATCTCCATGTATGATAATGTATGAACCAACAATTGGAGACTTGTTTATAGTCCAGTTTGAAAATTATTATTTGATGAATTAATTTTCCCAACATTAGGGGGAGAGAATAAGCAGCTGGAAAAAGAGATCATTTGGAATGAATTATCATTGTCTCATCTCGATCCTCAAACTAAACAATGTGAACTAGAAGTTCAAAAGATAATTCATTTGCAAAGCTTAGCAAATCATCTACCAAATGCATTCACTGATCTAAAAGGTGTGACCAAATCATATATATCAGCTGCTAATGCTCCAATAAAATGGATGTCCTTGGTGGACAATCTAACATTGCAAATGAGTCTCAACCGCACCTGAAGTGTGGTAGACCAATCGGTTCCAAAGATAAAAATCCTCAAACTAGAAAAGGAGCTAAAAATAAAGATGGTCTAAGCGAGGATACATAAACTCTAAAAGAGTATTCATACATAATTGACATTTCAGTTCTAGAAGAACTGATCAGGTACCTGAAAAAGTTCTGAAATAAAGAGATCTCAATGAATTATGTCATGAATGAAATACAATGGAACCGAAACGAAGTCAACGTTGACGATGTTTTTACATATAATATAGCGCTAAATTTGATAAATGACAATGAGGATCATGAATCAAAGTCTACTAAAGATTGTAGGCAAAGTGAGAATTGGCCAAAATTGAAAGATGAAATTGAAGCAGAATTAAGCTCATTTTACAAAAGTTTATGGACCTGTAGTCCAAACACCTGAAAGTGTTAAACTAGATGTTGAATGAGGATGGGGAAATTGTGAGATTCAAAGCTCGACATGTTGCTCAAGGGTGAATGGAAGTACTTTTCAGTACTTAATTAGCCTTGTAGCACATGAAAAGCTCAATTTTCACAAGATGAATGTGACCATAAATTATTTGTATGACTCATTTGATATGATAATTATATGAAGATCCCTGAAGGATCTAATATTCTGAGACACACTCTTCGGACTCTCAAGATGAGTACTCAAATTGAATAAATCCCTCCATGAGATAATATAAGTTGAGGGGGGTAAGATGCATATTTATGTTTGACTATTGTAATAAATAAATCATTTTATATATGTTACCCAAGTTAACCATGCAGATACAAAGTATTTTCCTGATCTAAATGAGGTCAGGTCACAAGTCAACTATTATCTACATGTGGGGAAATTGAAATATATTGTTGATCTACAAGACAATATATGGTTCTTGCTTCTTCATTTTATGCTCAAATGCCAACAATTCAAGGAAGCTGTTCTGAAGATAATATTGACCGCAAAACTCCATTAAAAGAGGATATATCACAAATGACAGAGCGGAGTAGATTGCTCCACATGCACTCAGAGAGAAAATCCAGATGTTGGAATTCATATTCTTAAGCGACGCTTTAAACAGGGGGAGAAAAACTGCACTCTTTTTCCCTTCGCTATGGTTTTGTCCCATTGGGTTTTCCTGGCAAGGTTTTTAATGAGGTAGTCCCCATAGAAAGGATATTGTACTCTTTTTCCTTCGCTAGATTTTTATCCCACTGGGTTTTTTCTAGTAAGGTTTTAATGAGGCATATCCTAGGTGGACATCCAAGGGGGAGTGTTATGAATATTACTATTGGATGTCCATTATCCTTCCCCTACCTTCTCATCATTATCTAGGAAGTGGTCTTTTATGATGGACTACTCACTTACCAATCATCCTCCTATAAAAGGGGTTCACCCTTATGTATAGATCTACACTTGTGAAGTGAAATACAAAGACTCATATTCTCTCATTCTTTTATCATTCTTTTGTTCTTCTTTTGCTATAGTTTCATAACAATATATACTATTTAGATATTAAAAACAGAAATATCACATCCATTAATTATCTACTACCATAAACACTTATGAAACAATTTAGGAGAGCTTATGGAAACAACTTATAAGATGTTCATATATAAGTTGTTTTCAGCTTATCAAACATTATAAGCGAGGCTAGTCTCTACAGCCTGCGTTTGGAGGGAAAGATCAATATTGGAGGGAAAATAATAGTCTTGGCGCCAAGGGGTATTTTTGTAATTTTCTCACTAGCTTTTGTTGCATTTCAGCCAAGTGTCTCTATTTTTCTTCTTCTATCACATCTCTTTCTTTAACACTCTTTATCTACTTTTCATTCTTCTTCTCTCATCTATCTTTCTTTCCAACTTATCTTCACCTTTTCATTCCTCTACATCCTACATTTCCTCTTCATCTCCAATCTTCCCAAAAAAAATTGTCACCTTAGTCTCCTCTGTTGCTCTCTCAACAGGAGACACGAAAGGGAGTCACGAGAGGGCGGGAAGGTATGGGCTAGGACCAAACAAATTGAGTGATTTGTGAGAGGATTTGAGGGTTGAGTTGAAATTTTCTCTCCATTTTCAAGAATCAAAACCTTCACTTTCTACTCAAATTTCTTACACATTCTAATCTTCAAAACCACCACAAATTAGGACCTAAAACACTTCCCATTCCAACCCCAAAACAGTTTTTTTTAATCTCTCAAATATCATGAAAATCAAATTGCATGTTGAAGTTCATGAAAGATTAGAACCTATATAAGCTCTAAATGTGTGAAGAAAACTTTAAACTAAATGATTGAAGCTAACAACTATATTTTTGGGCTTAATTTCGTGGGTTCAAAGAGCTTGAAGAAGAGAGTAGTTGTGGTAAAATATTCTATGCAGAATAGCTTCAAACTCACTTCTTGAAGGCATGGAAAGTTTTGTTTGCTTGTCACCAAGGAGGTTGATTCAAGAGCTTGGAGTTGGGATTCAACTAGAGGGAAATCAAAGATATATAGCCTAAAGTGGTGATTGAAGAAGTTCGATGCTTTTAGTTTTATCTTATATTCGTTGTTATTTTCATTTTTTTGGTTTTATCATGTTGATGGCAAGTTTCCTAAGTGTTCTAAATTGTCTTTGTTGCAGGTTTTGGCTTCTGAGTTTGGTAGTTTTATTTTTACATTCTCCCTTTTGTAGGACTATGTGTACCTCTCTTTCACTGGTCCTGTTTTCTCTTGCTCCTTTGCATGGCTTTCTTTTTCTTCCATCCGCGCCACATGTCTCAAACTATATATGTAAAAAAATATATAGTTTCATGAAACATCATGCCACGTTTCATGATGCCAAACACACAAAGAGGGGTTTTCTGGAGAGAGAAAGAACAAGATAAGAGACAAAGTACTAGCCATTAGAGATAGCAAAGAGAGGGAAGAGGAAAGAACAATTGTGAAGGGGGATCAGAGACACAAGAGAGAGAGAGAGGGGAGAGAGGGAGCCGTGACGACAACGGTGTCAGGAAATTGCTTGCAGAAGGAAGGACACCGCTACAAGCTCACCGGAAATCGCCTATATACGGCGGAGACGAGAAGGAAGGACACATGTTAGATAAGCAGGAAAAGGAGGAAGATGAGGATGACATGTGTTGGGCATGCAAGAAAAGGAAGATGGCTCAAAAAGAAGAAGACATGCAAGGATAAAAAAACACATGTTAGACATGCAGGAAAAGGAAGATGAGGAAGACATGTGTTGGGCATGCAAGAAAAGGAAGATGGCTAAAAAAGAAGAAGAAGACATGCATGTGTTGGACATGCAAGGATAAAGAAACACATGTTAGACATCCAAGAAAAAGAAGATGAGAAAGACATGTGTAAGGCATGCAAGAAAATGTAGATGACTCAAAAAGAAGAAGACATGTGTTGGACATGCAAGAAAAAAAAAAGACATGGGGAAGAAGAAGATTAGGTGCAAAGTTTGGTGGAGGATTAAGGATAGAGGCAAATTTTCCTAACATGTTTTGAATACTTATAGATGATTATCGTTGTAATCGTTTGTTTGTTTGTGACTTATGTTTTAACTTTTGTAATTATACAAGTTATTACTAGCGCTTCCCGTGCATTGCATGGGCGATGAAACTAGTTTTCATAAACTCCATATGATACCTAGCTTATGAAAACAACTTATAACTTATAAAAAAAATAATTTAACATTATTTTATCCTTTATTATAGAAATAACTTATGCATAAGTATTTATATGATAAACACTTATATCATAAGTGTTTAATTAAACTGTTTATCCTAACGATGCCATAATCAAAGAACTTATTTTATTATTTTAAATATGTACAAAGATATTATTGACCGTTCCGCAGTCATTGGGAAGTGGAATTTGCTGTTAGCGATGAAACTAAGTCCCTCGCTAATGCCAACTGACAGTTAGGGACAGACCAGTCCCTCGCAAAGGGCAATTTTTTTTTTACTTTAAATAACCACACACTCTCATTTTATCTTATCTCTTCTCTCGCCTCTTCCCTCTTTCACTCCGAATTCTCTCCACCTTCCAACACCACCACACCACCATGAACTCCTCTCCTCTTCCTTCCCCCCCTCTCTCTCTCTCTCTCTCTCTCTCTCTCTCTCTCTCCTATGAATTCCTCTTCTCTCACCTACAAATTTCTTTCCTCTTTTTCTCTTCTTCTCTCCACCTTCCACCACCACCACCACCACGAACTCCTATCCTCCATCTCTCTCTCTCTCTCTCTCTCTCTCTCTCTCTCTCTCTCTCTCTCTCTCTCGCCTACGAAGTGAACCACAACCACCACCACATAGTTCCTCCCACCACCTCCACCACCACCACATAGCTCCTCCCACCACCACCACCACCACGAACTCCTCTCTCTCCTACGAAGTGAACAACAACAACCACCACCACCACATAGCTCCTCCCAACCACCACCACCACCATATTAATAATATAATATAATGTTCATTACTAATATAATAATAAATATATAAAAAACAGGTTAAAAAATTTAAAACAAGCCATTCAAATTGGGATACGTGGCAGTCAAAATTGAGATGCGTGACAGTCAAAATTAGCGAGGGAAATTGATTCTCTTGCTAATTAGTGAGGGAATTAGCGAGGGAACTATCTCTCGCTAATTAGCGAGGGATTCAAATTCCCTCGCTAATCTAGCGAGGAGCGATTTAGCGAGGGAATTAGTCATCACTAATTCCCTCGCGAATGATGATTAGCGACGAAAATTGGACGTTTTGCGAGGGAAAATTCCCTCGCTAATAACTTTATTTGAGTCACGACAAACAAACAAAAATGTAATTTTTTCTTTTCAAAATCTTTAAGAAATAATCTCTAAATTATTGACGGTGAAATTTCACTAATATGTAACACAGTAACACTCCAGCCATATCAAATCGTTGAGTCCCTTAGTTTTCAACTTTCCTTTTTTTTTTACGTGGAAATAACTTATGACCCTTCTAAATGGAGGCCACAGCAAGAGAAATGCAATGGCAAATTTCCACGAAAGGAGAAACTAGAATATTCCCAAGAAAGGAGAAACTAGAATAATGGAGGCCAAACATGTATAGTTGAGTCCCTCTCTTCTAACATGTATCAATAGAAAACCTCAAAAGTTATTGGACAATTTGCTGCAACCATGAATACCTAACAACATAAGAATGAATGTCTTTCGGCATCATCATACTAATCACTAATTGTAAACAATCTGTCTTAGTTTGATGTCAAAAAAAGTCTCATCTCAAGCGCATAATTTAAAACAAATCGCATATCAATTGCCTCTACAAGGTATGAATCAAGTATCCCTTGAAAAGACAGTGTTGCAGCTGCTAGAATAAAACCAGTATGGTCTCTGATTGCCTGCCGTTTTGCATCCACAACACCCTTCAACATGTCTAGCAACATAAAAGTTTAATTTGAGTCTATCAGCAGCAAGTGGAGGTGGTTACACAAAGAGTTGTTGAATTATTATTGCTTGTTGCAACAACCGGTTGGTAGTCATTGAATTTTTCCGCAGCATTTTGAATCACATCACCCACCAATAATTCCTCACTTGCAAACAATATTTGTTCCTCGCTCCTCATGATGAATATATAAGAGATAAAATCTGAGTATTAAATCACATAAAAAGGAAATAATGCAATCAGTCAACCGATCTCTAAAGTGTTCTTCAATTTTGCCAAAGTTATTCCCAAGAAAGGAGAAACTAGAATATTTTTGTCCAATTACAATCGGCTTGATTTTTTTTTATAAGCAAATGTTAGTCGGGGTAGAAAAATATTAGTTTCCAGGATTTAAACCTGGATCTCCTTCTTGCAACTCCTTCATGTTTAGTTCGCCAACTGAGCTATATTCATGAAACCCCTAAAAGCCTTGTTAATGTCTTCCAATTTATCTTCACATCTTGAACAAAAAGTTCCAAATAATCCCTCTCGAAGCTAATATTTGCTTTACTGTGAGATTAGAATTATTCCTCCACACAAGAATAGATGGACATGTTTAAGAATTGTTTTGACTTTTCACAATGTATGTTTTCCATAATGCAATATTTTCAATTTTAAGGTGAAATCCCCTCGCCGTAGGCCCCCGTAAGGTGTAATAAAATTATAAAACTATTACAAATTACGATCAGCAGACCAATTACTCTCTTTTGAAAACTCTTCCCTTCGACGTCTCCGATTTCTTTTTTCTTGTTTTCTGCTCTTCGTTTGATGGCAGCGACCGAAGAATCCGAAATCCACGGGGCACTCGCGGGAACCCTAATTGCGGGTTCCAAGAACACGAGCCATGGAGCAAGAGCTTCCGCCGACGACTTCGGGCGAGCCACGGCGAAGGTCGCTGTGGCGCAGCTATGTGAAGCCGCGGGTTTTCACAGCGTCAAAGACTCAGCTCTGGAATCCTTAGCCGACATTGCAATCCGATACCTCACTGACTTGGGGAAAACGGCAGAGTTCTACACTAACCTCTCCGGCAGATCGGAATGTAGCGTTTTCGATTTAATTCGAGCATGGGAAGATTTAGAAGCACCTCGAGGGTTTTCCGGCGGCGTAAGGGAGATTATTAATTACGTGGAATCGGCGCATGAGATTCCGTTTTCTCAACCTATTCCTCAATTTCCAGTGATTCGTGAACGGAGAAGTATCCCAAGTTTCGTACAAATAGGTGAGACGCCGCTTTCGAAGCATATACCACCGTGGTTACCAGCATTGCCTGATCCTCACACCTACATTCACACGCCCGTTTGGGATGAAAGGGTTTCCGATCCCCGCGAAGACAAAATTGAACAGGCCAGGCAGCGTAGAAAGGCTGAGAGATCCTTGTTGAGTTTGCAGAAGAGGTTATTGTTGTGTAGCCGTAATCGTAACGGTAACGGTAATGGCAACAATGGTAATGGCAACGGTAACGGATCCACAGAAACAACAACGACGACAGCGATTTGTGCTGCAGCTCCCGGGGATGCAGATGTTGCTCCGATTGTATTGACGTCTAAATTAACGGGTGTTAATGGAAATCGTGTTTCGGTGTTGGAGGCTTTTGCTCCTGCAATTGAGATTCTAGGGAATAGTGGTGGTGATAGTCTGTGTGATGATGGGTTTGAAGGGGAAAAAACGATTCTTCCTGCTGTGACTGTGAGGCCTACTGTGCATTTCAAGTTTAGAACTGGGAAGAAGCTTATTGGGGAATCTTTGGATGCTAGACATCAGAAGAAGAATGCTTTGCAAGCGTTATTTTTTGCTGGTAGAGAAGATGAGAGGGATGATAAGAAGAGGAGGGCTGAGTATATTCTCAGACAGTCCATGGAAAACCCACAAGAACTTACATTGTTATAGACTTATTAGTTTGCTTTGGAGTTTGAATTATCAGTAGGGCTAGGGGGGGGGGGGGGGGGTACTCTGACTCTAAAGTGAAGGGCTTGCTGATCTTCTGCTGAGGATTTTGTGAATTACTTGTAGAATTATCGCCTAACTTAGTTTAGAGCAGTTAAATTTGTTTCCTTTCTTGCCGGTATAGCTCTGATTTGCTTACAAATCTTTAAATGTAAAGATCTTTGGTCTTTGTATTGCAGAGAACTAACATGTTAGCATCTTTGTCCGACAAAAGCGGATACACTTCCTTGATTATTGGAATGTAACCTAGTGGTTTCTGTGAGTTGTTGTACCTTACAAGCTGCTCTTGCCATTTTATATTATTGCTCTTTTATGCGGGGTTGTAAATTGCAGTCTTTGAGCATTGGTGCAGTTTGTTAAGGCTTTTTGGAGTCTCCGAAACTTCAATTGACTGAGGCTACACCAGCTGCATTTCTCCCCAATTTTATGTATTTTCAAGGATCGCAATGTAATCACTGCCGTGACTGTGACCTTCTGTGCTTGGTATGCCATGTTCACACGTTTTTGTTGCCTGTCAAGTCTGTCTGAGGCTTTTCTTGGTAAATAAGGCTGAATTAATAATAGAGAAGATTTGGAAGTTAAGAGTAAGACTGTTAGAAATGTAGGTCAAAATGATCTGAGCAAATCAATTCTCAAATAGCTTTTAGTTTACCATTTTTGCCAATGCAGTGAGTCGCTATTGCATTTCCCCTATATACTTGACATGGTTCATAAACTAGGTGTGCTTGTTAGCCTTGTTTGGATATTGGATGGAGAATGACTTATGAGGAAAGGCAGTCACAGAAAAGATAGTACTATGTTTGAGGTGTCAGATTTATTATTTGGATGAGTTTCCTCAGGGTTCCTACCCCAATCCCACTAGATTGCAATCCTAGTTGTGCATGGGTCTAGTGTGAAACATATAGGATTGACTTGGGTAAACATGCAACTTTGTCAGCATTGACTATTGCTCATGTGGCAAGAAATAGATTTGGGTAGTGGGAATAGGATAAAAGAAAAAGAGGGGAGGGTGGACTGGAAAGGCATGTGAAGTGCGTGAGGTTTGGGAAAGGAGAAAGCAAGCCCCCCCAAAGTACTTGCAATGTCGTTACATTTCCCTTCTGTACTATGATAGTTTGTTATCTGTTCTTGCACGGTCCCTTTCTTGAAACTGATATCTTCTTCATATAAGCAAGCAGTGGAAAGGGGATTTTAGCTATTTTTCTTCAATACATGTCTACTCTCTTTTGGGTTTTCCCTCACTGTTTGCCTCCCTTCCCCGTCTTCAAATAATTTCGCCGTAGATATTTCTACTGTTATAAACTTCAGTCTATGATTCTTTCCCGATCAGCAGGGTTAATCATGAAACCAAAACTCTCAGTTAGCATGGATCAGAGCTCAAATTTGGATGCGATAGCCAGTGACCAACAGATCCCTATTCCTGCATGTGCAGGAGAATCTATGTCTACATCTCTGAACATATAAAGTTCTGAGTTCTGACCTTTATTTCTTCTTGAAGTTAACGGTACTGAGTTCCATCTAAATAATACATGACCCAGTGCTGTTATATTTCCTTTCGTCGGTTCTGTTTTTTTAACTATGTTTGTGGGATGCAATCAACTAACCTACACTGTAAAAAATTATTTCCTGCTAATTATTTGATGACGACTCTTAAAAAATTAAGACACATTTGTGTGCAAAGTAGAGTTTTTATATTTGTAGATGCTCTGGTCTTGTCCAAGTAAATTTATAATGATATTGCACGTGATTTATGTTTATTACTTGATATAGGTGTGGTCGGAACTGAATTGACCTGCTCAGTTCTATCTCTAGCTAAAGGTTTGGACTAGAAAGAAAGGGAGTTTGGCTTAGCTGAAAGTGCTGTAGTTCCAGGTTGCACAGATGGAGCTGCCCTAGATAAGCTCCTTCCAAACAGTGCACAATCATGAAACTTAAGAGGACCAAAATGGTCAGCAGCACATATACAAGCATGAGAAAGAACGATTTTCCTAGCTGTGCACTGAAGCACCTTGCTTAGAATTAAGCTTGATCCAGTTCCAGAACTTAAAACGAGTAATCTAGCATTTCGACTTTCGAGTTGCAGTTAATCAATCACGGTGTGGGAGAATTTATTACAATTGTGGATGAATGCCCTTGCTGCTCCCGAATAGTGCAGCAGAACAGTTTGATGCAGTTCAAGGCGGGTCAGCAGAAACTAAGCAAATATGATGCCCCAAACACGATAGAGTGATTAGAGCCACCTTTGGTCAAGTCAGAGTGAGTTCACCAATGAGTAATTCTCTTAAGGAAAAGCTTCCTGAGAAGACTGTAGAGGAGCATGGATGACAAGGATCAAGGGCACTTTCCTTTTTGCCTATATATGGAGAACCAGGCTACTAGCAAAGTCCTTCAAAATGGAGACAAGGTTGCATGGAAAGTATGATTACTCCCTTGACTTTTCCTCTTGGAGAACTACTAACAGATCCATGTATTGCATTTTGCAATACAAACTCTCACTCAAGTAACATTTGAAGCCTACAAAAACTCAAATTTCCTCTTAGCTCCAACATTAAGCATTCTGTAACTTTGGCCGCCGCCTGAAGGGCATCATAAGAAAATCAAAGTGCAAAGTATGGGTGAAGAGCTACAAGAATGCAGTTTGATTTCACCTCCAGATGACCTTCATATTCAAAAGGGTGTGCTGCTGATTCTGAAGTTGGTGACTCCAACAAGGCAAATTGATAGGCACCCTAGCCTATCCACACAATCAAAAGGGACTAAAAGATAGAAAATTGGAGTAGAAAAGGAAGAATCTTATTGAATCTTTAGGGAGATATAAAGGATAGGGTGGTGGCATAACCCACCATTAGAAACTTTGGCCTAACCCAAAGGATTCTAAACTACAACTCAATGTATTACAAAAAGATAAAGGATGATCTCCAAAAGGGGGGTGGAAGCCTTTATTTATAGGCTTCCAATACAATGGGGTATAAGGGAGTTAAAATAACTAACTAACCAACTAACTACCCACCCAACAATATAACAACCCCCAACTAACAATAACCACTTAATTAATTCCTAATAACCTAACAAACATAACAACTCAAAACTAATTTCCAACTAACATAACCCCACATACCAAAGACCTATCAATACTCCCCCGTTGAAAACCAACCTTGTCCTCAAGGTTGACGGGGAAAATCTCTCCAATGCTTGGCCTTGGAGAGATTATCACGGTTTCCGTTCGTTGACCATGGCGGTTTCAGGTTCTTGAATTTTCTGGCAATGGCGAGTTGCTTCTGTCTTTGTTTATTCAAAGCAGCCCTTCTATTGATGACGCCTCTACCTATAGAACACCGATGGTGGTGTTCCCTTCGAACCCCCAGATAGACATGGCAATGGGGCGGGGCGGGGACGGGTTTAACATTCCCCATCCCCATCCCCGAATCATATTCATCCCCGTTCCCCGTCCCAAACCCAACGGGGATGAAGAATTGATCCCCATCCCCGTACCCAACGGGTTCGGGGATCCCCGTCCCAACCCCGTCCCCGCAGTGGAATTCATTTTTTAAAATTTAATAGTTTTTACCTGTCTCAAACCCAAACCCGAACCCGAACCCGAACCCGCCCCCAAACCCAAACCCACATCCAAACCCGCCCCAAACCCGAACTCTGCCATTTATTTGGTTTATATAGTTGACTAATAAAACGAAAACAGAACATTCTGTTGAATCATCAATCTGAACAACAAATATACACAAATGTCATGTTTAAAATGAACATGATATTAAAATGATATCAGAACATGATATTAAAACGAAAACTAAACATTCAAATAAATCATCAATCTGAACATGATATCAATCTGGAATAAACCATCCAAATAAACCATCTTAAAATGAACAACAAATAACTCAGTATATCAATCTGTTGACGTCTTCACTCTTCAAAGTGGGAAGTGACACAACTAGTCAATATTTCACCTACAAAATAAAAAATAAATGTTAAATATAAACACTAAAGTTGATAAAATTGGAAGGTGGTGATAAATAAATGAATAGTAAATCTCACCTTCATCATCGGGGTCTATTTCATTGAGTAAAGTAGCATACTCACTCAATTGAGAACTCATACCACCTATAAATATGAAATTCAATACAACATTTAAATCATCAAATTACTCTATTGTGAAGCTTTAAGTTTATTACAATTTGCCATTTGTATACATGAAGACATATGTAAAACCAATTTAAAACCATACCATTGTTTTCGATACTCCATAACCAACTTCTAGCACATATCAAAGCCTCTAAGGTTGTCCAATGAAGTCGGCTACGATGCGGGCTTAAGATATTTCCACTAGTGCTGAATGCTGATTCAGAAGCTACCGTAGAAATAGGAATTGCTAATATATCTTTTGCAATTGCTTGAAGTGTTGGATATTTAACCCCATTCAACTTCCACCACAACAGAATATCAAAATCGGGACTTCGAGGTAAGACATCCTCTCCTAAATAATGATCCAATTCTGTTTTATAAAATGATGTTCTAGCTCTTTTTCTCCTTTGAACAAAATCATCAAAATCTTGTATCACAACCAGCTTCCGACATTGATGAGTTACCACAAGTCTCTTGATTGAATTTCATTTGATAATCAGCAATTAAATCATAGCACAATTGTTGGATCCTCTGAACTTGCTCAACAGAGTCACGTGCATACAATTTTTCAAAATAGAATTCAAGTAAATCCATTTTGTATCTAAGATCCAAAATAGTAGCAATTCCCATTACATCCTGAGTGACCCCTTCAATATTTATCAAATTTCTGCATCATCTTGTTAGCCATTTCTTTAATCAATGTATCAGAGGAGACCATCCAAGTAGATATTGCCAATTTGATCTTACAAATCTCAGGAAAAAATAAATTGGCAGTAGGATACTTAGTGCCAGAAATGAGTTCAGTGATTTTATTGAACTTTTCCAATCTTTCACAAACATTCTTTGCAAATTTCCATTGTGAACTAGTTGGAACACTAGTGTATTGAGTGTCTTTCAGCCTTAACCTACTAAATACATCCTCATACAAAATAGCAATGCTAAGCATCTTATATGTGGAGTTCCATCTTGTTGGACAATCTAAACACAAATTTCTAGTGCAAGGAATTCTCAATTGTTTAACTGTCTACTCAAATCTTTCCTTCCTTTTAGGAGTTGCAGTCCAATAAACTACACTATCCCGAACCCTTTCTATCCCATCTTTCACTACTTCTAAACCATCCTTTACTATCAAATTTAATATATGCGCGCAGCAACGCATATGAAGAAAAGATCCATCCCTCAACAAAATACTTGTCTCACACTTCTCCTTAATTTTGTCAATCATAGCATCATTTGTGCTACAATTATCTAAGGTGATAGTTGACAATTTTGTATCAATGTTCCATTCAAGTAAACAGTTAAATAAAGCAGAACAAAGTCTTTCACTTGAATGAGGAGCAGGGACATAAATGAACCTAACATGTAAAAAGTATTAATATAATGTGCAGTAACAGCCATCAATATAATTATAATATTTAATTATAATAATTTGTTATTACCTCAAAATGCGGCTCTGTAAATTCCAAGAACCATCAATATAATGTGCAGTAACAGCCATATACCCCTTTTTTTGATTACCCGAAGTCGACATGTCTGATGTAATGGCCACTCTTGATTGAAGACTATCAAACAACTTTGTAGCTAATGACCTCTCAGACTCATACACTTTGAATATCTCCTTCTTGATAGTGTTTCTACAAGGAACTTGAAACAATGGTTGTAGAGAAGCCGCAAATCGCCTAAAACCAACATGATCAACAATCGAAAGTGGATATTCATGCATAATTATTGCACAAGCAAGCTCTTTCCTTGAGTTTTCAGCATTATAAGTTCCAACTCCTAATTCTTGCTTTCCTTGCAAACTTTTTGGCATGAGAAATGTTTGCCCTTTTTTTGCCTTCTTATCGAGAAGCAATTTAGCATTACATTTAGGCAGATGATCATGCAAATGTTTTGTTCCATTGCATGATTTTCCACCAAGGTATTTCTTGCAATAGTGACATTGAGCCTTATCCTCTCCATTAACTTGAACCTTTGTAAAATGATTCCATACCTTACTCCTAAGTCTACCTTTACCTATTTGTGCCAATGCCTCTGTATTATCAGCTGTCTCATCATTAGGTGCCTCATCCGGATTAGGTGTTTCAACTGTTTCATTTGGTGATATATTGAGACCATTAGGTGTAGGGTTGGAACTTCCTTCCAAACCAGGAGCTAGTTGGTGTGCACTTTCTTGTGAAATGAGTGGTTGAGAATTACCAACTTTGTCCATGTCAATTTCCTGTTAAGTTGTTCAAATTACAAAACCAATAAGGCAATAAGCAATAAAACAACTCATTATCAGCAAATCATTATCTCTAAGTTCAAACAAGAAGCCACGGTAACAAAAATAATTCATAAAATAAAGCAAAGGGAATGAAGCTTTGAAATTTCACACAGATACAGACTTATAGGGCACAACACTATTACTAATAACTTTAGAAAATCCTTATCAAGAGAATGAGAGAGACTATTACTAATTACAGATACATACAGATACAACAAAAATGGAAATAGAGTAGAAGCTCTGTTACAATAAAAATGGAACACTACCAGAGCCTATGGCTCCTTCCAGAGAATAATTCTCCCAACCAATCACTCACCAAAGGC
This sequence comes from Astragalus membranaceus, assembly GCA_039519185.1. Taxonomy (NCBI): domain Eukaryota; kingdom Viridiplantae; phylum Streptophyta; class Magnoliopsida; order Fabales; family Fabaceae; genus Astragalus; species Astragalus membranaceus. The sequence continues at coordinate 143,586,016 of CM076847.1, read as the reverse complement.
ACTGTAGAAAACTGTGGGGAAATACTGTTCTGTTCAATTCATTAATCATGGTCATGGACTGTTTAAATAGGGAGATTACAAGTTTACAATAGAGTCTCCTCCTAGAATCGGGGAGAGATTGAGGAGATAAATTAAAGAAATATTTGAAACAAATGAAATAAGATCTAAAATAAATAAAATAAAATCATGAAAATGATTCTACCGGATTCTCCAATAGGCATGAATGACCCCACACCAATCCTAACTGTCTCCTAATATCCCTCCCTGGTTCCACTTTCTTCTTTCTAAAATAAATTCTCCATATAGTGGCCCTTTTAAGAGCCGACACAGTATTTCCATTGGTGCCAGGCCCAGGTTTCCTATCCCTATGACAAAGAGGCGACTATCTCAATCTCAAGTATTCCCTGAATCTCACTAGTGGCAACTCAACTGATCTTGAATCTCCATATCATACCATGACTTCATCACACTAATGCATGCTTTGACCATTTGAAGAATGACAAATTTGGAGTAAAATAAAGCAAAGAACCATACATACCTGGGAAAGAGAGGAACAGTGAGATCGAGAGAACCAGTGAAAACGAAAACTGCAGCAAGCCAGCAACTGTATAGAGAAACAGTGAGATCGAGAGGGAAAGATAGGTAGAGCAAAGGAGAATAGAGAAACGAAAATGAGGGAAATAAGGGTAGAGCGAGAGAGAAGAGAGAAACGAAAATGAGAGAGAGAGTTCTTACCTGATATTCTGAGACAAATTGATCGATGGTCGATGGAGAAGAAGATAGGTGATAATTGATCGATGGATGGAGTTGGACTGTTGGAGAAGAAGACACGGGACAGAGAGCCAGAGAGAAGAAGAGGCGTTGTTCAGTAAGGGAGTGAAGAAGAGGCGTTGTTCGTGAGGGCGTGAGGGGACTGAGGACGTGAGGGCGTGAGGCACTGTTAGTGTGTAGGGTTTTTTTGAGGGCTTCTAATTTAAGAAGGGCATTAATGTAACTTCCTGCATTCGGGGCGGGGTTCGGGGACGGGACCTATATCCCCATTACCCGTCCCATCCCCATTTTTCAATTTCGGAGAAAACCCAAACCCAAACCCAAACCCAGGCAAAGCGGGGAAAACCGTCAAATCGGGGCGGGTTTGGTTCGGTCCCCGCGGGTATGGGTTTCGTTGTCATGCCTACCCCCAGAGGGCTCTTGTGGAGCTCCATCCCCTTTTGTTCGCTTGGTTGCTCCTTCTCTGTCAACGTGCGATGACTCTTTTCCTTGATTGCGATTCTTGAATATTTGGCTGCTCGACTTCTTCTGCACCTTACCGTGATGCCTCTCATCTTAAGGGCCAAACTAACATTCTGCTTGGACCATATTTGGACCTTGCAATATTCAGTTTCTACCTCTGATGCATCAGCGATTTCTTTCTTGGTGGCAGAACTATCACCATCATAAGTTGCATCTCCTTTCATGGTGTTTTCTTGATTCAGATCCCTATCTTCATCCGGTGCATATTTTTCAATGAAGGCTATTTTAAATGTTTCCCATGTAACATTTTGGTATCCTCCCTTTTTAGAGAGCCACCAAAGCCTTATCATATAAGAAAAAAGTTGTTGTCCAACTCACTTTCATGTCTTCCTTGAGCCAACTGTTGGTTGCAAAATATTGATCGCATTGGGTCAGCCACCCGCGGACATCACCCATGCCATAGAACTTTGGAGGTTTCTCTTCCGACATCGCTGGTTTTCCTTCGCAAGATCCGGCAGGTCGGACCAATTGATAGGCACCTAGCCTATCCACACAATCAAAAGGGACTAAAAGATAGAAAATTGGAGTAGAAAAGGAAGAATCTTATTGAATCTTTAGGGAGATACAAAGGATAGGGTGGTGGCATAACCCACCATTAGAAACTTTGGCCTAACCCAAAGGATTCTAAGCTACAACTTGTATTACAAAAAGATAAAGGATGATCTCTAAAAGGGGGTGGAAGCCTTTATCTATAGGCTTCCAATACAATGGGGGTATAAGGGAGTTAAAATAACTAACCAACCAACTAACTACCCACCCAACAATATAACAACCCCCAAATAACAATAACCACTTAATTAATTCCTAATAACCTAAGAAACATAACAACTCAAAACTAATTTCCAGCTAACATAACCCCACATACCAAAGGCCTATCACAAATGGAAATCCAGGTCCTTCTGAGAAGCCACGTTTAGATAACTTCTCTAGACAATTGCAAATAATACATTTTATGAATTTGACATTACCAGTTACCTCACACCAAAGTTGGCATAGGCAATTCTGCTGGACCAGGCTGCCTCGATGTTAAGATAATTTGAATGAGGGTTTGCCAGACATTAGTGGTCCGCGTGTACTCGAACTATTATTTGCCATAGTTAAAAGCTTGCAGAAAACCTTTTACCTTCTTCCTTCTGCTGTCATTTCTCTCTTGTTTTCCCACTCCCTCTCTCACCCTCTCGCCCTTGTAGTAGTTGTTCTCAGGCTCCTCTGAGCTAGTGTCGGGCTGACAGTTCTAACTTACATTGTTTTAGCTGTAATAGCACATCACATAGCCAGTCATATTTTACATGGTGTATTCCTAAAAATTGTTCTCTGAAGCCCCTAAATTCACCGATGAAGTTAAACTTGCGACTTCTAATGGGTTGATTAACTTGCGACTTCTGATGGGTTGTTAGTAATCGTGAAAACCTAGGTGTGGTCCAACAAAGATGACAAAGCATGGACAAATAAATGAGTGCAGCACTGGGTTGAAAATCACCCGTGCAAATGGTGGCGGAGGTGGCGTAGGCAGTGGAAGGTAGCGGTTTACCAATGCCTCTTTATTAGTTGTTAAATACAGTCTTCTGCACAAATGCCAATGCAGCAATTGGAGATATGGTGTCGTTGACTTGAATAGGGATGACGGGAAAGAAAGAACCATTGGATGCACGGTGGAGGCACCAAACGCACGGTAAGGGGTTGGTTTGGCCGTGATTTCTTGCGGCAATCCTGAAGCTACAAATTGGAGCTTCTGTGTGGACGAGGCTTGGACGTGCGGAGGCGGCGAGACAATCTTGCAACCAAACATGCACGTAAAATTCTTGAACGTCCATACACTCATATTTTATATATGAGTAATGCTATTTAGCCAAAGTTTTTCAGACAAAAATAGACAAAAACCACATTACAACATCAATTAACCAAGTTTTTTAAGCCACTAACCAACCTACTTTTTCACAGTTTTCTAGGTCATTGACTAAAAACTGTGAAAAAGTAGGTTGGTTAGTGGCTTAAAAAACTTGGTTAATTGATGTTGTAATGTGGTTTTTGTCTATTTTTGGTTGAAAAAATTTGGCTAAATAGCATTACTCTTTATATATTCGTTAACTTTGTTTTTTTGACCGTTCTCGTTAACTTGTGTATATGATTGATTTAATTCTTAGCAATCGTCACTGTAATCTACTTCTCAAATCAAGGATCATGGTCTATTTAGAGAACAAAACATTCCTCGTAGTGCCTAGCTAGTTTAACTCTGGATATTTTGAGTGTAACTTTTGTTTTCTGGTGACTTTCAGAAGATTGAAATGAATTGTTTTCTGGTGACATGATATTTATTTACTGTTTAGAGAGTTGCACGTGCACAAATTGAATTGTTTTCTAACTCTTTGGCATGGATCCAAATGATTTCTGCCATGTTCTGTGGTGACAGTTATTTCTTCCCTGTATTATTTGTCTGTATGGTTGTGGTGTAAGGTTTTTATGATTACCAGATTCTTAACTGGTATCCCACAATCCTGAAAATTATGCATGCCAAATTAGGTTGCCTTCTGGAACCAATAAAACGATAAATATAAGTATTGTGCACTACTTGATAATACAGCAAATGCTAGAATTGAGGATCTAGCTTGAAAAAGCTTATTGCTGCATCAAATGATTCCTTTTGAATTACAGGAGGGGTATATACAAGGTGCGAGACACTCTGCAACAAAGTTGACCTCAAGTCCTCAACACCAAATCATATCAAAATAAGTGACGAAACAAAGCAAAACAAAAATAGTGAACCAATTAAACCAGTAGGCAGTAGTATCTCAAAGGAAGATTGGTGCTTAGCACAAATAAATGAACCCAAAGTTTCATGTCATAATAAGTTTTTTCAAACCTTTAGATGTATCTGCTGGTTTTGTTCAGTATTTGTGGAGTCTACCGTGTGCAGTGATGCTTAGTGTGGTGTATCGTGTGCTGTCTTTGGGTAGTCTTGGGCCCTTTTGGTTGTGGGCTTGATGTCTCTTTGCACTGATCCTGCAGTGTCCAAAAAAAAAGGGTTTTGCTTTTCCCACACCCCCTCCTACTCTTTCACACCCCTTAACAAATTTTATTCCAAAAATAACCTCGCGTGAGACGCTGCGAGGACGTGTTTTATGACTGTTCGAACGACCTTGTTCGAACAGGTTCGCATGACCTCATGCGAACAGTTTAAAAACGCCCAAAAGGGTGTGAAGTCAAAATTTAACACACTCGAACGATGTCGTTCGAATGTGTTCGAACGAGGTCATGCGAACAGGTTCGCATGACCTCATGCGAACAGGTGAAAAACGCCCAAAAGGGTGTGAAGTCAAAATTTAACACACTCGAACGATGTCATTCGAACCTGTTCGAATTCGAACAGGTGAAAATTCGTGAAAAAAAAGAGGTTTGGCCTGGCCTTTTGGTCTTTTCACACCCTTATGGGGTGTGTTTCGAGTAGGAGGGGTGTGGGAAAAGCAATACCAAAAAAAAAAGACATCTACCATGCTGGTGTGGACCAAAAAGAAAAGGCATAGATTAAGAAGCTACAACTTCCAAAACTATAAATTTCAAATATTTTATATACAAAAGAATCTTTCAGAACGCAAATTTGATTCCTTGATAACATAAATATATCTTATTTGATATAGTACTATATTATAACAGAAAATGAAATCAAAGAAAGGTGCTATAATGCTGAACTAATTTTGTAGGCTTGCTGCGATCCCCCCCCCTCCCCCCAACTTTGACGCTTTTAATTATAGTTTGTTAGAATGAACGATCCTTTTATGTTTAAATAAATTAAAGGCTAAATAGCACTTTTAGTCATTTATGTTTGCTTTAGGTTTCACTTTGGTCATTTATCTTTTTTTTGGTCCGTTTTGGTCCCTCATCTTTTATTTTCGTTTCATTTTGGTCCCTGACGTTAGTTTTAGCTAACGGACGTCACGCTGTCAGTTAACTGCTGACGTGGCGTCCATTTTCATTAAATGACATGGCATTTCTTGATTAAATACAAAATACAAAATACATTAATTTCTTGAAAACTTTTCCTCTCACCTCCTCATTCGTTTCTCAATCTGATGCTAAGAACAACAGGAACCAATCCACAGAATCCTTTTCCTCTCATCTCCTCTTTTATTTCTCACATCATCACCGTTTCTCACATCACCACCGTAACCCTCCCATCACCACCGTAACCCTCCACATCACCACCGTCGCCACCCTCCCACCAAACGGCGACCATCTCACCATCACCGTCGCATCTCTCTCCCTCTCCCTCTCCCTCTCCCACCACCGTTGCATCTCACCATCACTGTCGCATCTCTCTCACTCTCCCTCTCCCACCACCGTTGCATCTCACCATCACCGTCGCATCTCTCTCACTCTCCCTCACCATCACCGTCGCATCTCACCATCTCTCTCAGATATGGTTCTCACTCTTATCTCTCAGATCTGGTTCTCACTCTTGATGAACAGATCTGGATCCTTTGTTGGAACGAAATTTCTAGATCCTTTGTTGTTGAACGCGTTTTGAAGTTGATGAACAGATCTGGATCCTTTGTTGGAACGAAATTTCTGGATCCTTTGCTGTTGAACAGATCTGGAAATTGTTTGTTTCAGTTAAATGTTTCAGTTTTGATGTTTCTGGGTTTGATGTTTTGATGTTGGTGTTGGTGTTTAATTGTTTAAGAATTAAAATTGTTTAATGGTGATTTGTAATTTCACTAAAATTAAATAATATATTTTTGCCACGTCATTTAATGAATTTGAGACGCCACGTCAGCAGTTAACTGCCAACGTGGCGTCCGTTAACTAAAACTAACGTGAGGGACCAAAATGAAACGAAAATGAAAGATGAGGGACCAAAACGGACCAAAGAAAAGATAAATGACCAAAAAGTGAAACCTAGAGCAAACATAAAGGACGAAAAGTGCTATTTAGCCTAAAGTAAATGACTTCTAAGGAAAGCTTATAGCAGCTCCGTTAAATATAATAGTTAAAAAAAGTTTTTGAGTCTTGTAACTTCAGAAATTATAAGATTAGTTTAGGCTAAATTGCATTTTTGTCATTTATCTTTAACCAAAGTTTTAGTTTGGATCTTTATTTTTTTTCTCCGCTTTGATTCTTTATGTTTCAAATCTACGTCAAGTAGTCATTTATGTTTGATATGTTTCAATTTGTTCATTCAATTTGTGTGATATGTTTCAGTTTGGTTCTTCTATATTTTTGTTTTGTAGGACCAAACTGAAACATATCATACCAATTGAATGACCAAACTGAAACATATTAAGCATAAAAGCGTACTTTGAAACAAATTTAAAACATAAAGAACCAAAATGAGAAAAAATAATGAAACATCAAACTAAAACTTTGGTGAAAGACGGAAAAAATCAATTAAGCCTTATCCTGTGTTGTAACAATAGATTCCTTAGTCCACTGTCTTATATTTTACTACATTGTTTTTAGTTGAACTGGCGGTATGATTAAATTTATTTTGCCACCGAATATAAACACGACACGTTTACCATTGTTGTTTTTTGAGGCCATGCCCCATATTATATTAGCGTCAGATAAGCATTATTAAGGTCCTTTAATAGATATTCAATCAGCAATTATTTCCTTGCTTCTGTTCCAAATCCTAATTAGATAACACCATCCCGCAACAGAGGCTCTCAGTCATGACTCATGCAGCCACTACCAAAAACAAATGAAGTATATCTTTGTCGACAAATCAGATTGAAGAGAAAAAGAATGTGTAACCTCAACTATTTATTCTTTTTAGGTTTAAATAGTTATTACCCCCTGCAAATATAGTCATTATCCAGTTACCCCCCTGCAAAAAAAAAAAACATTTAAAACAAACCTTGCAAAATGTAAAGTTATCCAGTTACCCCCCTGCCGTTAAATTTTCTGTTAAAATATGTAAAATGTCACATATCCAGTTACCCCTGCCACGTGTTACCTTATTATTGGGCCTCTGTGACACGTGGTACTGACATGCCACGTCAGCTCATATGTCACCACTGCCACGTGGCACCACTACAAAAAAAAACAGTGTTTAGCGACGGATTTTAGCGACGGATATGGTCCGTCGCTAAAATCAAAATTAGCGACGGATTTTACACAAAATTAGCGACGGATTGAAAACAAGGTATTTAGCGACGGAAATTGGTTAAATTAGCGACGGACTTAACATGGCGCGAAAATTGGAAAAAAAAATTGAATTAGCGACGGAAATCCGTCGCTAAATCCGTCGCTAATGTTTGGAAAATTGTGCCACTGACCGTTGCAGTTGATTTGACACGTGACAGACATTAGCGAGGGAAATCCGTCGCTAAATCCGTCGCTAACGGGTAATTTTTTTTTTATAAACCCGAATCCTTCCTCTTCCTCTTTCATTTCTTCCTCTTCCTCTTTCATTTCTTCCTCTTCTCCGTTTTTTCCTCTCTTTCATTTCTTCCTCTTCCTCTTTCATTTCTTCTTACCACCACCACCATCATCTTCTCCCTTCAACACCACACCACACCATCCTCTTTCATTTCCTCTTCTTCCTCTTTAATTTCTTTTCCTTCTCCATTTTCCTCTTCCTCTTTCATTTCTTCCTCTTCCTCTTTCATTTTTTCTTACCACCACCACCATCATCTTCTCCCTTCAACACCACACCACCCACACCACACCACCACCACCACCACCACCACACCATCCTCTTTCATTTCCTCCTCTTCCTCTTTAATTTCTTTTCCTTCTCCATTTTCCTCTTCCTCTTTCATTTTTTCTTACCACCACCACCATCATCTTCATCTTCTCCCTTCAACACAACACCACCACCACCACACCATCCTCTTTCATTTATTTTCCTTCTCCATTTTCCTCCCCAACCCCTTATCTCTCCCTCTTTCTATCTGAGATTAGCATTTTTTTTTTAAAAAAAAAGAGATTAGCGACGGATTTTAGCGACGGATTTCCGTCGCTAAAATTGGTCAGTGTCACTGTCAAATCAGCTGCAACGGTCAGTGTGCACAGTGTTTAGCGACGGATTTTAGCGACGGATTTTTCCGTCGCTAAAATTAGCGACGGATTGTATTCTCTCGCTACCCAATTAGCGACCAGCTTTTTAGCGACGGAATTGGTCTGTCGCTAATTCCGTCGCTAACAGTAATTAGCGAGGGAAAAACAGGCATTAGCGAGGGAAAAATCCGTCGCTAATGCGCTGTTTTTTTGTAGTGCACTGACATGTGCCACGTCAGCAGTCAATGGATGGCTGCCACGTGGCACTGACTTGGCAATGAAGAGAATAGTGTGTTACTAAAAAAAATTAGATTTTGGAACAATTGAGGATTGAACCCACGACCTCAACATCAAGCTCACTCTCAATTACCACTACACCACAACATAATCTGTGTATTTTAACACAACTACCAATATATATTACATTAATTAACTCTTCTTCTTCTTCAAATCTTCATCTTCTTCCTGATGTAACCAAATTGCAGAACTAAAATTCCCAGTCATGTAACCAAAATCAAACATGCAAGAGAATTATGAGTTAGTAATTTGTTGAATATATTTCCCCAAACATGAAAAGAAGATGGAAAAAGCACAAAAAGAAATCAAACTATCTTAAGTGAAAAGCACAAAATATGTCAAATGGCAAAACATTGCTTAAAACTACCAGAGGATCGAACAACCAGAGGTCCTCTGATTTATAAATAGTGTTTTCCAATCATGTTCCAGGGTAAAATTCCTAACCAATGCGAAAATTATTTTGACATTTCATCAAAACGAAATCTGTAATCAAAACGAGATTGAAGGAGAGAAAAACCGAAATCGAAATTGAAGGAAAGGGATTCGTTTCAGATCTGGAAGGAGAGGACATAAAAGGGATTCGTTTCGAAATTGATTTTACAGATTTCGTTTTGATTTCTTCAAGCCAAACGAAAATCATCATCATGCAGATCTCGTTTTGATTACAGATTTCGTTTTGATTTCAGATTCTGGGTTTCGTTTCAAGATCTGATGAAGATTTGATGATGAAGATGAAGATTTGTTCAAAATAGTAACTAAATATCTAATATATATTTGTTGCTGGAATTAGTTTCACAAAAGTGAATGTGGCTTAGTGGTATTAATTCGTTTACCTCAGTGAGGGGTCAAGGGTTCGAATCCCATGTTTTCCAAAACTTGTATTTTTTTTAGTAACACACTATTCACCCAATGCCAAGTCAGTGCCACATGGCAGCCAATGACGTGGCACATGTCAGTGCCACGTGGCAGTGGTGACATATGAGCTGACGTGGCATGTCAGTGCCACGTGTCACAGAGGCCTAATAATAAGGTGACACGTGGCAGGGGGTAACTGGATATGTGACATTTTACATATTTTAACAGAAAATTTAACGGCAGGGGGTAACTGGATAACTTTACATTTTGCAAGGTTTGTTTTAAATGTTTTTTTTTGCAGGGGGTAACTGGATAATGGCTATATTTGCAGGGGGTAATAACTATTTAAACCTTCTTTTTAATTAAAATTGATGCAAACCAGTGCAGCATTAACCGGTAGTAGAAGAACTAAAAGACCTTTGCTTTTATTTAACGCTGGAAGAATTTCGATCCGTTGATTGGAGGAACGTTAATAATTAACTCTTTACATGCATTCCCTCTCTCTATCCATGTTATAAAATGTTCCTAAGGCCTAGCAAAATCGATGTTGATAGCTCGACATTTTCTGTGATTATCTAGTTTCGAATTAGAAATCTTCAATTTGCATGTGTGAGTTTATGGGTTGTATTTGTCTAACTTGATTTATCACAAACAAGGGTATAATTGGTATTCTGTACCGTACCTCGGAAGGTATGGACGATCCGAGATAGTTGGTAGTATTAGATCTTGATTAACCGAGCTCCGTTTCGATCCGAGGTGGGGTGGTACCTGCAAAGACACTTTGACGCTCAAGTCAGCTAGTGAATTGATTAGAGGTAAGAATGTTGGAGGGAGTGTGTACCTTGGGCATTGCATTAATACTTATTTATAGAGTAAATGTGTGTTTGACCTAATTGATCAGGGTCGTCCGATCTAGGGCCTAGATCTTAGTCGTTGATTAATGAATTTGCTTTTGATATTAAAGTGCCTCACTATTTATGGATTGGGCCCAATCCATAACAGTTGCCCCCCAAGTCGGGTCGCCTGTTTGGCAATCCTGACTTGTAAGCTTGTCCGGCCTTCGTGAGAGTTTTGAATTTGAGGTCAGACCTTTGTGGCGACCTTCTTCAAGGCCGGGCTTATACCTTCGAGGGTGTCTGCCCCCAGCCCCAGAGTGCCCGAGATTTGGGTCTTGAAATTGTGATCTTTTCCGAGGTCGGGCTTGTACCTATGAAAGTTTATGCCCCCAGCCTCAGAGTATCCGGGAATGATGTGACCACCGAGTGACTCGAGGTGTAAGCTTAATGTCGCCTTTAGGACAGTTTACCAAGACTCGGCCTAGATCGAACTCGCCCTTCAGGGTAATGGCAGCCTCGACCATTAATCTCCAAGGCCGGGTTTATACCTACGAGGGTGTCTGCCCCCAGCCTCGGAGTGCCCGGGATTCATTCCGAGGCTGGGCTTATACCTATGAAGGTTTATGCCCTCAGCCTCAAAGTATCCGGGAATGATGTGACCACCGAGTGACTCGAGGTGTCAGCTTAATGTCGCCTTTAGGACAGTTTACCAAGACTCGGCCTAAATCGAACTCGCTTCAGGGTAATGGCAGCCTCGACCATTAATCTCCAAGACTTGGCTTATACCTACGAGGGTGTCTGCCCCCAGCCACGGAGTGCCCGGGATTCATTCCAAGGTCGGGCTTGTACCTACGAAGGTTTATGCCCCCAGCCTCAGAGTATCCGGGAATGATGTGACCACCGAGTAACTCGAGGTGTAAGCTTAATGTCGCCTTTAGGACAGTTTACCAAGACTCGGCCTAGATCGAACTCGCCCTTCAGGGTAATGGCAGCCTCGACCATTAATCTCCAAGGTCGGGCTTATACCTACGAGCGTGTCTGCCCCCAGCCACGGAGTGCCCGGGATTCATTCCAAGGCCGGGCTTGTACCTACGAAGGTTTATGCCCCCAGCCTCAGAGTATCTGGGAATGATGTGACCACCGAGTGACTCGATGTGTCAGCTTACACTACAAGAAAAACAGGATTTTCCGGCGGGCAAAATCCGCCGGAAAAGCCATATTTCCGCCGCAAAATTGGACTTTGCGGCGGATTTTTGCCGCCGGTAGCCAGCTCGCAGCAAACGCTTTCCGGCGGAAAATCCGCCGGAAAAGCATTTTGCGGCGGATTTTTTTAAAAAAAAACTTTTTTTGGAATTTTCCGGCGGATTTTAAAGGCATTTGCGGCGGATTTTAAAATTTTTATTTTTTTAAAATCCGCCGCAAATGCCAAAAATCCGCCGCAAAAGCCAAAAAAAAATTTTAAAAAACCGCCCGAAATGCCTAAAATCTGCCGCAAAATCCCAAAAAAAAATTTAAAAAATCTGGCGGTAAAAAATTTGAATTTTTGAATTTTTTTTTCAAATTTTAATGTTTAATTTGTATTTTAATAAAAAGTAAGAAAAAATGAAAATGAAGTAGAATATGAGAAAAAATGAAAATGAAGTAGAATATGAGAAAAAATGATATAGGAAAGAATGAAAATAAATAAATGAATGAGAATGTAGAAGTAGGAAGGAATAAGAATGAAAGAGAATATTAGAAGAGAATGATATAGGAGAGAATGTGAATAAAGAAGTAAGAAGAAATAAGAATTAAGGAGTGAATGAAAAAGAATGAAGAAGGAAGGAGAAATATAGAAGAGAGATATGTAGAGAAATTTATGGAGATGAGAGTATAAAAAATATAGAAGAGAGATATGTAGAGAAATATAGAAGAGAATGAGAATGAAATAAATAGTGAAATGAGAGAATGAGAGGAGTGTAGGAGAAATTTTTATTTATAGGCGAATTTTTTCCCTCCAAATTTTCCGGCGGATTTTTGAAATTACCGGCGGATTTTTTGAAATTTTTTTTGGCTTTTGCGGCGGATTTTTTGGCATTTGCGGCGGATTTTTTTAACAAAAATTTTTTTTTTGGCTTTTGCGGCGTATTTTTGAAATTTGCGGCGGTTTTTTTAAAATTTTTTTAAAAAAAAAAAATTAAATTTTTTTTTTTAAAATCCGCCGCAAATGCCAAAAATTCCGCAGAAAATACCCCAAAATCCGCAAGAAAAGTTTGCGGCGAATAAAATCCGCCGGAAAGTCCTAAAATCCGCCGGAATCTTTTCCGACGGATAAAATCCGTCGGAAATTCCTAAAATCCGCCGGAATCTTTCCGGCGGATTAAATCCGCCAGAAAGTCCTGGCCGGAAAATCCCATTATTCTTGTAGTGTTAATGTCGCCTTTAGGACAGTTTACCAAGACTCGGCCTAAATCGAACTCGCCCTTCAGGGTAATGGCAGTCTCGACCATTAATCTCCAAGCCCGGGCTTATACCTACGAGGGTGTCTGCCCCCGGCCTCGGAGTGCCCGGGATTCATTCCAAGGCTGGGCTTGTACCTACGAAGGTTTATGCCCCCAGCCTCAGAGTATCCGGGAATGATGTGACCACCGAGTGACTCGAGGTGTCAGCTTAATGTCGCATTTAGGACAATTTACCAGGACTCGGCCTAGATCGAACTCGCCTTTCAGGGTTATGGAAGCCCCGGTCATTAATCTCCAAGGTCGAGCTTATACCTACGAGGGTGTCTACCCCCAGCCTCAGAGTGTCCAGGATTCATTCCAAGGTCGGGCTTGTACCTACGAAGGTTTATGCC